>LPNX010256682.1:202250-476530 GCA_001517045.1 Pseudotsuga menziesii | reverse complement strand
TTGTTTACATTATTAATCTTCCCGATCGAAACATTGGGGCATGACCACATGACTCAAATACATAATAGAAACATCCCGGAATAAACATCGGGTTACAATACATAAGATACATAAATGAATACATTATGAAGTTACATATACATCAACAATAACATGCACAACAATAAAACACAAGAGACAAGAGACACAAAGAATTTTCCTCGGGGAAACCATAAAGGAGAAAACAATGCAACTTCCTCAGATATAGAATGAGCACCAATGGTAGCAGTAAAACCCGCAAATAGAAAAGATGATCTCCACAGCTTGTTCTCTCTCTCACACTTGAGAGAGCTTCTCCTCTCTCACTCATGCACCACGATGAGTGAGTGTGTGTCTTATGATAAATAGAGAGGCTCACTCTCTATTTATATTATTTCATTCACTTGAAACCCACTCCAACATGTCGACCTCACTTAACAATTACTTACTAGAGCCGACATCTCTAGGAGTGTCTAATAACCCTAGTGACCAACAACTTGTGGGGACTTTGCCTCCTCCGACCAACAAGGAGGGTTATCCTTAACATGACGGTGGGGACTATTGCTTTGACTTAAAATGACTCACCTAGGGTCGACTTCTTTAGGATAGTATAATAACCCTAGGGCCCCACAACTGCGGGGACTTTAATTGTTGACAAATAGGAGGGTTACCCACAATGACTTGACATGACTTGTTCACATTATAGAAACTCTTGATCGAAACATAGAGGCATGGAATGAATCAATTACATTACAAACACATCCTGAAATAAACATCGGGGTATAATAAATAAGATATATAAGTGAATACATTTCGAAGTTACAATTACATAAAAAATCCCTCTTAACTAGGAAGGTATTCTCTCGACACAATTTATCAGCATAAGTCTTCTTCTCTGTATCATCTAGATCATCATCGAGTTCTTGTCATATTTAAGTCATCTTCATCTTCATCTTCAAGTCATCTTCATTTAGATCTGGATCATCACTCAATCTGGATCATCACTGCTGGATCATCACTTGATATGGATCGTCAGTGCTGGATCATCATCAAGTCTGGATCATCACTACTGGATCATCATCATCAAGTCTGGATCATCACTTGATCTAGATCATCATCAAAGCTAGATCATCACTAAATCATCATCATCATTACTGCTTCTACTATATCAATCAAATGGTGCTATCTCTTCAATCTTCTCGTCACAAGAAGTTCTACAAAGACAGCCCTTTTTCATGCTAGTTGTAGGCCTACCCTTCATGTAGGTCTTCAGTGCTTATATTTGACCCTAAGTCAAAATGGCCTGCCCAGCTCTTACATATGACCTCATATTGTTAGAAAGGCATGCCCAACACTCACATCTGACCTCATCTTGTCAAAAAGGCCCAGCACTCACATCTGACCATGTGTAAACACATCGCGCCAGAATGGCTCAGCACTTACATCCGACCTCATATTTTTGGAAAGGCTCTGCACTTACATTCGACCTCATGTTGTTAGAAAGGCACAACACTCACATCTGACCATGTGTAAACACATCATGCTAGAATGGCTCGGCACTTACATCCGACCTCATCTTGTCAAAAAGGCTCTGCACTTACATTCGACCATCTGTAAACACATCACATCGAAAGGGCTCTCAGTCCCAGACTGAGGATTCCTAGTAACTAACCAAGTGCCTCCATTCTCCAAGAGAATGGAATCAGCCCTTATATCTGATCAAGTGGGAACACATCCCTCAATCATATCAGAATGGCCATGCACTCACATCTGATCATGTAAGACTACATCCCACAGTCATATCAGAATGGCCCTCAGTCCCACACTGAGTATTCCTGGTAACTGATCAGGTGCCTCCATTCCAAGAATGGCATTCATCCCTTATATCTGATCATGTAGGAACCAATCCTACAGTCACATCAGAATGGATTAGCACTCACATCTGACATGGAAGGAACCAAATACTCTCACCATGACATAATGGCTCAGCCCTTACATTTGACCATGGAAGGAACCTAATACTCTCACCATGTTAGAATGGCTCTAGGTCTCATCATTTATCAGAATGGCTCAGCACTCACATCTGACATGGAAGGAACCAAATACTCTCACCATGACATAATGGCTCAGCCCTTACATTTGACCATGGAAGGAACCTAATACTCTCACCATGTTAGAATGGCTCTAGGTCTCATTATTTCCCCTTAGAGGGAACCTCGATCTCGAGAAAACCAAGCTTCTCCCTAAAGTACTCAAACTTCACTTTGGCCATTTCTAGCATAGAATCACATCAAGGCTGATTACATCCAAGGATAACCCGCAAGCTATGCCAGGACCGATTACATCCGAGGACAACCTACAGGACCGTTTCTGTCTGAGAAACCTACAAGCTTCGCCATGATTTATGCTCATACAACCTATCTCATCAGCTATGCTAGAAATCCCTCTTTTGAGAGATCTCGATCTGGATCACTGCTCCTCTCTACATCATACAAAAATGCAAGTCAGATCAACCAAATCAAATAGTAGTTTTCAAAAGAAACATACTGCCTCCCAAATAGAAAGTGGCAACATCTTTTTCCTTAGCTGTACTCAGCGCCATGCAGGACTCCATCTTGCCAAACCAAGAGATCACACTTGATCCCATACTGAAGTAGCACCTTGAAGTGCTCTTCCTATCATTGGCACTACCTACCCAATACGAATCCTCATAACCCTCTAGGTTAGTCTTCTGATTCACCTCATACTTGATCCCATAATCAACTGTACCTTTTAGGTAGCTCACTACATGCTTTGCAACCATCAGATGAACATGTCTCAATGTGTTCACAGTAGAGCAAATATCTGGTCTCATATTTTTCAGGTAAATCATCTGACAATACATCATGGCATCAACCGAATCTGATGAATCAACACCCAATAACTTCAGGTTCGATGCCATAGGTGTGGTCATGTATTCCATCATCCTAAACCTCTTTAGGATATCTACTACATACTTCCCTTGTTCGAGGAATATTCCATCTGCATTCTTCCACACCTCCATGCCTAGAAAATAGTGCATCGACACATAACAAGAGCATCACTAGTCTTCCGCCTTCAACCTTGAAGCAAAGGTTGGAATCCACTTTACTCTCAATAAGGCCTAGATTCATAATTAGTCTATCCATCCTATCGTACCATGTCAAACCTTAGGATCTTCTATAGTCACTCCCTCTGAATCAGAGCATCATTCTCCCTCTGTCTTTCGTACTCTATGCACTGAAACATTCTGTACCGGAGTGACAAGTAGCTTCCTCTGCTACTAATATTCTATGTATCCATCTAGGATCATTGGATACCAAGATGATCTATCTTGAACTTTTTCAAAAGTTCTTCTCGCACCCATCTGAGATCTTGTCATCCTCTATAGAATTTCATCTTCAAACTTGTAGCAAAGGAACAGGTCTTCATCAAGCTCCTCATGTATGTGTTATCCCATGGGTGTCTTCTCAGCTCGTACAAGGCCTTCTTTCATTTGCACACATGATTCTTCCTGTCATGTGTATTCCTAGTGGCTACAAATGTCTCTTCGTAGTCTATGCCTCGTGCTACGAATCTTTCCTTGTATCCCATGATGTTTCCATCTACTGCATGATGGAACTATGAACTTCCCTTCATGTATCGATACTGCATCCTAGACATCATTCTTCTTGAATTGGTCTTCCCTTTCTTCTTGGTTACTTCTTCATGGCTGGAAGGTTCTGCATCAATGATGTCGCTGCATTCGTCATATTATTCTTTATCTGTCGTCACTTGCTCTTCGGAACAAGTCTCATCCTTATTTTCTTGTAGGTGATTATGTACGCAATCTTTCCTACAAGTCAAATGCATTTGTATGGTTAGAAACATTTCATAAGGCATATTCATAATGGAAAATTCTTATGCATAAATATATGATCATGCAACTATTTTAGCCAATACAACATTCATCCATATCTCACAGAAAATTTCTAGATGCCTCCCATCTCTACCAAGACAACATTGAGATTGTGCACTAATCTAATATGTCAGCAAAGAGGTTTCATTCTAGATAAGTAGCAATGGAGAGTTGTATAGCACTATGAGCTACTTACCCATCACATGCATATTAGTAGTATACTGTCATTAATGCAAACATTCTATCATGCATAATACATCAACTGAATATAAACAAATGCATAACAAAAACAATATCATGAAATGACAATTGAATACTTATCTTTATTTGTTTCATGGTTAGACTCCTTCTTTCAGCTTCATCATCTTCTTCATTGATAATAGCATCGTTTCTTATCCAAATGCTCAGGATGGATAAGAGGTTCTTTCAAGAATTGAGTCCTTCATATTCCTCATTGCTTGAGGGATCTTCTTTCGATGGTGGGAGCTTGATCTTCAGTTGCTCACGTCTTCTCTTCTCTTATTATGAGTCGAGCTTCTTCTTCTTCCCAGATTTTGTTGAAAGTAACCACTTCCTTCTGGAACACATTCCTTGAATGAATGAATCCCATGATCCTGGGAGGACATTCAAGGTGGTTATCACAACTTCTGCATTCTCCACTTCTTCTTCTACCACTTCAAGTTATTATTTGATTTGAGAGACCCTTGTAAAGTATGACTGTATGGTCTCTGCATTCTAGATCTTCACATTCTTCAACTAGTTTCTTAAGGTCATATTCTGATTTATGTTCTTCCCTTAAAATAGCTTGGTCAAGGAATCAAACATATTTGGTGTCTTTAGGGAAGACACTTGTGGTACAAGTTGATCTGTGATTGAATCAACAATGATCTTCTTGGCCTTGACCAAGTTCTTATTGTGTAAGGCTTTGAGCCTCATCTCCCTCTGGAACTGGAACCTCTCTACCCATGTAGGTGTCTAGTTCATTTTATTCAGAGAGATCATATAATTCCATGCTTGGAAGTTGTCAAATTCACCAATCTTATCATCAAGCTGATGTGATAGATCACTTTGAAATGAGAACCTCAAATGAAAATAGCAAAATATTAGATCTTACCGATTTAAGGTGTCCGTCCTGGTTCTGGAGCTGGCTGATCTAGGGTTTGTTAGAGAAACCATAAATTTCAAAACTTGGAATATTTCAGATATTATTGGATATAAATATATATGTTTTCAATGTGAGCTGTCCAATGTACTCCTTTTTTGAAAACAGTGGAGGGAAGCTCCTGGAACAGGAAGCCCTAGTTTACCAATTTCTTCTGCAGAAATTCCTGTTACTGTTTCTGTGGTATCTCTGAAATTACTACTCCTCTATGTCTAAAAATTTGCATTGAGGTATCCTTTCCTGTCCCTGTTCCAACACCATAGGTATAATCAAAATTAATTTCCCCAATTGGGACTTATGATCATTGTACCCAGGTGACCTGTTACAGGACTTTTCAAAATAGTGAAGTTGTACGGACTACCACGTGTCACTGTTTCATCTTTTGGGTCTAAAACTTGGACCACAAAAGGTACAGTTTGTGCCCTTTTTAGAATATCTTTATAAATTTAATTTGGACCTTTTCATCCCAATATACAGCAATTCTCCCCAGGTGTCCTGTTTAGGGATGAATCCTAGAAGAGGCTAGAACCCTAACTTACAGGGATCATATCTCCTAGAATATAGAGAATATGAGGCTTAATTTTGGATTAAGTGTAAATACGGATTGTATCTTAAACCTATGAAATTTTCAACTCCTGAGCCTTCTCCAATCCCGAGATATAGCGAATGTACAAAAACTTATCAGTTTTAGTATTTTAGTGTTTTTCCAGCTCGGGGTCAAACTAGGGTTTGACTTTCCTGGAGTTTCACCCAACCAAAAATCTTGACTCAGGTCTCTAAAATTTGATTTTGATGAGGAGAGAAATCCTATGCTGGGCTCACTCAAAAATTTCTCTTTTGCAAGAAGCCCTAATTTCCCACACCAAAGATTGAAAATGTCTGGAATCGAATTCCGCTTCGACAGAAAGATGCTCCCTTCAATGGAGAGTCATCCTAGCATACTTTTGTGGATGGATTGTGGAGAGAGACCCAAAAATTAAGAATCCCTAGATTTTGCAGCTGCACAATGTCTTATTCTCAGGGTAGTTCTGATACCATGTTATATTTTTATCATTCAAGCTAGCATTATCTTAGGATCTTATCTAAGAGAATAACATGCACAACAATAAAACACAAGAGACAAGAGACATAAAGAATTTTCCTCAGGGAAACCATAAAGGAGAAAAAGATGCAACTTCCTCAGAGATAGAATGAGCACCAATGGCAGTAGTAAAACCCAAAAATAGGAAAGATGATCTCCACAACTTTTTCTCTCTCTCACACTTGAGAGAGCTTCTCCTCTCTCACTCATGCGCCCCAATGAGTGAGTGTGTGTGTTATGATAAATAGAGAGGCTCACTCTCTATTTATATTCTTTCATTCACTTGAAACCCATTCCAAGATGTTGGCCTCACTTAACAATTACTTACTAGAGCCGACATCTCTAGGAGTGTCTAATAACCCTAGTGCCCCACAACTTGTGGGGAATTTTCCTCCTCCGACCAACAAGGAGGGTTATCCTTAACACAACAGTGGGGACTATTTACCTAACTTACAATGACTCACCTAGGGTCAACTTCTCTAGGATAGTCTAATATCCCTAGGCCCCCACAAATGCGGGGACTTTAACACTTGACAGATAGGAGGGTTACCCATAATGACTTGACATGACTTGTTCACATTATAGAAACTCCCGATCAGAACATCAGGGCATGACATGACTCAATTACATTACAAACACATCCTAGAATAAACATCAGGGTATAATACATAAGATATACAAGTGAATACATTCCAAAGTTACAATTACATCAACAAAAGGAACATTGATATTATGTTGTGTTTGATGTAATCCTAAAAAACTCTTATGTAGCTCATTTTGTGTCCACTTCTTGTTTTCATCCTAGACCTACACATAAATCTTGACGGTGAATGGTGATGTTTTGAGGAACCTAGGTAATGAAGGGATTACCTTTGTACCTAGAAGTGGGGTGGAGGAGAAATTAGGTGGTGAGGAATAGAGTTGTGGATTCTCAAAATAATATTTTGAGTTATTCTTGAGGGAAATTTTTCTTGTGTATAAGTGGTCTCAGCTCGAGGGTGGCCTATCCAAGAGGATTTGGCTTAATAGTGCCTATGGCTAGGTGGTATGCGGATCAATTGATTCCAGTTGCCTCTTGATAACATAAGTGAATTATTTTATTGTAATTTATATGTGTATATGATGTTTCCATTGTTTCTATGGCTGAACTATTTATTATTGGTGTACATGGTTTATGTATCAGTGGTTGGATACAAATTTGATGGTTTATTTGCTTGGAAATTGGCATATTCTCTTTGATTTTGAGATATGATCTTGATGGAAGCTTGAGATATGTTTATTCAGGTGTTATTTTATGTATATTAACCTAAAAGTGCACCCTCCATGACTGATCCAGATTTATGTGTGAACGAAATGAAAGAACATATACAAATCATAATAACATACATTTCGCAAAGGTAACAAAGATACAGTAAACACATATTCTATTAAATTGCGGAAATAGAACAGACTGTAATACAATTGCTAGAATGGTTGTAGCTATCTCTGAGAAGAGATGTGGCTTCTACACTCATCCGTGCCAAGATGAATACAAAATTAGGCCAAAGGAGCCTATTTATAATAAGAATGAGGGTGAGAACCCCAAAAGTCCAAAACCTAACCCTAGAATATGAACCGTCATAAAGTTTGCGGCTCCAAGGTGGTAAGTTGAACAGTCAACTTCCCGGGGTCATAACATTTGCATACGATCTCTGATTTGGGAATTCGATAGATCGTTAGAAAGGTATATCTAATATTTACAACTTTTGATTGTCCAAATGCATGCCAACAATAACCATTTGGCCCCCAAATCACCAAAAAACATCGTTTAGGGCCTCAAAACAGCCCCAGAAGTTTGGGACCCAAAAAACCGTAGAAAAATAACTTGGAAACTGCCACAATGGACAATTGTTTTGAGCTAGTGGAATAGGTGGGTGGCCACCAATCTCCATCTAGATCAATGACTGATCATATCTATTATATGATTCTACAGATGAAATTACTAAGTTTTGGCTACTAGAAAATGAGTTTTTTTTTATAGAAAATTGGAGTGAATGGATAATTTATTTGTAGTTATGATTATTTGATGTTGTATGGATGTATATTATAATGTTATTGCACCATTTATGTCTATATTGATCCTTTGTAATTGATGGAATCTGTATTTAATCCTATCGAATGAATTAGTTACAAATTCATTTGTTAAATGACTAATTTCCACTTGGAAACTGGATTCTTTTAATTGCCTTGGAAGATATATTGGTTTATGCATGTTTATGGATGTACCTTATGATTATAGTTTTACCTTAGTGTATTAATAGTGCCATCATAGTCTGATATGATTTTATTTTTGGTTCGCAATTGGTTTTGTAGGGAATTTGATTTTTATTAGATGAACTGGTTGTGAATTTAAAAACTAATTGTAGATATGATTTTTTGTATGAGTTAGTGGCCATAAATGGTTAATTTGTACCTATTATTCATTATTGAATATACATACATACATACATACATACATACATACATACATACATACATATATATATATATATATTATATTATAAGTAATGCAAAATTGTTAAAGAAAGTGCCATAGATTGGACTTATGAAAATGTCTTAATTTGCATAGTTTTTCCATTGATAATTCTGAATTATGATGGTTTACAAGGGAATCCATAAATACGATTTATAAGTGTTATTGGGATTATTATGGTAACCCTTGAATATTTAAATAATACTTATGTCCAACTTTAATATGCATGCAAATATAGTTTAAGTTCCATGCTTGTTCAGTCTTGCACTGCATGAGCATTTGGAAACATTATTGTTCTTTCTAAAGTATCACATCTTATTTTACTTTAATGGATGAATGTTTATTTTAATTGGCTTGATGGCATGAATGTATAGCCTTATAAACCTTATTCCGTTGTTCTTTGAATCGATTCAACCTTTTCCCTATTCATTTGGTTCCTTTGGTCTTATTTTTGGGGTTGCGTATGTTACATAGGGGTACTAGGGTTCTTGTAACAAAGATGAATCTTTGTAGCTTCTTCAAGGTTCGATGCTTGTGAATCAAACAAGGATATTAAAGGTATGGGTATTTGAAGACTCTTTGAACATAATTATCTTGATTTAGTATCATTTAGATCCTAAGGATCTTCACCTCTAAAGGTTCGTGAGAAAAATAGTATCTCTCCTCTCCTCACTACTAGGTTCCCCACTATTTGATACTCTAAGGGAGCTAAACAAGCCAGCTGGAACCCAAGCCAATTGGGTAGTGAATTTACCACAAGGGGTACTATAGTGGAAAGATAAAAGCATTTCCTTCCAATATATTCCATAAGGATCAAAATGCATTTCCATGGCGATGCTTCCTGCACCCGCATG
This sequence comes from Pseudotsuga menziesii, assembly GCA_001517045.1. Taxonomy (NCBI): domain Eukaryota; kingdom Viridiplantae; phylum Streptophyta; class Pinopsida; order Pinales; family Pinaceae; genus Pseudotsuga; species Pseudotsuga menziesii. The sequence goes on along the minus strand of LPNX010256682.1, from coordinate 466,987 downwards.
TGGCATGGAAGAATCAAACATGTGCCTATATCCAACCATGAGGTAATATTTTTTGTATTTATTTCCATTGAAATTGGCAGGTGTTAGTCCTAGTTGCACACATGATTGTTTGGTACAAACTAGCTACATTAGTATCACCTTTGCAGATAGTATAAAGACTCTGATAAAATATAGCGTAGTGAAATTCCTCACAAGGATGGAAATATTTACTCAATGTGATGGGAGAACGATGAATATGAATAGGATAGGGAATTTAAAATATGACATGTCAAGAAATTGTTATGGATCTAAACAAATAGAACTGCTCGATGCAATTGGAAATTATGAAAATGTCCACAATTGCATAAATGTTGACGCGATCAATATTGGGAGCATCTAGTTGAGGAATATTGAATAATAGATAGTAATATAATCTTGTACTCCTTCTCATCCCTTGGTGTGAAGTGTCTCTCATATGAAATTAAGGTTTTGCAACACAAGGTTTCCTCATTGAAAAACCACCTGAAATTCAATGAGTGGAATTATGAAGAACATTTTCATTAGATTGAGGAAGAGGTGGCTCAAGAAAGGAGGAATCATCAAGCATAGGAGAACAATTCTTCCCTAAAACTCGAAGACCAAGGAAGGACAATTAAGGATTAAGAGAATATTTTTAGCCTCCTTGAGAACCAACTAAGCATGGCTTCTAGAGATTCAACAATGATCAAGAAAGAAATATAACTTCCAGGCATGCTCTTTTGAGAAGGAACCTTCTGCATTTTTATGTAATTTTTCACAAGTTTTGCAAGTGTATTCAGTTGATAGGAATTTTCTTCACGATTATTATAGTTAGATTTGTATCAAAACTATTAATTCTCCTCACTGAAGAGGACTTTTTTTCATACGTAGTAGTAGGGTCTTAGTATATGATGATGATTTTGGATTTATCTATGCCATAAAATCATGAAATCTCAGATATATTTTTTATAAGTTGATTAGACACATTTTTAATTAAAAAATACTAGTAATTATGGTTATAAGAAAATATCAATATATTAGGTGCAATATTAATAGTGAGCTTAGTAGTGAATATAAGGTGCAAGTTGGTCTGACAAGACCATCTCCAAATCAAGGTTTCAAAAGGTATGTTAACATAAAGTTAACATAAATTGTGACAAGAAAATTTGTTTTGGGTGATTCAAAAAGTTTGATAAATATTTTTAAAAAACATAGTTTTTTCAATAACTTGTATTCTTTTTATGGTTAAATCATTAAAAAGACATGAGCTTGACTTAATTTCTTTGTGAATCTCTTTCAATTATTGAAACAAATAATATTATGATGAACCTAGTCCTTGAATGATGACATTAGTTAGTGAAGAATGTGTATGTATGTGATTTACATGTAGTCAATGCACCCACTCAAATGATTGTTGGTTCCCTCTCATGGTTAATATACTTGCTAGTCAACTCCTTTAACCAATGATGACCGAATATGGTTGCAGTAGACCTTCTTATTTTGAATTGGAAAATGGTTTATGAATAAAGGAAATATATTGACCATTTCTCCATCAATAGTTCACCCAAATTTTGTCAATAATTTCTACCAGTGGTCAACATATTCCTTGATCACTGATAAAATTTGGTAGACATACAAACTACTCTGTGTAGTGGATGATTCCTCTAATTTTTATCAATAACTTATGCGCAATCCACTAATAATATTTGGATGATTAAGGGGAATACTATTCTAGTTGATAAATGGGTCTAGTCAATCAATGAATAGGTCAAAGAATGGTGATATCGACAAGTCAACTACTTAGTCAATTATGATCTTGGATGGTTGGCCTTGTGATCCGAAAACAAGATCTTTGCTACTCTACGACGTTAACATGAATTGCATAAAGAGCATGAATGAAGCTCACAAATCCATAAGAAGAGAACCAAACAGCATAGACAATATGCACATAAAGACAACAAGTTGATAACGGAGTTTGTCCAGGATGGACTACGTCTTCGGTCCTGCTTCTCAACAGGAGGGCCGATATATAATCTCAGCATAAGGAAAAATACATGGCAATGATACAATGATACCTTGGCGACAATGGTCAGGAAGAGAACCACTACCCAAAACACAACAAGACTGCTTCCAGCAACTCCGAAGCCTGATGACAATGTAAAACGAGTATAAACACTCGTAACTTCCTCTTGCAGAGTTACGCAATCTCCCTTCTCTCCTTTAGCTACAAAGTCTCCACTCCAAAGCATGATCTGTAAATGGAAATTAAGTGGGTTTATATAGGCTTGGCTTGCCCCACTCCACATTCTCCTCATGATTCTTTAGTTACAACAAATTTTTCCCAAGAAGGCATATGGTTCCAACTCCCCACACTTGGTTAGGCTCTTCTTAAATTATGTAGTTGACATAGTTACAACTATGCCAACCACATTTTATATTTTTAGAATATTACAATAAAATTCTTTTGCCCCAAAACCACATGGTTCATTGAACCCACAATATGGTTTTTTTTTAAACAAATTTGTTATAACGTAACTTGTTTTTAGACCCACTTATAACCCATTTTATATAGTTTATAATTCGACATGTGCTGAAATAGAGCATGGGCTCTCGTGCTGGTCGGAGCTCCCAGTCACGCTGGAGGAAGAACCAAGGTCAGGGCTAAGCCCCGGCTCCTTTGGGGCTTGAAATGCCACTTTAAATAAATTCATCTCCATACATTATACAAGGAACACTTTGCGGGATAACGGTAAGGCAGAGCATTATGCAAGAGAGGTCACATGGTCGAACCCCATGGAGGCCAGTCTTCTTACTAAAATTTTAACCAATCATCAAGTGCCATGTGGAAAAATATTACTGGGCCAACACACCTTCCGTACAGACATGTGTTCCCTCTGGATTGGACCGTACCATTGAATGGGTTGACACGCCATCCGTCCGTACATGCCACATGTCGTCCTCTCATTGGTTCATACACATGCCATGTCATCATGTCCATACAATATGGATTACATGTGTCACCCTGTCAGTGGTGCCATGTGGCACCTCTTTTGTCAATTTTGCATGTTGACCTCATAGAACAGAACGCGATAACTTTCTCATACGGAGTCCGTTTGAGGTGAAATGAATGCCGTTGGAATTGTCTCGATGAGCCCTTCGATCTGGTGCTGGTTTTGATAAGATTGGAGGACTTCAAAAAAATTTCCTTCTTGGATCTTCCTGGATCATTCCTCCCCACTGAGAAGCTGTTGGCCTCCAAAATCCTTTACTAATCAACAGATAGGTGAGGGAATTGCTCCCTCACTTTCTCCTTCTTGATCCACTTGGATTTGCTTGGATGAGTGCCTTTGATGCCCAATCGAAGATAATCAACATCACCTCTGCAAGAAGTCCTTGTCCTTCTGTCTAGGATGACATCTTCCTGTAGCTCATCCATGTACTCAGGAGCAAATTCATCAACTGATGGCAATGAGACATTCTCCCTTTCATCCATGATCATGGGAGGCTCATAGAGTTTCAAGTTCTCCACATTCACCATTGAGTAGATCTGCATGTATGGCGGTAGCTCTAAGCGAAAGGCATTCATCCCAATCTTCTCCAAGATGGTGAAGGGACCATATCTGATGGGATTGAGCTTCTTGACTTCTCTGTTCATCCTCTCCTTGTTGATGTGAAGCCACACTTGATCTCCCACCTGAAACTAATGATCAACTCTATGCTTGTCATGGTGAGCCTTGTACTGGGCTTGACTCTTCTCCAACTGCTCTTGCACTACTTGATGTACCTGTTGAACTCTCTGAATGAAGCTGCGGGATTTGTCTTCATCCTTGGAAGTGCTTGAACCAACCTCTCTCCCATAAGTCAAGTCCAATGGAGTCTTTGGCAAGTACCCAAAGCATGTCTCAAATGGCGAGCTCTAAGTGGATGAATGCATAGCCCTGTTGTAGGCATGCTGCACATACTGGATATGTTCATCCCATAACTTAGGATGCTTGTTGCAATAGCCTCGAAGCAAATGGACAACTGTCCTATTGACTACCTCTGTCTGTCCGTCAGTCTGTGGATGGAAAGTGGTGCTCCTCTTCAGCTTGGTGTCCCTCATACACCATAACTTTGTCCAAAACTCTCCAAGGAATCATGAGTCCCGATCCGAGATAATGGACGTAGGAAGTCCAAAGTGAACCCATACATGCTGAAAGAAGAGAGAAGCAGCCTGCTCGGTAGCGACCTGATTTTTACATGGCATAAGAATACACATCTTGCTAAACCTATCCATGACCACATACAAGTAGTCATGACCCCTCCTAGACATAGGCAAACCCCCCACAAAATCCATGGAAATTCTTTCCCAAGGATGGGAAGGAATAGGAAGTGGTGAGTACAGCCCCAATTTTCTATTAGTGGGCTTACAAGTAGAGCACATCACACACCCATTTACATATTTTGTTACAATGTCTTTCATGCGAGGCCAATACACGAGTCTTTGCAAATGAGCCAAAGTCTTACCTACCAAAAAATGCCTTGATACAAGAGAAGTATGAGCTTCTCGTATTACATGGACTCTTTCACTGATAGGGACACATAACTTGCCCAAATGATAGAGCAACTTTCCCTACAAATAGTAGTCTTCCACCTGTGTGCCATTGGTTAGCTTCTCATAAATCTCCTTGAAATCATCATCAGTAGCATACTGCTCAATATAACTTTCATGGGACAAAGAAGCATTTTTCAAAACAATAGATGCAACAATAGGAGGTCTAGAAAGCATATATGCCACTTTGTTACTAGTACCCTTCTTGTACTTGATCACTAGATTCTTGTACTTGATCACTAGATGGAATTGTTGAAGAAATACCATCCACCTGAAATGACAAGCTTGCTGGAGCTTAGTCTGGGACTGGAGATACTGCAAGGGCTGATGATCGGTATGGATGATTGTCTCCTTACCCATCAAGTAGTGCTTCCACTTCTTGACACTCTGAACCAAAGCATACAACTCTTTGTCATAGGTGGGGTAGTTGATCACTGCTTGAGAAAAAGTCTCTGAATGGTAGCAAATAGGCTTGCGGTGCTGCATCAGTACTGCCCCCATGGCATATCCACTGGCATCTATCTCTATCTCAAATGGCTGTTGCAAATCAGGCAAGGCTAGGAATGGGGCAGTGCTGATCTTTCCCTTCAATGTGTCGAAGGCTTTCTGCTGCTTACCTCCCCACTGGAAGGATTTCTTTACGCTTGTTAAGGCATGCAAAGGAGATGCTATGTATGAGAAGTTCTGAATGAACCTTCTCCAATATTGAACAGATCCTAAAAAAACTTCTCACTTCAGTAGTGTTAGTAGGCTTAGGCCAAATGACAATTACATCAACTTTTGAAGGATCAATTTTTAAATTTCCACCTCCTACAATATGACCCAAGTAAACTAATGAAGTTTTTCCAAATTCACACTTTGAAAATTTTACATACAATTTCTCCTTTTTCAAAGTATCTAATACTTGCTTTACATGCCCCACATGTGCTTCCCAAGTTTTGCTAAAGACCAAGATACCATCTAAGTATACAATGACAAAATCATCTAAGAATGGTCGGAAAACATCATTCATTACCCGCATGAAGGTTGCAGGTGCATTGCAAATCCCAAACGGCATCACCAACCACTCAAATAGACCTTTCTTGGTCTTGAAGGCCATCTTCCACACATCACTTTCTGCAATTCTGATCTGGTGGTAGCCACTGCGCAAATCCAACTTGGTAAAGAACAAAGCATATTTCAACTGGTCGAGCAAGTCATCTATGCGAGGAAGCAGGTATCGATTCTTGATCGTGATCTTGTTGAGAGCCTGATAGTCAACGCACATCCTCCATGTGCCATCTTTCTTCATCACCAACACAATCGGTGAACCACATGGAGAGGAGCTGGGTCTTATCACTTCGTGGTCCAACAAGTCTTGAACCTGCTTCTTAATCTCTACCATTTCAACTGCGGACAACCTGTACATGCCCACATTAGGAAGAGGGACATCTTGTTGGAGATGGATCTCATGTTGAATCTCCCTTTTGGGAGGCAAACCTATAGGTTCCTGAAATATTTCATCATAGTTAGCCACAATATCAATCATAGCCTTTTTATGAGAAGGCTCACAACCTTTGAAAGCATCGGATGCCTCAGCATATTTTGCTCTCACAACCATGAGCATGTATCTCTTATTAGTGTTGATGAGTCGCTTCATCTGTCCTGCACTAACAAGAGTGGTGTTAGCCTTCATAATGTGAGCTCTCACAATGTACTCCACCCCATTTTTGGTGAGATGGTACTTGTTCTCGTGACGGAATAATACTGCTTTTTGATCATACAAGTATGGGCTTCCCAATACGATACCGCAGATGTCAAGAGGAACAACATTTAAGTCCACCTCATCGATAAACTTTGAAGCAATAGAAAACCTTAACCTGCATTGCTTAGTCACCTGTAGCTTAGCATTATCACATACCCATCCAAGAGGATAAGGCTTGGGGTGAGGTTTAGTTTGTATGCCCAACTTCTTAACAACTGATTCTGAGATCAAATTTACTTGAGAACCCAGATCAAATAATGTTTCAATCTTTGTATTATTAGACACAACTCTGATGTGAAACAACTCACTTCTTCTTTTATCATTTTCTTTAGAAACATGAGTAGAACTTGAACTAGTATGAGGAGTTTTGTTACCTTGCATTCCCACAGCTGCAATCCTGGTTTCGTCACCTAAGTCGGAACCCAAATCTCATTGCATTTTTGCAACGGTATTTTTCTTCTTTTTTCCTCCATAATGCTTTGGCCTCTGTGCAGGATGCAACTTCCAACAACTTTCTTCATCATGCCCATCAGTGTCACAATGTTTGCAATGGAGATTTCCTCCTTCCTTCTTGGCAGTAGCTATCTTCTTGCTCTTGTCTTTATTTTTGGACTTGTGGTTGTTGTTGGGCTTGAAAGGATTCTTCGGATGGTCTTCTTGCAAATGCTTCCCCCTTCTCTCAATATGAGTAGCCCGAACACTTGCTTCATCCACACTAGTAGGATTCAACAATAGCAAAGTATGGTGTAGATAATGATGAAGAGCACCAATGTACTTCAAAAGAGTGTCAGGAGAATCTAAAGAAATATTCAACTCTAGGGATTTCTTTCTAAATTCTTCAGTAAAATTCTGAACACTCTGACCTTTGCCTTGTCTAAAACTTTGCCAATCCATCATAGCCTTTTGAACATAACCCAATGGATAAAATTGCTTACGTAAAGCAGAAATGAAAGCAGACCATGATGAGAGAAGATTACCCATTTGTTTGCTACCTTGCTGAAGCTTTCTTTCCCACCATACAAGTGCGGTGCCTGTCAGCTGAAGTGAAGCCAACTGAATCTTCACATATTCTTATTTGATCTGCTGGACTCGGCAATAGACCTCAATTTGCCTTATCCAATTATTCAACTTCTCTGCATTCGCTTCCCCATTGAACATGGGAAAATCAAACTTCACATCGAGCTTCAATAAGGGCTTCTTTTGAGGCTCTTTGTGAGGAACCTTGAAATGCTGAGAATGAGATGAGGAAGAAGCACTTGAACTTGTGCTTGAAGCTGAAGGTGAAGAGGGAGGCTCAGGAGGCTCTTCGCCACCTCCTCCTTGGTTAACTGAAGCGTTTCCTTTGTCCTTCACTTCTTTGTCTTCCTTCTTTACTTCACTTCCTTTTCTTTCTCTTTCCATGCATTCTTCATAGTTTGCAAACAACTTGTCTACCTTGTCGGCCATCATGTAGAATACCTTGTGAAAGTTTGCCTCCATATTGATGCGGGCATCATTAGCATCCATCTTCCTTGTTCGGTGTGCACGTCCGATCTCGGAATTGTAAGGCTCTAATGTACCCTCACCAGCTTGCAGTTTAGCCCTCGTGAGCATCCACACTCACAATCCAACGTCAAATAGTCCTGCTCTGATACCACATGATCTGAAAACAAGATATTTGCTACTCTATGATGTTAACATGAATTTCATAAAGAGCATGAATGAAGCTCACAAATCCATAAGAAGAGAACCAAACAGCATAGACAATACACACATAAAGACAACAAGTTGATAACGGAGTTCGTCCAGGATGGACTACGTCTCCAGGTCTGCTTCTCAATAGGAGGGCCGATCTATAATCTCAGCATAAGGAAAAATACATGGCAATGATACTGTTAAAATAATCAACCCATAGTTAGCTACCTTCGACATTAATTTAATTATTTTTATCTTATTTGCCTAGTTCATGTGTCCCACCTTATGCAAGTTGTCATTTACCTATCCATAGTGGTCAAAATTGCCTATTTTGACTCATGCAGCGCTTGGGAAACCTCAAGGAATCAATTCTGATTTATTCCTGGTCTCCTAGGCACCCTTCTGATTTTTCTGCTTTATTGCCTGCTTTTTCAGTGCTTTAAGGCAATTGGGAAAGTTTGACTAGGTGAGGTTAACTAGTTTTTTGTCCTCCACATCCTCCACTCTTTTCTCCTATGAAAAGCATGTATGAGTTGTCATTCCATCACTCTTTATCTTGCCTAAGTGATTTTGCCAATTCGTGAGCTCCATGACTGATTTGGAAACTACTTTATGCATCTATGGGGGATTTGCTTAATTTTAGTAAGCCTGCTTTTGACTAGATTCGAATTGCCTCTTCATGCATTCGAATCTCCTATGTAATTATTTAATGCAGCAACCTATTATGTTACAGGTTTGGCTATTGTACACTGAGTTAATACTGGTTTGTGTTCAGCTCCATTTTCAGTCTCTTTTGTGAGTGATTTTGCATGATCAATTGATAATTGTTGTGAGTAAAATTGTTCTATCACTAGGTTCAATTTCCACATGGTATCAGAGCCATTGTAGATCAATTTCTCTCCTTCAAAATTGTTTTGCAGGTTCGACATCAGTGACTGGGAGCCTTCTACTGACAGCCGAAACAATTTCTAAGCTATGGATCAATCTCAGAAGATCATCTTGACTCCCTTCAACTTCTTTGAATGGAAAGCAGAGATGGAGATACTTTTGAGAGCGAAAGGCCTCTACAGGGTGACTATGGCAACAGAAGCAGAGCCCAATGCAGCTACAAAGAAGATAAAATGGCACAACAAGAGGGATGAGGCCTATGGTCTCCTGTGTCTGAGTATTTCCAGAGGCCTCCTTTTCCATCTTGATGGATTGACATCACCGAATGAAGTATGGGAGAATCTTACTGATCTTTTTGGAAAGACAGACGAGATGAGGGGACATCAAATCGAAAATGAGCTGATTTCCCTGAGTCCCAATAGCTTTGAATCACTGCAACTTTATTTCTCCAAGTTCAAAGCACTTGTTTTGCAGCTAAAACAATGTGGGATTGAAAAGAAGGATGATTAGCTGGTCTTGGCCATTCTCTCTAAGTTTGGCCCTGACTATTCAGTGTTTGTTTCGACCTTCTATGCCACAAAGTTGACAGCTCGAACCTGGAAGATGCCTAGCCTTGCGGATTTCATGGAATCTCTCACACAAGAACAAGACAAGCTGTTGATGATGGGGACCATCAAACCATCCAATGACCAAGCTCTAGTTGCTGGATATTCGAGGGTGGATTCAAAAATCTAAAAATCCACCTAAGAAAAAGAGAGACAAGAACAAGTCTCCGGAGGAGCCACAAGGTTCCAAGAAGAATAACCAAAAGAAGAAGAATAAAGGAGAAATGAGCAAGTGCGCATACTGCAATAAGGGCAATCACACTGAAAGCTCTTATATGAAGAAGAAAATAGACATGTTGACCCAACTCCTGGAGAAGAATGGCATCTCCCTTCCAGACAACTCAAAGAAGAGAGAAGGAGGATCAAGTTCAGATGACAGAGAGAAAGTTCATGCATTGGTTGCTGGAACATCAAGCTCACCTAGTTTCATCATTTATTTTGGAGCTTCAAGACACATGGTTTTGACCAAGGATGCATTCTCCTCACTTGACATGTTGAAGGGACCACCTATAGTACTGGGAGATGACTCTCTCACTGAAAGTTTGGGCAAAGGGAGGATTGATCTTGATCATGGTCAGTTCAGCAATGTGTTGTATGTGCCTGGTATTGCCTCCAACCTCTTATCAATGTACCAGATGACTCACACTGGGTCTCCAAAGAAGGTCATATTCTCCCCTAATAAAGTTGAGATCACAAAGATATCAAGTGGTAAAGTCATTGCAAAAGGAGTTGCAAATCATGTTTAGAAGGTATACATGTTCTCACACTTCCTACCTTACTCAAACCCCTCTGCTCTTCTGATTCATGCTAATGAAGCAAGAAAGCTTTGGAATGAAATATTTGGCCACCTAAATTACAAGTATCTTTCTGATCTTAGTGAAAAAGAGATGGTCATAGGGTTTCCCAAGATAAAATTTTCCAAAGGAGTCTGCCAAGGTTATATCCTAGGAAAATACCCAGAGCATAAATTTGAGAGAGCTAGTCATGAGAGAACCTCTGCACCCCTCAAGCTAATGCACAGTGATGTTTCTATCCCATTCCCTCATATGTCCATGAGTCAGGCCAAATATGCATTGACTTTCATAGATGACTTTTCCAGGTATTGCTGGGTTTACTTCCTGAAACACAAGTCTGAAGTTTTTGGCCTCTTCAAAGTCTTTAAGGCTTTGGTTGAAAACCAGTCTGGGAGGAAACTCAAGGTCCTCAGATCTGACAATGGTGGTAACTATGTCAAGTCTAATTTTATTAATTATTGTGCAGATGCAGGTATTTAGATGTAGCATTCTATCCCTTACACACCACAGCAGAATGGTGTTGCTGAGAGGAAGAACAAATCACTGAAGGAGATGGCAACATGCATGATGGAGGCCAAAAATTTTCCACCAAAGTACTGGGCCGAAGCTATCAACTGTGCAGCCTATATCCGGAATAGGGTGCCTCATAAACATCTTGATGGTATGAATCCTTTCGAAGCATGGAGTGGGCACAATCCAGATGTGACCCATTTCAAGATTTTTGGCTCAAGGGCTTGGGATAGAATTCCAACAGAAAAGAGAAAGGCTTTGCAGCCCCAAAGCCAAGAGTGCCTATTTGTTGGGTAATCTGAAGATTCAAAAGGGTACAAGCTGATAAATTTGAGCACAAACAAATCCTTCATTGAAAGGTGTGTTCAGTTTCAAGAAGAACCCCTTGCTGCAGTGGAAGTTGGAGAAACCTCTGAAACTAAGTGAAGAGTTTGTTGAACATGCTGATTATGATATGTCTGATAGTGATGAGTATATTTCAGAACCTTACAGCCCTACAAGGCCAAAATGGGCATCCAAGACACTACATGCAGCAGGAGAGCTAGCTGGGGATCCCAATGACCCAAGGAGGACTAGATCTCAATTTGAGAGTGGTCTGTGCATGAAGGATCCTATGTTTGCTGAGAAATGCTATTTGATGGTGGAATCAGATCCTCAAACATATGAATAAGCAGTAGGAGATCCAATATGGCAAGCAGCCATGAAGGAAGAGTTCAGCTCACTCCAGAAGAGCAACAGATGGGAGCTAGTGGATCTTCCCCCAGGGAGGAAGTTAGTTCAGTGTAAGTGGGTCTACAAGACCAAATTTGCTTCTGATGGTTCAAATATGAAGTACAAGGCCAGATTGGTAGCCAAGGGCTACTCACAGGTTCATGGCATAGATTACAGTGATACCTTTGCACCAGTGGAAAAGATGGATTCCATCAGGCTAGCCTTAGCCATTGTAGCCTCAAAGCAATGGGAGGTACATCACATGGATGTAAAGTGTGCCTTCCTGAATGGATATCTCACTGAAGAGATATATATGCAGTAGCCTCAAGGATTTTCTACTAACCCTTCTCTTGTGTGCAGGTTGAGAAAGTCATTGTATGGGCTAAAGCAAGCCCCCAGGGCTTGGTATGCCAAGATTGATAGCTTCTTGCTATCACTGAATTTTGTTCGGTGCAAATCAGATCCAAATGTCCATTTGAAGTTAATTAATGGTTCATTAATGATCATTGTGTTATATGTTGATGACCTCCTCATTACAGGAAGCTCAAAGGATGAGATTACTTCCTTGAAGGGTGCAATGAACCAAGCCTTCTCCATGACAGACTTGGGGCTCTTAAGCCAATTCTTGGGGCTTGATATTGCTCAAACCAAAGTTGGAATCAAGGTGCACCAGTACAAGTATGCCTTGGATTTTCTGAACAAATTCAAAATGAAGGACCGCAAACCAAGCAAGACTCCTTTCCTTTCAGGAGTGAAGCTGGAAGAAGTTGATTCTTCACCTATGGTAAACAATACACTGTATAGGCAATTGATTGGATGTTTGTTGTATCTTACACATACTAGACCTGATATTTCTTATGCAGTAAGTGTGGCTTCTATATACATGGATCAGCCTCATGAGATCCATTGGAAAGCATCCAAAAGGATCCTTAACTTTGTTCAGGGAACAAGGACACATGGGATCTTCTATAAAGCAAAATTTGATCTTGATTTGATTGAATTTACTGGCAGTGATTGGGCAGGTGATAGCACAGATAGAAATTCCACATAAGGATATGTGTTCATGCTTTTAGAAGGGCCAATCAGCTGGTCAAGCAAGAAACAGAGTGCCATTGCACTCTCATCTACAGAAGCAGAGTACAGAGGAGTTGTTAATGCAACAACTCAATGTTTATGGTTGCAGGGTTTACTTGGAGAGTGTGGCTTCGAATCAGAGTACTCAACTACCATCTACTATGATAACCAGAGTACCATTTGAATCTACAAAGATCCAGTTCAGAAGCAGAGAAGCAAACACATTGAGATCCATATGCACTACATCAGAGAGCTTGTGCATGTTGGCACCATTCACCTACTCTTCTGTTCATCTTCAGAACAAGTAGTTGATATCTTCACCAAAGCATTTTGTGAGAAGACCTTCAGCAATCTCAAATCACTACTGGGGATTGCTGATCATGCTGTGAAGCATGAGTGAAGACAAGATTTCCAAATTTTGTTTTACAGTCCATGTTTAAGGGAGGATTTTCCCATGTGGTTTTTGCCTCTTTCCTTGTTTAAATGGACATGCAGTATGTAAAGGGTGACTAAGCCTTGTTGCTAGGCCCTATAATTTTATAATATATTACTCATAAGTCAGGCTTAAGGGGGGGTTTTAGAATAATCGACCCATAGTTAGCTACCTTAGACATTAATTTAATTATTTTTGTCTTATTTGCCTAGTTCATGTGTCCCACCTTATGCAAGTTGTCATTTACCTATCCATAGTGGTCAAACTTGCCTATTTTGACTCATGTAGTGCTTAGGAAACCTCAAGGAATCAATTCTTCTTTATTCCTGGCCTCTTAGGCACCCTTCTGCTTTTTCTGCTTTATTGCCTGCTTTTTCAGTGCTTTAAGGCAATTGGGAAAGTTTGACTAGGTGAGGTTAACTAGTTTTTTGTCCTCCACATCCTACACTCTTTTCTCCTATGAAAAGCATGTATGAGTTGTCATTCCATCACTCTTTATCTTGCCTATGTGCTTTTTCCAATTCGTGAGCTCCATGACTGATTTGGAAACTACTTTATGCACCTAGGGGGGATTTGCTTAATTTTAGTAAGCCTTCTTTTGACTAGATTCGAATTTCCTCCTCATGCATTCAAATATCCTATGTAATTATTTAATTCAGCAACCTATTATGTTATAGGGTTGGCTATTGTACAGTGAGTTAATACAGTTTAGTGTTCAGCTCCATTTTCAGTCTCTTTTGTGAGTGATTTTGCATGATCAATTGATAATTGTTGTGAGTAAAATTGTTCTATCACTTGGTTCAATTTCCACAGATACAATGATACCTTGGCGACAATGGTCAGGAAGAGAACCGCTTCCCAAAACACAACAAGACTGCTTCCAGCAACTCCGAAGCCTGATGACGGTGTAAAACGAGTATAAACACTCGTACCTTCCTCCTGCAGAGCTATGTAATATCCCTTCTCTCCTTTAGCTACAAAGTATCCACTCCAAAGAATGATCTGTAAATGGAAATTAAGTGGGTTTATATAGGCTTGGCTTGCCCCACTCCACATTCTCCTCATGATTCTTTAGTTACAACAAATTTTGCCCAAGAAGGCATATGGTTCCAACTCCCCACACTTGGTTAGGCTCTTATTAAATTATGTAGTTGACATAGTTACAACTATGCCAGCCACATTTTATATTTTTAGAATATTACAATAAAATTATTTTCCCCCAAAACCGCATGGTTCATTGAACCCACAATATGGTTTTTTTTTAAACAAATTTGTTATAACGTAACTTGTTTTTAGACCCACTTATAACCCATTTTATATAGTTTATAATTCAACATGTGCTGAAATAGAGCGTGGGCTCCCATACTGTTCAGAGCTCCCAGTCACACTGGAGGAAGAACCAAGGTCGAGGCTAAGCCCCGGCTCCTTTGGGGCTTGAAATGCCACTTTAAATAAATTCATCTCCATACATTATACAAGGAACACTTTGTGGACTAACGGTAAGGCGAAGCACTATGTAGGAGAGGTCACAGGGTTGAACCCCATGGAGGCCAGTCTTCTTACTAAACTTTTAACCAATCATCAAGTGCCATGTGGCAAAATATTACTGGGCCAACACACATTCCGTACAGACACGTGTTCCCTCTGGATTGGACCGTACGATTGAATGGGTTGACACATCATCCATCCGTACATGTCACATGTCATGCTCTCATTGGTTCATACACATGCCATGTCATCATTTCCATACAATATGAATGCCATGTGTCACCCTGTCAGTGGTGCCATGTGGCACCTCTTTTGCCAATTTTTCCTGTTGACCTCATAGAACAGAACGTGATAACTTTCTCATACGGAGTCTGTTTTAGGTGAAATGAATGCCCTTGGAATCATCTCGACGATCCCTTTGATCTAGTGCTGGTTTTACTGAGATTGGAGGACTTCAAAAATTTTGCCTTCTTGGATCCTCCTGGATCACCTTGTCCCCACATGTATGCTCCTACTGTTGAGATGCCGATAAATATTCTCTAAAATGTGACCCATTATTTCTATTAGATATCTAAGGAATATAACAATTGAGGCCTACTATGTAATATTCCAAGGAAAAGTCAATTGTCTTGAGTTGTATAGTTGGTCATCTCCTCTCCACTATTAAAATAGCATAAGAGAATCATCGATATATCTCATTAACTAGTATGTCAAATGAAACAAGCGGTCGACTAGATTTTCTTGATAAATGGTATATATGGTCACTCTTCTTAGTTCCTTCACTCACTAAGGCTGACACAACTTCCCTTGACTAGTGTGTTCTTTCTACTTGCAAATCATGATCTGTTTTCATCGACCTATACTCAAACCTGTTATGATATCACACTATTTAAGAATGAAAAAACCTAGAAGCACATCGTTTCTTTACACTATCCATAAATAGAATATTTCTTGAATCCATGAAACTAACTTGATCCATCTTACAAATTTTTTATTTCCTGCAAGGTTCACATGTTTGAACCACCTTTACATGTTGTAATTGTCACCCAAGCCCTATAGGTTTGGCATGTTTCTTGCATTGTTGAACCACCTTTACCCATTGGTGATGTTATATAGGGAAGATAGATGAGGAAATGGTTCCATGATGTTGAAATGAGAGATTTCAACTTACATATAAGAAATACCATAAATCACACACATAAATCCACCGAGACAAAGAATATTGGATCAAACATTCATTCATTTTATTCATTCTTGAATGGTGTATTTCTACATCAAGTGGATATGTTGGAGAAGTTACAATCACTCCAACTACAAATTTGTTAAGTACATTCTCATAAGTTAACAATGATATTTACGGGTCCCAAAGGGTTCCTCAATAGTTATACAAAAAATTATATGCCAATTATGTAACCTCCCCATACGCCATAATGCGGATAAATTAAAAAAATTTCTTTAAGAACCTTTGTTCTCCTTTCTGACTTTGGGAATGAGAGTTAACACACTCTTCAAAATTCATCCTCGGGCTTAGAAACCATTGCAACATTCGTTCTTCCCTTTTACATATCCATTTTGTGACCAAGAACTCTCTTTCATACTAAACTTGTTGTTTCTCCTTCCACCTTTTGCCTTGCAGAACTCAGAGGTTGGAACCCAAAACATGATGGATCCCTTTGACCATGGTTCCTCCTTTCGTACTTCCATGCTTCCACTTTCCTCCTTCCAACCTCATAACTTGGGAATCAAAAATCTAATATGCATCGGTGTTTCTTTAACGAATATTTTGCCTTCCTCCTTTCGCACTTCCTCTTTCCTCCTTCAGAAATCGGAAGTCGGAAACATGACGATTGACGATGTCCTTCACCCACGGTTCCTCCTTCTGCACTTTTTCCTATTCCTTTGGAATTTAGAATTCAAAAAACTATCAAGTGATGGAAACTCTATCCAAGTTTCTGCCTTCTGCCTTTCACCTTTCCGCCCTTCCGTGTGGAACTCGAGAATTGAAAAACATTGCCTTTGACCTTAAAATTTTTTTGCACCTTTCTGCTTCTTCCCTCCACCTCCTATGGGAAGATATTTGGGTGAGAAAACACAACATTTCTTCCCTATTCAACTTCCCTTTGTCATCTTACATCTTTCACCTCCCTTAGGCGGATTCCAAGGGTGAGAAAACACCAAATCAGAGGTATTATGACCCTTTGATCAGGCTTCTAGTTTTCATGGACTTAGGAAAAAATGAATTGAACACACGAGGCAATTATAGATGCAAATGTAGGAAATATTCACAAACAACTTCCACTTAAATCATCCATAAGCATTCAACATAAGCATAGCAATTCATAAGAAAATACATTGCAGAAAGAACATAAAAGAGAATACTTATCTTGGATGATCAAGATGTCCTGCGACTAGCTATGTCACTACAATATTCCACCCAACCATAGGCCAGTGTATTCATTAATCTCTCAACACCATTGCCACCCCCAACTTGGGAATGAGTTACACAAGGAACTAGGGAACAATAGACTTACACATAGCCAAAACATATCACACACAGTCAATCCAACCATCAGTTGGGTTTAATAGACCGTCCATCCAAGCCAACACCAATTTGGGTTTATTAGGCTACAGGTTTACAGTCCAAACAATGTTGGGTTTATTAGGCTTACTTAGCTAAGAAAACATATAGTTGGGTTTATCAGGATGTTTACAGTCAAGCCAACTTCCACAATAAGGACCAGCCAAACCACATATGGGTTTAGCCATCATTCATAGTGGGTTTCTAAGGTTGTTTGGCTGAGGATTACACACAGGTCTAAACATAACAAGACATAGCCAAGCAATTAGATGGGCTTATCAAGCTACCAACCAAGATATCCTTCAAGTTGGGTTTATCAGGCTTCTAAGGAAATGGATAGGAAGAAATGCTAAGCTAGTGAGATAATCCATAGAGCTAAGGACAACTTCACAAGATCTATCTGGCATTGCATCCACATTGACCTCACACCCAACACAAGGAAGTGTCCCCTTCTTTGCACTGCAGTCCCTCAGGCTACACCTTCCCTTCCAGTGCTCTTCAGGATGTGCATAACATATTCACCAGGCACTCTTATCTTAGTGTGAGGTTCCACACTAGGTTTATTAAGCACATTCTACATCTATTCCACTCCTAAGTATTGTATGTAGTTCATACCCAAACCAGGGTGCAAAACATAGTAAAACACAATGTCAATGCCGCAAAATAATCTTCCACTCACTCTGTAACAGAGGAGAGCATTGAGAAACAACACTGGGAAAACCACAAATAACCACTCTTTCTGGGAAAATTGAGTTATCTCCACTACTCATTCGTTCAGGAAAAAAAGGATACCACTGAACCTCTGTGCAGCTGAGGATGATAACAACAAGAGAACAACAGAAAACGAAACATGGTTTTGCAAGCTGGACGAATGCACATCATGCACGAACATAATGGAATGGAGAGAGAGTGAATGACTAAATGAGTCAAATGGGAGGAATGACCAAGATGTTTCATCACCTTCCTTCATCGACTGGGCACACAACCACATGTTGTCTTGCTTTAGAGGTAAATCATGGCCTCCCAGACTGTAGGTCTGCACAGACTGCCATGCCTTGCTCTGACCGATGAATTAACTGCCTCAACCAACTTCTGGAAGAAATTGATGATTGAGGACATAGGATGAAAAGTAGATGGGGGTACATGGGTTCTCCCATTGACATCTCGTCGCACCCTAAGGCTTAGAGGTTAAATAATTCCCCACCTTATCCCTTGTGGGATCATTTCCCCATTTCTTTCACACTGCAGTCCCATATCTAGTTGTGGTATTTTATCAATTGCATATTTACATGATATCCAAAAATATATATTGTTCCTGAACTAGCACAATGAACCATAGACATCAACCTTGATCACCTATACAAAAAACATCAATCAATGGAAGGGCCTTGGCCTTGAGCTCCTTTCGATGATTAAGTATAATATTTACATCATGTACAACCAAAATACCATGGGGTCAAAACTGAGGTATTACAATCCCCTCCCCCTACAATAACCTTGTCCACAGTGCTCATCAAGACTGAACAAAAATGCTACACTTACACTACCTCAGTTCTTTGCAAAACTAAACAGAAATGGATATTCAAAATGCATGGCATCCTCTAGCTCCAATGTAGCCTCTTCAAGATCATAGTGCTCCCATTGCACCTTTACCAGTCTTATGGCTCGGTTTCGGAGCATTGGACCTTCCTATCAAGGATGCACATTGTCTAAATTTGGAACTCTCTTTCAGGTTCCACATAAATCACATCCCAAATTATCACATGGTTAGGGTCATGTACATACTTCTTAAGGAAAGAAACATGAAAAACGTTATGAGCTCTAGTGATAATAGGAAATTCAATTCTATATGCAACTAACCCTATTCTTTCAGGCACTTCAAATGACCCACAATATTTAGGTGACAACTTGGAACTACTCCCAAGCTTCAAGGAACTCTTCCTTTGCCTCACTCTAAGGTAAACATGATCCCTGACACTGTATTCTTTATGCACTCTATGCTTATCAAAATAGATTTTTTGTTTGTCGTGCTGCTTTCATATTCTTCCTGATCTTTGCAACCTCTTGCTCCATTTCCTTGAGCAATTCTGGACCAATTGCAACCCTTTTCACTAGATTGTCCCCTTTCACAGGTGTCCTACACCTTCTATGATACAAATATTCATATGGACTCATCCCCAAGGATGATTGTTTCCATTTTTATATGCAAATTCTACCAAGTGTAACTAATCTTCCCACTTGGTTGGTTTGTCCATCACATACATGTGAAGCGTGTCTTTAAGCACTTGATTCACTCTCTTTGTCTGTCTATCAATTTGAGGATGGTACGAAGTGCTTAACTTTAGCTTTGTACCTAAATATGAAAACAACCCGTTCCAAAATTTAAAAGTGAGCTTGGCATCCCTGTCAGAGACTATTTCCTTAGGAAATCCATGCAATTTGAAAATCCCCTTCATGAATATTTTTGCAATGTCATCAGTGTTATGTCTGGACTTAACCGGTATAAAATGAGATTCCTTTTTCAAGTTGTCCACCACAACCATGATAGAATCATGTTGCCTCCAAGTCATTGGAAATACTATAATAAAATCCATAGAAATAACTTCCCAATTCCATTGTGGAACTGGAAAAGGTTGCAAAAAACCTGTTGGGTGTTGATGCTCAACCTTCACCTGCTGACATTTCATGCACCTTGAAATATATTTAGCCATGTCCTTTTTCATTCCTCGCAAAAAATACTTCTTCATGGTCGTAGCAATTGTCTTTTGATATCCTGGGTGACCAGAATATGGAGTCTGATGGATCTCATCTGTAACAGTTCTCCACAAATATGCTACATTTGGAATATAAATTCTATTCTCAAAGGTAAGAAGTCCATCTTCTTCCAATTTATACCTCACATACTTCTTCTCAAGACTTTGCTACTGCAACTTGTCTTTTACCTGTACATACAATTGATCTTCAACAGCATGATTAACAATTTGCTGCCTAAAATCTAATTGGAAAATACTAAGAGATTCCACATGTATTTCATGCATATTCCTGCTGAGTGCATCAACCACTTTATTATCCCTTCCTTTAATGTGTTTGATATCAAAATCAAACTCACATAAGAACCCCAACCATCTAGCTATCCTAGCATTTAAAGTAGGCTGATCAAACAAATATTTAAGACCATAGTGGTCTATCCTTATCTCAAAATTTCTTCCCATTAAGTAATGCCTCCACATCCTGAGAGCATGTACTATGGCTGCAAGCTCCAGATCATGAGTTGCATAATTATTTTCATGATCCTTTGACTTCTTGGACTCATAACATACCATGTGATTGTCTTGCATAAGAACTCCTTCAATGCCTTGACCACATGTATCAATACATACCACAAAGTCCTTTTCTAGGCGTGTGATTTTCAGAATGGGTGCACTTGTGAGAAGATTCTTCAGCTATTGGAAACTTTCTTCACACCTTGGTTTCCATTCAAACTTCATCCCCTTCTTTTGCAAAGAAGTGATTGGATGTGCAACCTTGGAGAATCCTTCAATGATTCTCCTATAGTATGCAACAAGTCCCATAAAATATATTACATATGTCACATTCCTTAGAGTTGGCCAATTCATAATGGATTCAATCTTTTCAGGGTCTACAGATATTCCCTCTTCTGAGATGATGTGACCCAAATAATGAATTCTATTTTTATAGAAGTCACATTTTCTTAACTTGGAATACAACTTATGCTCTCTTAGCAATTGCAATACCAATCTCATATGTTATTCATGCTCAGCTTCATTCTTGGAATAAAAAAGAATTTCATCAAGGAAGACAAGAACAAACTTGTCCAAGTACCTGCTGAAGACATTATTCATAAGGCACATAAATGTGGTTGGTGCATTTGTGAGACCAAATGGTACCACCACCGACTCATAATGTCCATACCTTGTTCTGAAGGTTGTCTTATGAATGTCTTCATCCTTGATCCTTACCTGATGGTAACTAGACCTAAAGTCAATATTGAAAAATACCTTTTCTCCTCTCATTTTATCAAAGAGGCCATCAATTCTAGGAAAAGGATATTTATTCTTCATAGTGACTGTGTTCAAATGTCTATAATCAATACACAACCTAAGTATACCATCCTTATTCTTTACAAACATAACTGGTACTCCCCATGGAGACACACTCAGCCTGATATACTTATTCTCCAACAATTCTTATATCTGCATCTTCAACTCTAGAATTTCTGGTGTGCTCATCCTGTAGGGTGCCTTAGACACTGGTGCTACTCCTGGAACAAGCTATATTGTAAATTCAATGTTCTCTTTGGAGGAAGCCCTGGAATCTCTTCAGGAAAAACATCCCTGAATTCTTGAAACACATGAAAGTCCTCCAACTTAGTAGTTTCAGTCTCTATTGCCTCCAAAATATGAGTTGCATACAACTGGAAACCTTTCCTATAGAATTTATTCAGCTGCATTGCTTAAATATACATGACATAAATCACTTTAGGAATGCATCTTACCACTCTTGTATTTTCTTCTTCATCCACGCACTCAAAGTTCTTATTATAGCAGTCAAGCTTGAATTTGTGAGATTCTAACCAGTCCATTCTGATCAGAATGCCATATGAACTGAGACAATGTAGTGTACTACATTGTTGGTATAAGAGGATGTTATTATCTCTATCAATTACTCATTCTATCCCATTTAGGCCCAATGCTGCAACCAATAACTCTAATACCACAATGCAACCTCCCCATACCCCATAATGCAGATAAATTAAAAAAATTTCTTTAAGAACCTTTTTTCTCCTTTCTGACACAAGGCATGGGCGTTAACACTCTTCAGCCTTCGTCCTCTGGCTTAGAAACCACTGTAATAGTCATTTTTCCCTTTGATAGATCCATTTTGTGACCAAGAACTCTCTTCTGCACTGAACCTGTCATTTCTTCTTCTGCCTTCCACCCTGTGGAACTCGGAGGTTGGAGCCCAAAACACAATGGAGCCCTTCGACAATGGTTCCACCTTCCGCACTTCTGTGCTTTTTCTTTCCTCCTTCCAACCTCAGAACTCAGGAATAAAAAATCTAATGTGCGCCAGAGTTTCTTTAATGAATCTTCTTCCTTTCGCACTTCCACTTTCCTCCTTTAGAACTCGGAAGTCGGAAACATGATGATCGACGAAGTCCTTCACCCATGGTTCTACCTTCTACACTTCCACTTTCTCCTTCTGAACTCAAAATTTGAAAAACTATCAAACGATGGAAACTCTATCCAGGGTTCTTCCTTCCGCATTCCATCGTTCTTCCCTTCCACGCGGAACTTAGGAATCGAAAAAAATAACTTTCGAACTTAAAAATTTTCTGCATGTTTCTGCTTTTGCCCTCCACATCCCATGGGAAGATCCTGGGGTGCAGAAACACAACATTTATTCCCTGTTCAAATTCCCTTTCTTGGCTTCCACCTTCCGCCTCCCTTAGGTGGATTCCAAGGGGGAAGAAACACCAAATCATAATTATTTTGACCCTTTGATCAGGATTCCATTCTTCATGGACTTAGGAAAAACTGCATTGAACACACAAGGCAATTATAGATGCAAATGCCAGAAATATTCACAAACAACTTCTACTTAAATCATCCACAAGAATTCATAATAATCATAGCAATTCATAAGAAAATACATTGCAGAAAGAACATAATAGAGAATACTTATCTTGGATGATCAAGTTGTCCCACAACTAGCTATGTCGCTGCAATGTTCCACCCAACCATAGGCCAGTGTGTTCATTAATCTCTCAACACCATTGCGACCCTTGAACCGGGTAAGATTTCCACAAGGAACTAGGGAACACCAAACTTACACATAGACATAACATATCACACACATTCAATCCAACCATCAGTTGGGTTTATTAGACTATCCAGTCAAGACAACACCAAGTTGGGTTTATCAGGCTACAACCTTACAGGACAAACAATGTTGGGTTTATCAGACCATTCACAGTCAATCCAACTTCCACAATAAGGACCATCCAGTTCACAGATGGGTTTATTAGGAACTCAGCCAAGCCATCATTCAAAGTGGGTTTCTCAGACTGTCGAGCCAAGGATTACACACAAGTACAAACACAACAAGACACAACCATGCCAACATATGGGTTTATCAGGCTACCAGCCAATCCATCCTTTGAGTTGGGTTTATCAGGATTCTAAGGTAGTGGACAGGAAGAACTGCTAAGCTAGTGAGCTCATCTACAAAGATAAGGACACCTTCACAAGATCTATTTGTCTTGGAATCCATGTTTCCTACACACCCAACACAAGGAAGTTTCCCCTTATATTCTCCATAGTCCCTTAGGCTACACCTTCCCCTCCAGTGCTCTTTAGGATGTGCAGAGCAGATTCACTAGCCACTCTTATCGTATTGTGAGGTTCCATGCTAGGTTTATCCATCACATTCTATGCCTCTTCCACTCCTAAGTCTTGTATGTATTTCAAACCCAAACCAGGGTGCACAACACAACAAACCACAATTTCAACACCACAAAAAAGTCATCCACTCACTCTGTAACAGAGGATACCATTGCACAACAACATTGGGAAAACCATAGATAACCACTCTTTCTCATAAAATTGAGTCATCTCCATTTATCATTCATTTAAAAAAACAAAGGAGACCATCGAACCCCTACGCAGGTGAGGATGGTAACAAGAGGTGAACAAACCAGAACGAAACACGGTCCTGCAAGTGGGACGAACGCAGAATGTGCATGAACAAAATCTAATGGAGAGAGAAAGAATGACCAAATGAGTCGAATGGGAGAAATGAACAAGACGTTCCACCACCTTCCTTCACCAACTGGGCATGCAACCACATGCTGGCTTGCTTTAGAGGTAAAACGTGGCCTCCCAAACTTCAGTTCTGCATAGACTTGCTCAAAAAACCAATCAGAATGCCATGCCTTGCTTTTCCCAAGGCATTAACTTCCTCAACCAACTTCTAGAAGAAATTGATGATTGAGGACAGAGGACAAAAAGTAGATGGAGGTACATGGGTTCTCCCATTGAGATCTGACCTCACCCTAGGGCTCAGAGGTTGACTCACTCCCCACCCTATCCCTTATGGAATCATGCCCCCATCTCTTTTAGGTTGCAGTCCCATAGCTAGTTGTGGTATTTTATTAATTGCATATTTACATGATATCCAAAAATATATACTGTTCCTAACTTAGCACAATGAACCATAGGAATCAACCTTCATCACCTATACACAAAACATCAATCAATGGCAAGGCCTTAGCCTTTATCTCCTTTCCATGATTCCATACAATATTTACATCATGTACAATCAAAATACCATGGGTTCAAAACCATGGTATTGCAAATTAAACCTATAGAGAGATCAATACTAACACTAGATGAAGCATAAGATAGGGAATTTATTTTGTCCAATATCGAAGGGAAAGTAGGAACCATAAAAAATATAATTGCAAGGAATGTTGACATCCTATATTTGGCAAGTAAGAAATAATTTGAATATTTCAAAAAGGACCACAAAGAAAATATAAAAAATGACCTAAAAAATATGGTGACTAAAGTTTATCTTAAAAACATGAAATGGGGGATTTTGAATGAACTAAGATCCATATGCACCCTTAATTCACCTCCTCAAGATGAAGACAAGGGAAAAAATGGCTTGAGTCCTAGTCAGATATTGAGAGAGTTGAAACACAACTGGAGAACAAGAGGCTTGAGTCCCCAACTCCTCATCATTCATCACTCCAAGATATACATCATTAATGGTTAAACTTTATAACAAGGAATTACTCCTTTTCTAATATTAAAATGAGAAATTTTGATCGTAATGATCCAATAACATTTCTATTATAAAAGAAGATTTTTTTTTATCTACATCAACTTCCAAATTTATAGAGGGTAACTGTTTCATCCCTGTGTTTAGAACCTAATCAATTTGTGTGGTCCCAATGCATTTGTGATTGTAAAAATGGATTTTTCTCCCTTGGTCTATTTTAATGGATGAATTACTAGTACATTATGAATATATTAAGATAAACACCTTCTTTATCCAATTGATAAAACTTAGGAAAAGAGGTCTAGTTATAGAGCACATTCAACTCTTTCAAAAGTTGTGTCTAGGGAAGAACATTCTAGAGGAAAATTTGTTGCATATCTTTATGGGTAGTTTAAAAGAAAACTTTGACATGAGGTACATATCTTTGAGCCTAAATCATTTGATAATTATTGTTATATGGAAAGGAAAGTTGAACGTAAAAATATGGACACTATTTTCCCTTAACACCTATATATAGGGACATGTTTCCACTCCTAACCTCAATCAACTATAATATTGACAGTACAAAAAATGGATGAAATAAGAGAAAATAGGATATGTTTCAATTGTGATGGAAAGTATAGTAAAGATCAAAACTATACTGATAAGAAATAATTTTACATATATTGTGAAGAGGGAAAATAAAAAGAATTGGAACGCTCTCAAGAAATAAAAGAGCATATTTTAACCATATATTTTCATGCTTTCGTTGGAATAAACTCTCATCAAACTCTCAAGATATAAGGATATATAAAAAATAATATGGAATTTTGTTGATTGATTATGTAAGTACCTATAACTTCATTAATTATACATTAACCAATCTTCTCAATTCTTTTAGATATGGAGCACCAAAATTTCAAGTAATGATTGCTTATGGAGGTATGATAAATTGTTTATATTCTATAGTATTAAGCTCACTATGGGAGAGTATTTATTCTATAGTCTAATGATTGCAATCAAAATGGGAGGTGTCGACATTATATTAGGGGTCCAATGGTTGTAATTACTGGGAATAATCACTCTTAATTTGTAATAATTTTCCATGAGAGTTTCCTTGAAAGGAAAGGAAATTGAAATCATATGCATCCAAGGGAGACAATATCAAGTGATATGCTCTAACAACATGTAAAAAATGTTTAAAACAAGACATCATGGTATAATTACACAATTGTGCTCACTAGATGTTCAAAAAAAAACCCTCCATTCCCTCAAATATCCAAAGATTTATTAACAATCACTCCATGGTACTTGAGTATATGCCCAAAGGTATTCCATTGACTTGAGAGCGTGATCATTATATTCACTTACAATCGATAAGTTCACCACCTAACATTACACCTTACCAATTACCCATATGCTCAAGAGAGTGAGATTGAGTGTATAGGTCATGAAAAGAGGTTGTCATGATTCAACCTAGCCAAAGTGTTTTCTCTTAACAAATGGTTGTGGTTAATAAAACGAGTAATTATTGGCCTATGTGCCATAGGATGGAGAGCTCAATATAAGTTTCCTATTCCTTTCATGAAGCATTATTAGATTTTTTTGTAGGGAGCAATTTTATTTACCAAGTTGTATATTCTCTCAAGTTATCATCAAATAAATATAAAGGAACAAGACATCTCCAAAACAATATTTGGAACACATTAAATTCAATATTATTTTTTGGTGATTCCTTTTGGACTTACTAATTCACCTTCAATTTTTCAAAGTTTGATAAGTTCTCTTTTCAAACCTTTACTTAGGAAAAATGTGTAAGTAATTTTTGATGATTTACTAATCCAAAATAAATCTTGGAAATATCATGTACAACATGTTAACAATGTATTAAGAATGTACATGAGTATAAAAACTTGTATGCAACTCTTTCCAAGTGTGCCTTTGTTGTTCATGAATTGGAATAATTGGTTCATGTTATGTTTCAAGGCCAAAAAGATGACCCTAACAAAATTACAACTATGATGAAATAACCAATTTAAAAAAAAATGAATAATATTAGAGGATTCTTAGGATTGAGGAGTTATTAACACAAGTTTTTCAAGAATTATGGTTGAAGGTAGAACCTATAACAAGATTATTGAAAAATGATGCATTTTCTTAGACTCAAGAAGAAACCTACTTGATTTTAAAAATATCAAGGAGGATATGTGTATAAATTTGTCTTATCCACCCTTGACTTCAAAAAAAAAAATTATAGTGGAGTGTTATGCCTAGCTAATACAACACATTGGTGTATATTTAATGGAAGAAGGAAAGCCACTTTAGATCAAAATCTACTAACTTTAAGGAAGGGACTTACTTGATACCATTTATGAGAAAGAAACATTGGTTATATTACATGCAATTAATAAAATTCCTACTATTGGAGCACTAATCCACCTTAGTACCATGGTAATACACCTAGGATACATTTTCATTAGATTTTATGCTATGTCATATGGTCCAAAACTAGGATATGTTGATCAACCTTGGTCTATTGGGTGTTTTGGACTCATTTACTGCAGTTGAGGTGATCCACTTTGATCATTCTAATAGTCTAGGCACTCTCATTGATGACAGATCAGTCTTGGTGCGCTTCCCATCCCTTAAATTATGGAAAGTGTTTGACCATAGGCGCTAGTGCATGTATTTGGTGCTTCTGATCCGAAGAAATTTGTCATCGGATAAATCAATTTGTCGTGCTCGTTATGATCTGAAGAAATTTGTTATAAAAAACAATGTTATGGATTTATTTTTAATGAGCATGACAAAGGTATAAAAGGCACTCAGAACCTTTTTCATGTTTGAATCCAGATCATGAAAAAGAGATAAAGTAACCTCAAACCAGTTTTCATGTTTTAACCAGAGCACGAAAAATGAAAAGTAAGATCAACACCATATTATTTTTTTTAACGAGCTCGAAGATAGATTGAAAGAAACATAAAAATTACTTCGGATAAATTTTTCGTGCTCGTTATGATCCATAATTTTTTTTTATCAGATAAATCTACTCAATCAAAATCACGCCATATCTCCCTAGTCTAAGTGGATCTAGAACAAATCAAATACAGAATACAATCTACTTTCCTAGATCAAATAGAAATGCAAGTTAGCAAGTAGATCGCTTACCTGCAATATGAAAATCCTCTTCTCTCTTTGTTGATCCAAGCTCCAGAATCTTCAGATCTTTAGTTGTAAAACCCTGTAAAGCAAGTGGAAACAATAAAACAACATATGCGTATCCAAACATAAATTTGATCTAAGCTAACAGTTAATGAAGAAATCTCTAAACACTATTAACACAATAACATTTATGGAAAGAGATTTGTATTAATGTAATCAAGGAGATACATAGAATTACATAAAGAATGAATGCCACAACCTAGCCTTAATGCTGCAACCTTCCATCCAACAATCCAAGCCAAAGTCTCCAAAGCAATCTAACAAGTCTCCTAAAGGATGATAGGAATCACTTAGAAATTCCACCAGCATAATAGTACCATATTCCTTCCTCCCTTCACAATGGAGATAGGGTTTAATTTATAAGGATAAATGGATAGAATAGGTTGAGTATTAGGAGGAGGGATCTAAGGGATTTTCCTTATAGGTTAGGAACCAAATGCCACCTCACCTAGATAATAGGGATAATCCTCCACCTCATCCACCTTCGAGAAGGGTCTCAAAGCTCCATTTTTTTCCCTCGAAACACGACCAATGCATCTTCCACGAAGGGAAAAAGCACCGTCGGTGCACCTAGTAGTGCGAGACAGAGCGTCGACATCAACACACCTAGCATGAAGGGAAAAATCACCTTCGGAACACCTAGCATGAAGGACAAGAGCATCGACCTTCCTAGAGAGGGAGAAAAGGCAGAAAAAACCTCAATATCAATCCAGTTTAGTAGAAAGAAATTTGGGGATTAGGCAAAGGGTTGAAACATGGATCAAGAGTGCAAGATTTTGGTGTAACAGTTTATCTTTTCCATACTTTTGAAAGCTAGGGATAGAGTATTCATTGTTTATTTCAACATATGACTCTAGCAAGCTCACAATTAAAAATTGGAGGATGCCTTTACTGGTAGACTTCATGGGGTCACTAACTCAAGAGAAAGACAAGCTCGTGCAAATGGGTACCATCAAATGCAGTAAGGATAAATCATTTGCTGCAGGAGTTTTGAATCCATACAAAGGAAAGAAGAAATCCATAGATTAGAAGCAGCAAGAGAAGAAGAAGCAAGAGAATCCCAAATCTTCAGATGGGATTTCAAATCCTACCAACGACGAAGATAAGAAGAAGAAAGAGAAAAAAATGCACCTATTGTCACAAAGGTTGGAATCCAGAGAGTGCATGCATGAAGAATACCATTGTCATGATGGCACAGTTGCTTGAGAAGAACAACATCCCACTTCAGAAAGTACAAGGAAGAAAGAGGGAGGTTCAAGCTCAGACAACAAGGAGATATGGCATGCTTTGGTTGCTGTATCTTCAAGATATTCCTCCTTCATCATAGATTTATGTGCTTCCAGGAACATGGCCTCCATGAAAGATTACTTCTTGGCCCTACATCCTTACTATGGTCCATCCATCCTCATGGGTGATGATTTAGAGATCTAATCCAAAATTATTGGCATGATTGATCTTGAATATGAGTACTTCAATAATGTTTTGTTTGTGCATGATCTAGGAGAAAAATTTCTCTCAGTGTATCAATTGACACACACCAGTACATCCAAGAGAGTAAAATTTACTCCAAATTCAGTGGATATATCAGAAATATCTACATGCCAAGTTGTTACAGTGAGTGTAGCTAAACATGATTCAAGTATGTACAAATTCTCTCACTTCCTTCCATACTCACAATTGAATGCACATCTTTCACATGCCAATGAGACAAGAAATTTGTGGCATTATAGATATGGTCATCTCAACTACATCTTCCTTCAGTCATTGAGCAGAAAAATCATGGTGGAAGGGCGTCCTTCTATCAAGTTTTCCAATGGCACATGCAAAGGATGTGTAGTGGGAAAGCATGATGAGTGCATATATGATAAAGGAAATCCTAAGGATGGTTGTCCAAATGCTTTATTTTCTTCATTCATATCTCATAGGGACTCTTCCCACACCCTATTATGGGAAATCAAGGTATGTTTTAACCTTCATAGATGATTTCTTGAGGTACTACTAGGTGTAGTTTCTCAAATTAAAATCTGAAGTTTTTAAGACTCTCAAAGTTTGGAAAGATTTGATTGAGAATGCATGTGGGAACAAGATCAAGGTTCTTAGGAATGAAAATGGAAAGGATTAACTGAACAATATTTTTTCAATATATTTGCAAGGAATTTGGCATCAAAATGAAACATTCCGTCTACACACCACAACAAAATGGTGTTGCAGAGCGCAAGAACATAGATCTCAAGGAGATGGCTACATGCATGTTAGAGGAAAAGGATTTGAATCATAAGATATGGGGTGAATCTATCAATTGTGCTGCATATGTCCAAATCAGAGCTCCAGACAAAAAATTATATGGAAAAACTCCATATNGGGGCGAATTTTAGCCCAGTGGGCTATTTTTCCATGTTTTTCTCCCAAAAAAGATTCGCCATTTTGCATTTTTTGAAGCCCTGTTTCTCCCAATTTTGATGTGGAAATTTTTTTTCACCCTAAAAATCGTAAATTATTATATAAACGATATAAAATCCTTGGAAATTAAAATAATTTTTAAAAAATATCGCCAATCATTTTATAGTTTGCATTTTAAGAATTGGTAATATTCGCCAACATTTATACACTTTTAAATAATTATGGTTCCTTAAAAACATCCTTGCATATGAGGCTTGGAGTGGTCACAATCCCAATGTTTCTCATTTTAGGGTTTTTGGCTCAAAGGCTTGGGCTAGGTTTCCTCCCGGGAAGAGAAAGGACTTGCAAGATAAAACAAAGGAGTCCATTATGGTTCGATATGATGAATTTGCAAAGGGATACAATATATTTGATCCATAATCTCATAAATCATTCCTCTAAAGGAGTTTATAGTTGGAAGAATATCTCATGCAGGAGACCAAACTAGCTCAAGGGGAATTCTCACATCCTCCACTCCATGATGATGTAAGTGATGAATCCTTCTCTATTTTTTCTAATTCTGATATTGATGGTGATGATTATGATGATTATTATTACATGTATTCATATCATGAATCACCCATTCATTCCAAGTGGGATGAGAAAACCATTGTAGTGATTGGGGATCTTGTTGGTGATCCACTAGACTCTAGGAAGACTAGATCTCAATTTCACAATGCTTTCTCTACTTGTGAATTGAATATTTTAGAGAGGTGATTCA
This sequence comes from Pseudotsuga menziesii, assembly GCA_001517045.1. Lineage (NCBI taxonomy): Eukaryota > Viridiplantae > Streptophyta > Pinopsida > Pinales > Pinaceae > Pseudotsuga > Pseudotsuga menziesii. Next base: position 435,733 of record LPNX010256682.1, on the reverse strand, counting down.
TGATGGTTGGATATGATCCTAAGACATATCAATAAGAATCACTTGACCCAATATGGAAAAAAAACATGCAAGAATATTTTAAGTAATTGCAAAACAATGAGACTTAGGAATTGGTTGCCTTGCCCTCCAAGAGGAAACTAGTGCAATGCAAGTGGGTATATAGCACCAAAGTGGTTGTTGATGGTTCATATATAAAGAATAAGTATATTTTGGTTTCTAAAGGCTTCTATCAAGTCCAGGGAGTGGACTATATAGAGACATTTGAACCAGTTGCAAAGATAGACTCTATCAAGCTAGTTTTAGCAATTGTTGCATCTAAGCGCTGGGAGGTTCACCACATGGATGTGAAGAGTGATTTTATTCATGGTGAAATTAATGAGTATATATATATATTCAAGATCCTAAATGTTTTATTCATGATATCTCACTTGTGTGCAGGTTAAATAAGTCTCTCTATGTCCTCAAGCAAGCCCAAGGGCTTGGTATGCCAAGATGGACAATTTTTTTCTATCACTTGGCTTCGAAAGATGTAAATATGATACTAAAGTGTATTTTAAAAATGTTGGTGAATTATTTAAGGTCATAGTATTGTATGTTGATGATATTTTTATTATAGGTAGCTGCACTAAATAAATTGGATCAATTAAGTCTTCTTTGCACAATGAATTCTCCATGACTGACCTTGGATGGTTGAGACAATTTCTTGGATTAGAGATTGAGCAATATCAAGAAGGGATCAAGATCAGAAAACAAAAGTATGTTGCATACCTTTTATTAAATTTAAAATGGATGAATGTAAGGCAGCCAAGTGCCCATTCCTCTAAGGAATAAAACTAGGTGATTTTGGTGCATTTTGATTGGTGGAATGCTCGTTGTACAAACAACTAGTTGGGAGTTTGCTTTATCTTCAACACTATAGACCTGATTTGGAATATGTTGTAGGTTTTTTTTCTATATATATGAATAAGACTCATGATATCCATTGGAAGGCTTCCAAAATGATATTTCATTATGTGCAAAGAACCAAACACTTCGGGGTACACTATGTTGTTGGTTCTCCGCTAGAGCTAGTTGAATTTACTGATTCTGATTGGGATAGATATTCCATTGACAAAAAATCCACTTCAGGTTATGTATTCATGCTTGCACATGGTCCCATATATTGGTTAAGAAATAAACAACACACAATATCCCTCTCTTCAGTTGAGGCCGAGTACAGAGGAGTAGTGAACGCAACTACACAATGTGTGTGGTTGCAAGGAATTCTTGGGGAACTTGGATTTGCATTTGATTCACCCATAGTCATTTGGTGTGACAATAAAATTTAAATCAATATTTCCACTTATACAATGCAGATACAGAGGACCAAACAAATTGAGATACACATGCACTACATTAGGATCTTTGTGCATGAGCAGGTGATATCCTTACAGTATTGTCCATGTGTAGAGAAAACTACTGACATCTTCACCAAGAGCTTCACAGAGAAGACATTCACCTATATGAGATCCCTTCTTGGAGTGGGTGAAACATGGTGATGGTTGATATTCACGTTCATATTTTTCTCCATGTCCATTTTAGAGGGGAGGTTTCCTTTCCATGAGGTTTTCCTCCTTACCTTGGTTATATGGACTAATAAAATTTTGTTGTATGAGGTGACTTGAGCCTTAGTTTCCAAGGCCTCAATAATAATTTGGTATAAGTTGTACTAAGTTAGGATTAAGAAGGGGGGGTGTTCTAGAGCAATAATCCACCTTAGTACCACGGTCATACACCTAGGATACATTTTCATTATCCTTTATGCTATGTCATATGGTCCAAAACTAGACTATGTTGATCAACCTTGGTCTATTGGGTGTTTTGGACTCAATTAATGCAGTTTACATTCTATCCATTGAGAATTATAATGGTATAGGTTCCATCATTGATGACATATCCATCTTTGTGTGCTCCCCATCCCTTAAATCAGGGAAATTGTTTGACCATAGGCGCCAATGAATGTATTAGGTGGTTTTTAGCTCTCCATGGGAATTTATTTCTTCATAGAGCCACTCCCACTCACACATGTGCTAAAACACACCTATAATACCCTCATTTATGTTCTATCATGCTCCATCCTTGTTCACACTAGCATTCGTGACCATTTGGTATTGTTTGGGAGCTCATTGGTCCACCTAGGGGGGTTTTAAGGTCAAATCACAGTCTAACACATGTATGCATCTAGATGGCCTCCAAAGGATAACTATTTATCCCTAATGTAATATAAACCTGATAAAAGTATATTTACATGTTGTTCAATCATAATAAATTGTGTTATTGACTACATTTCTATGTGTTAATTTCATTCTTTCTACCATTTTTCTGCATAATTGTGAGTAAACTCAAATTGTGAGGATTCCCTTAGCTAGATCCTACTGTGAATATATTATCACACATACCTTACCTAATAGGAATACACTTCAATTTAAATATATATCATGATAGTTCACTAATACATTTGGGCATATTTTTCCACATTGGAACATTCGTGGATTAATACTTCATTTTTTTTATCATGGCGGAAAAACCATGGAAATATCAACGTTTTTAATTTTTGATGAAATTTCGTCTCTATATCGACAACATATGGCTATATTTAATTTAATATTCTTATTTATTTAAATCTTATTTGAAAGGGGGTACAGTTGGGACCTCATCGCGAGAAATAAAATGAACTTATTTTGACTTACATATTGCCATTTGAGGTACTTTTTATAGATTCGACAGGATCACTTTTACATGCCGATCATACTACCTTTGGTGGAATCCTTCAAATCCAAGAAGCAAATATTCAAATTATTGGATTTATGACAGAGCAAGGCAAGCTATATGATGATGAGAGATCTAATTTTTTATGGACACAAATCAGAGCAGGAAATTAAGAAAAGGAGTCACTTGGACAGGAATTCCACAAAATATTTAGCATAATCTCATATATAATGAATGCACCTACAGAAAACTAATACAATTAATCTTTTAAACTACTAGTAGAAATCACACCTGCCAAACCAATGCCAGCTTTGAATGGCTCTTAGATGTTTACGCATGGGTCAGTAAGCAGGCATCCTTTTTTGGCCATAAATAGCTTCTTATTTCCATGTCTTAGGAGGCCGACCTCGTCACCAATTTATTTTTGTTATCATTAACCAAAATTTATTTAATTTTCCACATCATCATCATTTTAATTTTATTTTTTATGCCAACACTTGGCCTTCTCTTATGCCCGCATACCCTTCTTCAACTACCTGTATGGGGGTCTTTGATCTTCCAATAAGTATGCCTGCACTGTCCATCTTCAAGGTGCCAGTAGGTGATGTATTTAGATTCCTGCAAGGGCTATCTAGATTCCCACAACTAGGGTTTAAAGATTCCCACAACTCCTCATTTGAGCCATCAAAGATGCCCACAACTCCCACAAATTCCCATAGCAATTTCTTCCTTATGCCCACAGCTCACACCAGGATGCCCGCAGGTGGCCATAAGGGATTCCCACAGGTGGTGCTGAGAAGATGCCTGCAATAGTTTCTATCATGCTCGCAATTGTCCTCATTTAGCATGCCCACATGATCTTCTAGAGATGCCCGAAATATTTTCCTTTTCCACTATTTTATCATGCCCACAACCATATCTGTCATCTAGTTTTCTTGTCTATTGTCATGTCACCATATCCTTGTCACCTTTGCACCAACATCTTTGTCTTGCCCAAATAATCTTCAAATGACCACAGAATGGGTCATTTGACTCTCTAGATGTTCCATGCTTGCCATGCTTGATTTTCAATGTCATTATGCATGTCCTTAGTCATCTCTGTCCTTCATGTCTTGTTCCAATTACACCTTGGCATGTCATCATGCTTAGACACCTCTTCAAATATCTGTTTGTTATTTATTGTTTTAATGAACGAATAAATTAAAACTTCTTCTAAACATTGCATCTCTCCAATAGTAAGATGTGTCTCTTCAAAAATCTGTCTTAATTCTTTTTATTATTTTTTTTGTTTATTTTTCTAAATACATTCCTGTAGCTTCTTATTTAATAAACTTTTGTTTATTATTTTTCACTAAATTTGCAAGTCCATCTTTTGCATATATGACCATCATAATGCAAACTGAAAGTATGGATGGATAGCCACCTCAACAAGGATCAGATCCATGTCACCTTTTGAACTTTTTGATACACACGCATTATCTGAGGATCATTTGAAAATAGGCTTCAACTTGTAAAAACAATTTTTCTTCTACTTTGGTAGATTGATTCCTCCCTAATGTGATCACCACAAGGAAACCTACAAGAATTGCTAGATAGTCATTTCAACAATGAACAAGACCATATCACAAGAGAAATTTGTTGACACACACACAACCTATGGAAAGCATTTCAAAATAGCTTCTCAACCTCTTTTGAACATGAAAACATATTTCTTCCCATTTTGGCAAACTCCTATTTCACACGTGTGAACACTCTATGGAGACCTGAAGTCATGAGCAGATGGACAACTTACCAAAGAATGAATCCATGACATTTGATAAATTTACTTGCACAAAGACAGCCCTTGGCAGACATTTCCAACTGACCTCTCAAACTCCTGTTTTTATCACTTAAGTCAATTTTCTTTTGTTCTCACTATGCAATATATTATTTTTCCTATTTTTGGCTGATTGATATTTTGCATATGAGACCATCATAAGACAACCTAAAGGTATGGATGGATATTCATTTCACCAAGGAACATGCCTATGCTACCTGATGAATTTTATCATCAAAATAACCCCTCCTTGCAGGCATTTCAAAATTCCTTTTCAATTCCCTGAATCTAACACAACCAATTTTCTTGTGTTCTTAAAATGCAAAATAATATTTTTCTTACTTTTCGAATATTTATATATTTATCATAAAACACTCCACAGGATAACTGAGACCATGGTTAGATGCACCCATCAACAATATATAGCCAAACACTTTCATATTATTTTTCTCATCATCCTATGAAATAGGGAGGGCATTTCCCTGAGGCCACTGAGGCAATTTTTCTAGTACTAGAATAGTGCAAAACAACCTGAAACTCTGTTTTGACAAACCATTATCTTTTTCATCAAACATATTCTTTGATAACTGATACCATGGTGAGATAGCCTCTTCAACAAGCTGTAGTATCATAGCTTCAGATAATCTTTATCATACACGTATAAGGTATGGCGAGAATTTTCCCAAGGCCACATGAGCCAAGTTTCCAATCTGCATAAAACACTATTTTGGTAGGTTCATAACTTCTTCCTCAACTACTTAGAAGACAATCTGAAGACATGGTCAGGTATTCCAAATATCAATATACAAGACCCCCATATGGTGTGGGCATTTTCTTCAACACACAATTTGTGGTGGGAATTTTCTTAAGGCTACGTGAGCCAGTTTTCCAACACTGTCATTTTCAGGACTTTCTCCAAAATTTATTCTGAAACCTCATTTTGGCAGGTTCATAACATTTTCGTCAGACATTCTTAAAGAGAAATAATACCATGGTTAGGTAGACAAACCAACACACTACAATATCCCCATGTGCTGCGGGCATTTACTCTAATCGATAATTTAGGGCAGGCATATTTCTGAGGCTACTTATCCATTTTTGCTTGTTATGGTACAAACCCATGTTTTGGAAGGTCCATAACTTCTCCCTCAGGCACTTTCGAGAAAAACTGAAGACATGTCTAGGTAAAAAAAAAACAATCTACAGGACCCACATGTGGTACGAGCATTTATATTCTCCTATAAATTATGGCGTGCATTTCCCTAAGGCAATTTTTAGTAATTTCCCCATACTTAGTCATTTTCCTGCTTTTCACCAAATTACCATATTTTTCCAAAATGATTGTCATTAAGGTTGTCATCAATGACAATCCTATTCATCACAGTCTTCATGTTTTTATTTATAGAAATTGGTATATAATATAGTGCATTTATAAATATACTTATATCTAATGTATTTGACAAGTTATTGTTTGGTATGGTGTATGTAAGACAATTACTTGTCACTATAAGGATTTTTCACTATGAATGAAAATGCAAGGAAGCTTGCTCAGTTTAGAGCAGCATTAGAGGCGAGAGGATATGGAAAATGTTATTTCCCTTGCTCTGATTGTAGGGGCTTGCAAAGAAGAATAATTTTAATAATGACAACTGAAAGACATTTTAGGGAGAAGGGGCACGCCGAAGGGGGTTATGAATATCATCCCTTGGTATCAATTTTTAATGTATTCTTTGTAATAGCCATCATGTCATGAATTTCAGTAAAATGCCTTATCCTTTTATTATATGTTCTATACAGACTAATTTTACTACGTTGTTTGTAAATATCCCTTGGTATCAATTTTTAATGTATTCTCTGTAATAGCCATCATGTCATGAATTTCAGTAAAATGTCTTATCCTTTTATTATATGTTCTATACACACTAATTTTACTACATTGTTTGTAAATATATAGACAATGCCCCAAAAATGTTGCCTTCCAGAGAGTTTTTTCCAAGTACTAGCAGAAATACTCATTTACAGGGTGACGAACATCTAGATCAGAATATTAAAGCTAATCAAGTTCTTAATGATGATATGGATGAAGATATTGTTAGTGATACAAATCAGGAAGATGAGATACATAGATTGATCCAAGACACATTTGTTCCAATGGATGAGGAAAACTAGGATGATAGTCATGATGTTGATCCTCTACTCGAGAAGTCACATCAACCTCTTTATGAAGGCTCAAAAACAAATCTTCTATCTGCGATACTGTTGTTAGTGAACTTGAAGGTTTTGAATGGTTTATCAAACACATGTCTCACAAAGATACTAAGGTATGTAATTTGTTAATTATTTATGTCTGCATGTTCACCTGTACATAAAGGGTTGAATTTTTTCCTATATTGCTATTGTTATCTAAATTGTAAAATATGGATGCGATATTGATGATTAATATTGTTTACATTGACTTATTCTTTTGAATTTTGTAGATTGTTAGGTGAATTTCTATTACCAACGTCAAATATTTTACCATGCACATATAGAGAGATATATGTGATTATGAAAGAATTTGGAATGGAGTATCAAGCTATTAATGCATGTCCTAATGATCATATCATATACCATGGACAATATGCATTAGAAAATGAATGCCTACAATGTCAAACAAGTAGGTATCGAACCGATAAAGTGACAAAGAAGGTTCCTCACAAAGTTCTTCGTTATATTCCAATAATTTCACGTCTCTAGCAATTGTTTAGGTGTCAAAGTATAGCATAGTTTATGGATTTCCATGCAAAGAACAGAAGTCAAGACGATGTTCTTTGAATGCCTACAGATGGGTCTTCATTTAGGTACATCGAAGAAAAGTGGAAAATTTTCAAAGAAGAATCTTGTAATGTTAAAATTTCGTTGGCAACTGATTGTGTCAATCCATTTGGAGAGCTTCGTTCTACCTACTCAGTGTGGCCTATTTTTGTTATAAACAATAACCCTCCTCCTTGGATGTCCGTCAAGAGAGAGCACACAATGTTGGCAATGATTGTTCTAGGTATTTAATTAATTTGTATTTTTTTACTTGAAAGTCTGATCACTATATATTTCATTTCTTTGTTTGGTGCATGATAATTATGTCTTTTAAATATAACGACATATAGCTAAATATAATTAATCATGTATGCTGGACCAATTAGGTAAGTACAAGGTTAAATATATGAACCTATATATTGAGCCTCTTTTCGATGAGTTGTTGAATTTATGGACTGGCGTCACTATATATGACATCTATAGACCAATAGGGCAAAGATACTTTCAATTCCATGGAATACTTGGATGGACAATTCATGATGCTCCCGGGTTAACACAATTTTGTGGTATATTGTTACTTTCTTTTGTTCTTTAATATTATATATATCTATTGAAAATATCATGCATTATTTTAAATGGTAATTCTAATTCACTACACTAATATATATATCTTGTAGGTATTCAATTAAAGGGTAAATTTGCATGTCCAGCTTGTGGTCCCAGGATAAAATCTCATCGTTCAAGGAGTTTAGTAAAGGAAGTGTTTGATGATTATAGGCACTTTCTACCTATGAACCATAGTTATTGAACTACAGACAAAGAAAAATTCAATGGTAAAGAAGAGAATGGAAAAAACCACAAAGAATGACACCTGACCTATGGAACTCGGAATATAATAGAAATCGTCAAGGTATGCCTTATAATACAAGGGCATTTGAACTGGGTACAGAGCCTTATGTTCTTCCAAGTCAATGTGAGAAAGTCTTTTACTCAGAGGTACTGGGTAAAGCAAGTTGGTTATACATTGTTAGATACGATCCAAGAGGAATACCAGTAAAGTATAATCATTTAGATGATGAAGATAATCAAGAAGAAGAAGATGATGATGATGATTCATATCAGGAGTAGGTGGCTGCAGTCGATGTGTTAGATGAAGAAGTTGAAGAGGTTGATCATCCAAATGTAGTATACAATGATCTCATTAATGATTTCGATGACTATATTAGTGAAGATGCCATTGATGATGATGTTAATGTTAATGATCCTTTAATCAATATGTATTCTGAACCAGATCCTAATACAGATGTTGAGTTGGATGAAGAAGAAGATGAATGCTATTTAATTATTGAAGACTAGAGGAACGTGTTTATATATTTTATGTCATGACGATCTTTATATGTTTTTATTTCCAAATTCCTTTTCAACTTTCTAATTTTAACTCCTAGCCAATTTTTTGTTCTTAATATGCAAGATAATATTTTTCCTACTTTTGGTGAATTTTTGAAAAAATGGGTCTCAAATATCCCTTCATATCTCTCAATCCGTGATACCTTTTTAAAAACTAAGGGAGTTTTTTGTGTATTGGTATGTACTTGACAAATCCTTTTTTGGTTTTCAAAAACACTTCTCCAGCATCTCGCAAACTGTGCCCAAAGTTTGTGACTAAAATAGTAAATTATTTAATATTTTAAACCCTGAAAAAAAGGTTGTAAAGATCAATTCGAATCTTTCAATCCATGACACATGTTGCAAAAAATGAGAGAAGGTTTTGTGAATGAGTCTGTGATGAAAAAAACCTCTTTTGGTTTTCTTAAGTTTGCTTCCATCTCCTCATAATATGATAATCAAGATGATGATGGTGATAACGAAGACGTTGATGATGAAGATGATGATTATGATGATGATGATAAGGAAGATGATGATGATGAATAAGATCATGATGGCGATGATGACAACGACGATGATGATGATTATGAAGATGATGATGATGATATTGATGAAGACGATGAAGAACAATAAGGAAACATGGTCATTTGAAGAATTTATCAAAGAATACTATGATGTGCATGTGTTTGATGACATTTTATCATGTCATTTACCACTTGTATTTGATCATGAAGAGGATATGGCTGATGATATTGTTGAAGTTAATGATTTAGACTCCCATGGAGAGAATATCTATGATTCAAATGGGAAATTAATTGAGCAATTAATTTCATATCCTTATGAAGAAAACAATGAAGAAACTATTGCATATAAAAGTAAAGAGGATTTGGCTGATGAGAGTATCCAAGATCCCATTCCATCCTTCCAAAAATAAAAATATTTGGTAAGCATGTTGTCCACTCAAAATTATAAATTCCATGATCCTGTTATTGATGATTTTAAGAAGGATAATCTTAAATAAAAATCGTTGGAGGATGAGGAATTAGAAGAGGTATTTACCTCTCCATTTGATGAATATGGGGACAACCAAGGATTTAGAGTTAGAGACATTAACTTTTCAATTCCAATCATGATAGGTATATGAATTATTGTAAAATTTTTTGGGTCCCTATTATTGACAGTCATGGTGATGTTTCTAAGGAATATAATGCATAATTTTGAGGTCCTTGGACAACCCAAAATAGAGGAGGTAAATCTAGAAATTTTACAAGATATTTTCGAGTCATATGCTCCTATGCATGCTTTAGATTTGGGTAGTTTAGTGAATATATTTATGAATATTTGTTTCATCCATGTACACTAACTTTTGGGAATATTTATTGCAAAATTTTCAAGGAAATTTCCAACCACCCTCTACCTTGTACAATGCATATTTTTCTCAACATATATAGCAAATTTGTGACATGGAGAGAACTTAGAAAATTTCCTTCCATAAACCAATTTTGATGAATTTGTATGTGAAAAGTATATTGGAAATAGCACAGGTCAACCATTTTTGAAACCACCATGTTCAAAAATTTATGTGCATAATTTCCAACCATTTTCTCAATAAAAAACTTCAGATTGTGGAGAATGCTTCTAATGATATTTTCCAGCCAATAGTACCTTTAATTTTTGGTGCATTTTCATGTGTATTTTATCATGAAATCTTATGTTATGGTTGGAAATTGTATGGTATATCCATTTGGTGATTGTAGAAATTTATATCCATGTATTTCATCAATTCCTCTCATCTTTTGCATGTACTTTCAATTAGAAATAATATTATTAATGATGACAATTATATGGGGCTACAAGCATTTCAATTTAATGTATATTGTAGAAATTTTTAACCAACAAAAGGAGGCTCTATAGCCCTATATTTGGGGCTGATTTGTTTTTCTGTATTTCAATTGTCATTTCATATCTCATGCACATTTTATTTGAAGGATAACCATTATCATTTGAACAATGTTCCCATAAGACCTTGTTACTTGAACGGAGTGATGATGGAATTGTAAGGGTTGATGAGGGAATAGCTTATGATGTTTTCATCCATGGTGATGTGTACATTAGCCACATCCATGTATAGAATAAGCTTAAAACAATGACACATGCTATCCTTGGAAATATTTTTATTCTTCTCCCCCATATGTTTAAGGACCTAGTTTATCTAGTTGGGTCCTTAATTCCTAAGTTAAATGTTGTTGTAATTAAATGCAACAAAATTATACTTATAACTTAATAATTGAGAATATTTTTAGCTATAACATGACAACAATCATAAAATAACACAATAATTATGTTCAATCAACATATTTTTTTTTAACAGAAGCCAAAGAAGGTTTTTATATATATAAAAAGTTGAGCACAATCATCCTTACAATCTGAAATCAAAAGATTGCTTTGCTGCAATAGAGTTTACAGAAGCAAATAAGCAAACTACAAGAAAGAGGGATATTCTAATTCTTTTCCTGAAATCGAGATTTCCTTTGTAGTGGTACTGTCTAATGAACTGATTGTTCAACAGCAAGAAAAAATACATAATAACCTAAATAGATTTCAGAAAAACACAAAAATTGCAAGACAAGGCCGAGAGAGAAAGGCCTGTCATTTTTTAGCTTCTTGGACGAGGGTTGGCTTGCCAACCGAGGGCTCCTCCATCTGATGGTCTTCTTGAGTTTCATTGCAGTGGCTTCCTTCCTCCATTTTGGTTAATTTATGAACATCTTCCTTAAGATAGTCAACTTTTTCCATTAATTTATGCAGATCCCTAGTGTTGTCTTCTATAATTGAAGCGTGACAGTCCAGTTGGTTCGAAATATACCTGGAATCATTAGTAGTATTTTAGGTGCTGTTGATGCTAGTTCCCACCATATTAAAGACCCATTTCATTCCAATTTGAAGGTATAAGAGTGGTGAGTTAATTTCTTGGAGATCCTTGGAGGAATCCATGCTATCTATCTCCTGAATATCCAACAAAGGCCACTAGGTTAAATTGGAATAACTGTAGGAAAATATACCTAAATCGAGAAGCTGAGAGGAAAGGTTCTGCTCCTGAACTAGCCACAAAGAATCAGAATCATCTTTTGCTGCTTGATGAAGCACCTCACTGCCAATCTGAGAGCTGAGTAATCCTGCAAAGCGAGAGACATAATCTTCTTCTGGGAGGACGATGAAAGGGGGGAGCTTGTCCATATTTTGAGGGTTCCTGATAATTTTCATGGCCAAGAAATCTGTGATGCATACAAAATGAAGGCTTGGGATGTCAATTAGCTGAAGGACGAGACTCATACTTAATGCAACTCAGGAGCTAGCAGTACCTCTTTGTTGATCGCACCACGTCTGAGGACACATGTGACCTATCAAACGTGGTATTGAGATGGATAGTGGCATGTCAAGATTTGATTGCGATGGTAATATAAATTGAATTTGGAAAATTGTTGAAGAAAGTGAAGTTTGATGTGTGGTAATGGAGGCGATTATCTCACAAAAGCATTTACTAATTTATGTCCTTAGGAAATAATTATTTTTTTTGAATTCATAGTGTCTAAAACCCTACCACAAATTAAGTGTAGAAAAAAATAAAACAAAGGATGAAAGTGTCATATGTATGCTAAGAAGTGTATGTATTCTAAATTCTTTTAAGTAGAAGCAATGGCAACTCCGAGATATGTTCAAGAATAATTTCCCTCAATTACAATAAGGTTTATGACACCATATCAAGAATGGTTCAAGATGAAATTAGATGTTCAACATTTGGAGCTCTTGGACGTGTTATTAAATCTTATATCCTTGTTGAGAAGGAAAGAAAGTTTGATGCAAAAAACATTTAATCCATATTGATCAAATATGTTATGGAGATCTTGAAAATTTTAATTATTTCTATATTCCATTTAAGTTGAAAGTTATCAAGAGTGGGGATGTGATCTTTGATGAACTAGTTGCGAGAAGGAATTGAGTGGGGAATTTGAATGAGTTTGCTGACCAACAATGTGATGCACCAATATATGAATTTAAAAATGTTAATCTTGCAATTGGATCCATCAAGACCACAAGTGATGTTAAGGAGCCTGAAACCCCACTTGGTTAAATAATTTTGTATAGGATCTAATGGAAGAGGATGAATAAGTGCATCAAACATAAACCCGTGCAGAGGAACGTGCTTATCTACAACCTATGATCATAAGATTTAGCAATTGATATGCATTGAGAGAAAAAGAATTGAGTATTGAATCTATGAAAATTCCACTTCAAGGAGATAGTGAAAGAATGGTAACATGTCATGGATGAAGTAGGAGACTCATTTATCAAGAATCAACTTGGAAACTTGCAAATATATGGTCCTAGAAGAAAGGAAAATGGATACAAGTTGATTTTTAATATCAATCATAGAAAAAATGATGATATAAGGCACACTTGGTTGAAAAATGATATATACAAGTTCAATGAATAAAGTATGTAGAAACATTTTTAGTAATAATGGCATGACTTGGATAAGAGTGTTTTTGGAATTCATGGCTAATGTGGATATATAGGTCTTTTGAAGTTTGATGTAAATATTTTGTTCTTGAAAGGCATGTTGGAAGTAAAGATATACATGTATTGTCTCAAAGGATAAGTTCACAAGGGAGGGAAGAAAAAGACGTGAAACATGAAGAAAGAACTTAATGAGATGAAGGAATCATCTTGAGATTGGTACTAATGGATAGATGGTCATTTAATTAGAGATGGTCTTCTACAAGATTAAGATGGAAACAAGAATGTGTGCATCAAGTGGGTTGGTAAGAAAATTTCTCAGTCTTAAAACTATATGTAGATGAATTGATTGTCTTAATCCATGTTTAATGTTTCCAAAACAAAAATACCTAAGATGAAAAAACATGGGGAGATCCATTATTCTTTAGGAGTTCAAGTATGAAGAGATAAAAGGAAGAGGATAATTCAATAAATGAAGGTAGATATGAAACTATAATGAGGATATTTATAATGAGTTAATGTTAACCCATATCCACACCAATGGAAGTTAGCATAAAATTTTCAAGAGACATGCATGTTTAAAGATAGATGATGAAATAGCAGTGATGAAAACAGTTCCATACAAGAGTGCCTTTGGAACCGTAATGCATCCAATGGTTACTATGCGTGCTAATATAGCCCATGTTGTGAAAATTATTATTATTATCCATTATGTAGTGGTTTTAAGTATATTTTAAAGTATATTATTAATACAACAAAACTTGGCATCACATTTAGCAGGGAGTAAAAGGATGCATGAGATTTGCTTGTTCAATATGGTGTGGGTTGGGAAGGAGACATAGATGAACATAAATTAACATTCAATGATATTTGATATTTGATGTAGAGGGTTGTTGATCTAGGATAAGCACTCAAGCTGAAATCCCTTTTTGCCCCTAATTTATGAATATTTTGTGTGTTTTAAGTATCCACATGTTCTATGTGCCAAGCTTATAAAATAATTTATATATAAACCGTGTATTTGAGGTTTCCAAATAATGTGACTCTTAATAACTAAGAATTTTATTATACCCATGATTGGATAGACAATAAATGAATTTGGATGAGAACCTTGTAATTGTATTGTACTTGGACATCAATAAGTTCTTTATCGACTTCTCTTATACTTGAGCATATATGTGTCACGCATATGATTGGACATTTCACATTCTAAAATTAACACAATGATTTCATTATTGTTCTAGATTATACCAAAAATCTATTTATTGATTTATAGGTGTGATGATGATGATGATGAAAATGACTAGGATGAGGATGATGTTGATGAAAATGATGATGATGATGAAGATGATGATGACGACGATCATGATGATGAGGATGGGGATGAGCATGACAAGGATGATGATTATGATGATGTTGATAATGATGATGAAGATGTTGTTGTTGTTGTTGTTGTTGATGATGATGATGATGACGACAACGATGATGATGATGGTGGTGGTGGTGGTGGTGATGAAGATGATGAACATGATGAAGATGACAATGAGGGCGATGATGAAAATGATGATGATGATGATGATGAAGATGTTGATTAGGAAGAGGTAGATGACAATGATGATGACGATGACGATGATGATGATGATGAATATGATGATGATGAATATGATGATGATGAAGATGGTGATCAATGATGGTGGTGGTGATGCCGATGATAGCAATTATGATGATGATGATGAGGGCGAGGATGAGGACAATGATGACAAGGATGAGGATGATGAGGATGATGATGATGACTAGGATTAAGATTATGAAGATGTTGATCATGATTATCATGATTATCATGATGATGATTAGGATGAGTATGATGATGATGATGATGATGAAGATGATGATGATGGTGATGGTGATGATGATGAATATGCTGATGAATATGATGAAGATGTGATGAAAAGATATTTACCTTGGTATTCACTAAATTGTTCTGAGCTTCTCCAACATTATAATAGAATGGTTATGAGTGATTATTCACTCCTATAAAGAATGCACTTTATGGAACTACGAAACTGCCCAGCTTAGATCTTCCTCTTTTAAGACACCAGACTAGGTCCATAAGTCTTGATTCTTCATGTGCACAAATCTAAGAACAAGAGGCTTCACAGGGCCCAAAAAGTTGTATTTTCTTTTACTACTTCCTCAGATCATATTGAATTGTCAAATTAGTCCTTGGAATGGGTGTTAGGAGCAATACTTAATTTTTCACTCAACTAGATGCTCCCCCTATCATGTAGACGTCTTCATTCAATGAGCTCCCCCTAAAATTGCGATGATGAAGATGATGATGATGAAAATGATGATGATGATGAAGATGATGAAGATGATAATGAAAATGATGATGACGATGATGATGAAGATGATGATCATGATAATGGAGATGCTAATGAATTGGATGATGATGATGAATATGATGAAGATGAAGATGCTAATGATGATGATGATGAATATGATGATGATGATCAAGATGATGATGGTGATAATGAATACATTAATGATGAAGATGATGATTATGATGATGATGATAAGGAATATGATGATGATGAAGAATATCATGATGATGATGACGACGACGATGATGATGATGATTATGAAGATGATGATGATGATATTGATGAAGATGAAGAAGACGATAGTGATGATGATGACAAGGATGATGATGAGGATAATGATGATAATGATCATCGTCGTTTTTGTTGTCATCACCATCATCTTCTCTATCTTCATCGTCATCATGATCATCATCATCATGATCACCATCATCATGACCATCGTCATCATCATCATGTTCGTCCTTGAAGGGACTTCTATATAGGATATCACTATAAGCAATGCAATCAATACAAATTATGACAAAATCCTAGTTAAATTAAATTAAATTAAAAATTAAAAACATAGATTTTTTTAACTATAATTAATTTAAGATGCAACAAAATATAAAATATGCAAATAAAAAAACCCCAAAATAAACTAAACAAAAATAAATAAATAAACAAAACAAAACAAAACAAAAAATATAAAATATGCAAATAAACAAACAAAAAAACGTAGAATTCAAAAACACCCGCGCACTAGCTCATTAGAAAAATAACAACAAATAAGTTCACTCTCGCGCACTAGTTCATTAGCAGCACCCAGACCATTGGTAATTTGATGAGCAGAGCAGTGGTAAATATAGGAGAAGGGGATACTAGTCCAAAGGATATCGGCGTTCCCGGTGGAGGCAATCCAACGGAAGTCCAGAGGAATACAAAATAATCCAGCTGTAGTCTAGAGCATATCGACGTTCCCAGGGCAGGAAATTTGGCCGTAGTCCAAAGGATAACAAAGGGCCCAATGAATTATGTATGCACATTAACCCTAGAAGCATAGGAATTTGGGAAAAATAAGTCAAATTTCTGAACCAATACGGATTCGGTACAGTCACACTGAAATTATAATTTTTTTGCTGTGCTACCGTCGCTTCTATTATCACTGGATCTAGTAAGGGTTTTTTGATGCATTATTTGGGACATCTAGGTCTTGGTATTTGACCAGTATATAGGATGTGTGTTGGCATGATCCATTCTGATCCCTATCAAATCCAGCATGCACTCTGAGTTTTGACAGGTTTGTCCTCCCATAGTAGTTAGTGTGGTCGCTTCTATTTGGCATATCTCAAAGAGTCCGAAGGTTATCAAGAATATTTAATTAATCAAGGTTAGTGTGGTCACCTCTATTCGGCATATGGATTAATTAATTAATTAATTAATTCATAAACCAACTTCAAATCATTGGGTTTGGGATCTCTGCGGGCTTTCTTTATTTTTAAATCACGGGCTCCCTTCATCTATAGCCTGCATGTGTCTTCATTAAACCCTTTGCGACCATTTCTTCCTTAAATATATTCTATGTAATTTCGATCACATAATATCTTCCAAAATTCTATCCTTAAATCCTTCTCCAAATATGCAGAATTCCCTTTATAATTTTCTGTTTATAAATTTCTTGTAGCTTACTCTTTTATTTCACCAAGACTGTATAAGCATACTTTTCTAACTTTTGGTCGACTTATATTTTTCACATCTTGACCAGATTTAAGCAAACTGAGGCTATGGCTAGGTATCCAACTCAACTAGGAACAAGATCATGTCACCTTAAAACCTTACTAACAAACACACAGTCTCTAGCAGTCACTTTAAAATGGTCTTTCAAACTGCTCAATTCAACACTTAGTCAATTTTGTCAAACCCTAGTCATTACTGTGCCAGGAGGCATTTTGACAGACTCATATCTCACATGTGTGAACACCCAGAGGGAAACTGAGATCATGAGTGGATGCCTAGATCATCAAAGAATGGACCCATAAAATCTGATGAGTTTATCAGTTAAAGAGATTACCCTGGCATGCATTTCCAAGTGGGATCCAAACCTCCTATTTTCAACACTCGGTCAATTTTTCATATTTTTGGATATGCAAGCTAATGTTTTTACCTCTATTGGAAGGTTCATATTTTTCTCATGTGGTCACCATAAGAAAAACTAAGGATAGGGATGCATAGCCAATTCATTAAATAACATGCCTATACGTTCTAATGAATTTATCATCACTCAGACAGGCTTTGCCAGGAATTTCCAAATGCCTCTTCAACCTTGTGATTTGACACTTAGTCCATTTCTTTAAACCCTGGGTCTCAAAGGTGATTTCAAGTTTTCATCAAACTTGGAGTGTAAGAAATACACTGGATGGAGGAAAACTAGATGAATCCATTAAGGCCAGTTTCATCCTATGGAACTACTTTCTCTCTCCCCAATGGGCATTTTACTGAAGTATGATGTAAAAGCTGCTTAACACCCTGTTTTGGCAGATCCATAATTTCTACCTCAGGTACTTTCAGGTCAAAGTAAGAACATGGTCAGGTAGAAAACACAACCACCTACAGGATTCCCATATGGTGCAGGAATTTCTTTCAACCCACAAATTATGGCAGGCATTCTCATAGAGAAGCTTGTCTAATTTGACTAAAAGGAACTTCTTTTGGGAGGCTTGTATCTTCTTCCTCAAAGAGTTGTTCTAAGAGCTGGTGCCATGGTTGGATAGATACTTAAACCAACTATGGGATGACAGGCCATAGCAAGAATTTTCTCCTTCTTATGAAATATGGTGGGCATTTTCTACTACTGCTTTAGGACAATTTTTCACCACTTAGTCTTTTTCCAACTTTATCATACATGCCTATTCCCATCAACAGTTCTTTTGTCACTAATGAACATCTCTAGGATATGTTTTTCCACAATCATCAGTTCACCAAATGTTACCAATTCTCCATTCATATATTGACATCAATGCCAACACATTCATCTACCGTATTGCCAACAATGATTCCTAAGAGGATGGAGATGAGAGGTTACCCATCATCATCTCAACTTGAATATGTAACTTAGCCATTTCTAAAGCTTATATATTGCTAGGTTGTCATTAATTCAACTCTCCCTTTGAAGTGATAAGGATTTGAATAACATAGCCTTTTTATGGGGTCCAATGAGCCCTTACTTATCTCGGATCGAAATTGGAGATTCCTTTCCATATACTATACCTTTTCCTATTATTTCCCTTGGCTTTGAGGTTGAAACTATAGAGAAAGGATAGTTGTAGGTCTCATCCATTGTCACAAGAAATCAATACTTAGTTTACTACTTGTGTTAGTTCCTAATGAATAATGAATGACATGTTACAATTTGGAATGATAATCGTATAACCTTATTTTTTTGAAATTAAAATTGCATGTTTTTGTATTCATAAGATCCCTATTCCCTTATTTTAGTCATACTTGATTTTTTTGTTATGTATTTTTTCCATATCGTATCCGAATGATATTCGAATCCGTACTCAAATATTTCTACTATGGTTTTGACTATTTACTTCATATTTTATGAGGATTTATATGAAATATAGGCCATATTTGAGGTGCAAAATGACCGATGATGGGAATTTTTCCCATCAAATGCCATCCTTGAACCCATCCATCACCTGTTTGATAGAGAATGGGACTGAACCATACCATCATGACCAAACAAATTCAGGAATTTCCTATTGCAGAACACCATAGCAATGGTAAGAAAATGATCTTGGGTAGTGTAAGACGATTCAGGGTTGTGATAAGACGATTCCGGATCCAAAATCACCCTATCCGTGTCCATCCGAAAAACCACTCAAAACTACCTATAATGGGTCTAAATTTGGTGACATTTCACAATGTTATCCTATTTAAAAAAATCAGGTACATAGTTAGAGAAGGAGTACTTTGAACGCGGAAACTTGCATATAAAACCACTGTGGAAGAGGGAATGTTAGACTAACTTCACCGAGTTTCTGTGGGAAATCCATGAATGAAGCAATATGACCACTGCCAATTCCAAATTGAATCCCAAACATGATCTATATGAGGGGGAACCCCATATCTCTTTGCATGCATTAACTAGTCAAGTGGCCCAAGAAACACACTTCTATATCCATGTTGTGAACAAATTTTAAACCAAATCAAATTGTGTCTTATACTTAAAAATAATTCAAATATAAATAAATCTAAAAGAAATTACACCTTTGAGATAAAAATAGGTTTTGATAAAGTTTTTGGGAAGAAAAAACTTTTGATATTAAAACATTACAAGTAAATATATTTGCACGCTAAATTATATCCGCTTAGTAGCTTATATTCTTGTTTTATCGAGTGTAGGTACCACCAAATAGGTATCTATCAGATTTATCTTCCTCGAGTTATGGCGAAGATATACTTGGAGAGGTTGAAAGTGATACGTGTTGTACTAGATCTACCAGTTATATATCAACTAGATCTGAAAAGGAAAGGAAAAGATTTTGTAGATGCATGCAATATTTTATTTCCAATGGAGGGTCATTTAATGATGATGCTGAGAGCATAGGTGACATTGAGTTTCCCTTGAGGTATAGAAATATAGTGCAACGATGGGTACCTAATAAGATACCTCAAGTGGACACAGATTTCTTCATAAATGGGAGGATGTATCGCATTGCTCCTTCATCCTTACATGGATTGGGGCTATTTTACATGGATGTCATAAAGGTTGGCTATGGCACTATAACTGAATTGATGGAGTATGTCGGACCATTATACATATACAATAACTGGTTGATATTGGTCCAATATACTCAAAGTATGAGGAGATATGGAGTTGCTGCAAATTATATACAACTAGAAGAACACAATAAAAACAAAAGGGGCGACTATGTATATTGATGGGAGACCAAAAGCATCTAGAAAAGTTGTTGGATTTATAAATAGTACATGGCCAGTGATATCAACTAAGCAACCGAACTGCGAACTTGAGGGACATGAAGAACATCATATATTTGTATGTGCAACAAAAACAATACTTCCAGGTGAAGAGTTGTTGATCAATTACAACTTAAATCGAACAGATGTGGCTTCACGGTCCAGGGTAACCGTGGAAGGTCACATGCTATGCCTCATCAGGTAAATGCTAAATATAGTAACTAAACATGACTACAATAACTAAATGTTTCGATTTTTTCTGTTAACATTCGATTTCGACCGTTGACATTCGCTTTTTTCATGAAAATATATTATGAATATTTCCATGTGATAACATGCTTATTACACTGTTATGCTTATCTTATTTTTTTTTATGTTACAATTATTGACTCAACTTTTATTGATTGATTTATTTTGTCAGGGTTGCAGTAGTTGAAATCCACATGCTGCTTCCATGGTATAGGGTGACCGTGGAAGGTCACAATCTATGCCTCGTGAGGTAAAAGTTAAATATAGTAAATAAATATGATGCCAATAACAAAATGTTTCAATTTTTTCAGTTAACATTCGATTTTCACTATTACCATTCACTTTTGTCATGATTATTGTGAATATTTCCATATGATAACATGCTTATTACATTGTGGTAGGGGTCTGTTCATCCCCATGGAGCAGAACATGTATCTCCTCCTTCGGAGGTAAAAGTAAATATTATTGCAGTATCTCATTTTTGTTTATGTTACAATTATTAACTCAACTAAATATAGTAACTAAATATGACTAAAATAACTAGAAACTCCAACCCCAGAAGATTTCCATGTGACAGCATGCTTATTACACTGTGGTAGGGGTCTGTCCATGGTCGTCATGGAACATAATGCATGTCCTATACTTCCATGGTACAGGGTGACCGTGGAAGGTCACACTCTGTGCCCCATCAGGGAAGTGTTAAATATAATAACCAAGTGTTGAGATTTTGTTTGTTAACATTCAATTTCCACTGTTACCATTCACTTTTTTCATGCTTATTGTGAATATTTCCATATGATAACATGCTTATTACACTGTGGTAGGGGTATGCTCATTGCCATGGAGCAGAACATGTATCTTCTCCATCGGAGTTAAAAGTAAATATTATTGCAATATCTCATTTTTGTTGATGTTACAATTATTGAATCAACTAAATATAGTAACTAAATATGACTACAATAACTAGAAACTCCAACCCCAAAATATTTCCATGTGATAACATGTTTATTACACTGTGGCAGAGGTCTGCCCATGTTCATCATGGAATAGAACGCGTGTCCTCTACTTCTGAGGTAAAAATAAATATTGTTGCAATATCTCATTTTTTATTATGTTACAATTATTTCCATAACTCTTATTTATTGATTTATTGTGTCAGGGTGTCACCTGTGGAAAGGCACCTACTGCTTCCATGGTCCAGGGTGACCGTGGAAGGTCACACTCTGTGCCCTGTAAGGTAAGTATTAAATATCATAACTAAATGTTTCAATTTTTTCTGTTAGCATTCGATTTCCACTATTGACATTCACATTTTTATCTGCTTATGTTGAATTATTGATTGATTTATCGTGTCAGGGCCGGGACCGTGGAAAGGAACCTGCTGCTTCCACGGTCCAAGGTGAGCATGGGAAATCACCCACTAGAAGTAGATCAGTACGAGATGACCGTGGGAGTTCACCGGCCACAACACCACATCAGGTAAGTGTTAGTTCTTAATAGTAACTAAATTTCATTACAATAATAATGTTTGAATGATGTTAAAATTATTTTTCTTAATTTTATTGTTTGATGAATTTAGTCCAGTGCACTTGATCTAGGTGATGAGGAGCTTGAGGATGAAATTTACTATTCCATAGACCCTATGGATACTATAAAGAAGGCCCTGAAAAAGGAAAACATAGAAATTATTTCCTTGGCTTGCATAAGGCCCGTGACATAAGAGATCAGGGCAAGGATTGAAGAGCTGAAAGAACAAATAAAATATTATGGGGTAAGTGGCATATTCACATATTTTTTTAACATGATTTCATATCTGATATTATGTTTTCTATTTTTTTGAGTGATTTGATAATGCGAAGTTTTTCATTTGTAGGAGCTTTTACAACTCGTGACTAGAGAAACTATCGAGACAGGTATAGATAGCAGTGATGCTCCAATGCAACAACAACGCCGAGAAAGAAATGTAATTTATGATGATTTTTTTTTCTATATGAGCTCATTCCTAGTAATATAACATAAACAAGTTGTCAATCTTTTGTTGACTAACATGTCTCTTTCCCATCATGTGCCTAGGGGACTGTTTTTATCTTATGGGCATATTTGATACTTACTTGACAAATTTTGGCCATGCTTGAGGTGGTTGCATAAGAAGGATCAAATTTTCATATTCACCTCTTCCAATAATGAGGTCATCAAAACAACTTACCACCAGTTGGAACTACATAGATTTTCTAGGTGAACATCTACTCTTTTTCCCTAGGGGTTGAGTTATTTTATTATTATTTATTTATTTTTCAATAAAGACGAATTCAATGCACTTAATGTTTTTTGTAGTATGATTAATTATCACTAGTATCTCTTCACATGTAGTAGAGAAAGTGATAATTTTTCACGAGGAGTGTCTCCAAGGCAATTATGATATGGTTTCTAAACTACAAATTGCATGCTCAACTGTGCAACCTGCTTCTGATCAATGCCAAAAGGTGATCTATGATGAATTTTTTGTTATATGAGATCATGCATAGTAAAAGAATAGAAATAAGTTGTCAATTTTTTGTTGATTAACATGTCTCTTTCCTGTCATGTGCTAAAGGGACTTTTTTCTTTTCTTTTGGGAATATGTGGTACTAACTTTGACCGATTTTGGCCATGCTTGAGGTGGTTGCATAAGAAGTATTAGTTTTTCATTTTTATCTCTTTCAGAAATTGTGGGCTTGACCTTCTCTGGCTTCATTTACACTTGTGGGATTCCTCAATATTCAAATCTCGGGCTCCCTTCATCTTCAAAACATGGGCTTCCTTAAGCTTCTGCGGTTATCTATAGGCCTTTGAGGGATTCTTCCAAGCTCTATGGGAATCCTTCCAAGCCCTTGTGGGCTCTTTAAGCCCCAGTGGGATTAACCTAATTTCAGAATAGAATAAGTTGATCCGAGCCTAGTGGTGCCTACATATTTTATCAATGGTATTTTTTATAGATGTACCCCCCTACCTTATCATAGAAATCTGCTCTCAATGGTGCTTATATTATCATTTAATTAATGATTATACGATCCTTGTGGTGCTTACAATGTATTTTATCGATGGTATTTATATATATGTACCCTCCTATCTTGTCATAGAATCTGCTCTAAGAGGTGCCACTTTAGCCTCTAATTATGTATTTTAGCCAATTATTATGAATTTGTGCATCCTAATGGGTAAACAATTTTTGAGGCAATAATTAGGGTGATTAGGGACACTTTGGGTACTTTTGGGCACTTTTTAAATTATTATGCCTTATTTTTTAGAGTCACTTAACACTTTTTGACCTCCCCCTTGAACTTCCCATTTATTTTTTTCCCTTTTGCTTCATTATGTTTTTTCCCATATCTTACTTTCCCGATATTACTCTTTTCTATAAATCACCTTTCCTGTGTTATATTTTATCCATTTCTTTGTCTTTAAAAAATAGTATGTATTTTTTCACAAGCAATTATTGAAGATCCAAAACTGTGGAAAGGAAGGTGCCTTTGCATGGTTTTTTATATTTTTTTGAAATCTCCAGGTTTCATCGCAATATCGATGAACTTTCATCACAAGTATTGCAAAACTGTCGAAAACCCAGGTGGCTTTCCACGAATACCGTCTCTATAGCAACAAAGTTTCGTGGAAAAATTACCGTTCAACTTGCAGATTTCATCGATAGAGATTGGTTTTCCATGGTTTTGCGTGGAATAAATTTCTGTTCAAATTCCAAAATTCGTCGATAGAGAGACAAACGTTCGTTGAAAGTGTTCCATGGTTTTGAGTGGAAACAAAATTTTTCCTAGCATTTTTTGGCCATATTTTCATCGTTATAGGGATGACAACTTTGTCGATAAAGTGATGAAACATAGAAAATCAATTGAAAAAATCAATTTCAAGGCCACTGTATAGAAGAAATGTGGCGTCCAGTTTTCATCTCTATATCGATGGCTTATAAATTTCGTCGTTATATCCACGAAATAAGTTCCATGAAACATTGCGACTGTTATTGTTGCAATTGAGACGACGAAACGTGGAAATAACAACAAAAAACTGTCGCAATTTTGATATTATGTATTAGTGGTTTGGATTACTTCTTATTAAAAAATATTGTCTTCAAAAGAGAAAAAAAATGGGTCATCAATATGTGAGGTTGTGAATTTGGAATTATCTATCAAAAGGGGAAAACATGTGGTGACGAATTTGCATTCAATGAAAGAAGAAAAAATGGAGGTATTTCTTTGTGTTATTTACATTCTACAAGTCTATTGGGTGGAAAAGGGGAGGATAGTATGGTAACACGACTAGAAGGCATTGGAGTTTAATCAACAACTATCATAGGACCCTAGTGAATCAAATAATCTAATTTGGAAGAATGTTTCACTTTGGTATACGGATCACCTATACTTATGTAAGAATACACAACTCAAACATAAGGTCCTTTCTAAACTGCATTCCTTTCATATAAGGGAACACTTGATACTTTTGAAAACATACCATAATATTAAAAAGGATTGGGAAGCTAGGCCTCTTAATTGTAAATTGTGCTCATTGTCTCCTATCTAGACCATGGAGGATTAATTTTAATAATAATCTCATCTTATGCATTTTTCTATTATAAAACAAGGTTTTCCCTCAAATATTCTTTTCATTCATTCTTTGTATTTCTTTCTCATGGTGTGGAGTTACTTATTATTTATACATTTATGCTATTTGGGGTATTCAATGCATAACATGCTTGAATGTATCATGAGCATTAATGTTCCCATACTAATGAGGCGCACTTGTGCACCCATGCCAAAATGGATCACCAATGCTTAAATACCAAAGGGGATATCCAATGCACCCATACAAAATTGGATCACAAACGGTCCAATATCATTAGGGAATATTATCGTGTCACTCAAAGAAACCTCATGAACATGCAAATAAAGGGATGCAAAAACAACTTTGGATATTCACCTATACTACAAAATAAAGATATGCTTTGTTTCTCAAAAATAATTTCCATTTATTTCCTATCCATATTTGATAATGTGAGACCCTTAACAAATTCCACAGCTAGCTTGCAAAATAGAGGCCAAAACCCTCAAGCTAGAAAAATGAAATAGAAAAACCAGGTACAAAATTAGCAATAATAGTTAGAAAAGTAAAATAACAGAAATAAAATTGATAATGAGGAAAAATAACATAATGAAAAGGGATAAAAATATTACTTGGCACTCTTTTTTTTTCTTGTGTTCATGACTATTTATATTCCATCCTTTTGTAGAAAGGATTTCTCTTCCTCTTCTCTCACGTGAAATGGAAATGAAGCAAACCATTTCTTTTTCTTCTCTTTAAGAGTAAACTTGTAATTTTTTCCACCCTCTTTTAATAAGTTAAAAAATGAAAAATTATTAATTGGTGCTTCTATGTATTACGAGCATCAGTGCTTCCATACAAAAATAGCCATTGGTGTTCTGATACAAAAATGGACCACTAGTGTCATACTGGGTTATCAACACTTCGATGTATATGGGTCACAAGGCACTAGTGTTCCTATACCAATGTGGGTCACTAGTGTTCCTACACAAAAGTGGATTATTGTTGTATTTTTGTGTTGTTGTCACTCCTATGGTCATTGTTCTAGGAGAATTGGTGCACTTAGACTAATTTGGATCACTAGTATGATTGAATCAAAGTGGTGCACCAATGTCTTTATGACATGTTGTTACATCGGTGTGCATGTAGTGATGGAGCACTAGTGCTCTTTTATATTAAGCATACTAGTGAACCTATGTCAAATTGGAGCTCCATGACCAAACCTCCTTGAAAGATACCCCCCTTCCTCCATCATATTTGCAAAAACAAACACTAAAAACCTACATGCACAAGGAATTTTTCAATATATTATATGAAGCATATACTAATGGGTGTTTTCAATATAGACATAGTTAGAATTGCAATCACAAAATGAAAAAATATACCCCTAAAGCCTCATATGTTTGAGTCAAAAACACCAAAAAAAACCCCCAATTGAAAATTGGTGATACTAATGGCACCCCCATTTTTTGGTGGCTAAACCTACAACTTATTTGAGACCATGTCCTTAACAATTAATATTTTTGATAAAAAAAAAACATTTGAATTAAGCTTAGAATTGAATACCGGTGCTAGTATAAGTAACACCCCTTCATTTTCAAGGATATAATTACAACATCTTTGAAACCATGACCTTCACAGTTAGTCCGAATTAATAAGTGGTTTACAAGTAGAATATTTTGTTTCAAGTTTAAAATGGTAACATTTATGAAACCATGACATAATAATTAACACTATTAGAAGAAAGAACATATAATGAAAACACCAAATAAATAAATAAAGTGAAAAAATAAAAAATATATGGAAAAAACTTGACTTATTAAAAAAAATTACATTAAACCCAATTTTTAAATTAGCAAAAAACACATAATTGATAAAATATTAAAACAAACGAATATAAAAAAAAAATTGAGCGAGTTCAATCTTTTTTTAAGAAATAAAAAAAATTAAAAAAATTAAATACCAATATCTCCCTATTTATGGCACTTTGTTGGTATCATACTCCACTGCAAACATCACCATTGAGACATAAATATAAGGTTCAAGTAGTGGAGGATCACATATAACACCAACAAGAGGCTCTCCAACTATTAAAGGACAACTTGGTCTTAGATCAAAATAGAATGAGCCAACAAGTTAATCAACCTCAAAGTGAAAGGAAATTTGAAGTGAGAGAATGGGTATTTCTAAGGTTTGAACCATATAAACAAATATTCATTAAGGAAAAAAAGAAGGACAATACATTAGAACCCAAGTATTATGGTCCCTATAAGGTGTTGTAGAGGATTGGCATTATGGATTACAAATTGGAGTTGCATCCATATTCATGCATTCATATGGTGTTCAATGCTTCATTTTTAAAGAAGGTTATTAGTCAAAAGATCCTAATTCATAATTTAGATTATATTTTAATAGATTGATGAAGAAGGAGAAGACATATTGGAACGTGTAAAAAAAACTTGAAACATAGATCAAGTGTCAAGGATTCAATACATTTTACAATGATTATGCATAATGATTCTAATATTTAGATATAATGGAATTTGATAATGGAACATACAGAGTCACATAACGTAAATAAATATCCTGGAAAACTAGCTACAGGTAAAAACTAACAAATCAATGAGCTTTACCACTCATCTATTATTAACACTCTTAACATATGTTTACAATAGGAATTTACTATATCACAATAGATAAAGAGTGAATTCACTACACTCTACTTCTCAACTCATTCAAGTACTCTTATCCTTTTGCATTACATCATATTTATATATGTAATGCATACACTATCTCATGATACCTGAGTTTTTTTTAGTAAATAAAAATATGTATTACTGCAGAAAAACGGTTATATTGGAGCCCAAAAACCTCAGGCCACTATCATCCCACCCAGATTCTTTTCCTTCCCCATTACATTTGATCAGTTGGTTACCCACCCATCCTAAAAGCGAGAGAGCTCCTCTTGTGGAGTGCTCAATCCCTGATTTACGACTAGAATTACCACTGTGCATACTACATAAACAAACAGAACTAAAAGCCACATACTAGACAACAAAGGCATAAGAAAAAACATAGAGGAAGCCCCACCGGGGGATTAAGGCATAAACTGAAAGTTGAACATCATCCACCACTTGCTCCCCTAGATTATTATCAGTTCTGTCAATGCTCCTCCCACCTATGCGTCGACCAGACCCCCCTTCCAAATGATACTCCATCCCCGAATAATACAAGGCAATGCAGGCCACGAAGGAAGCGATCTGGTCCACCTTTTGGTGCATGAGGCAGCAATTCGAACTGAGAGAATCAATATTCCGATGCATGTCTCGGCAATCTTCATTGTGCTCCTTCCATGCCTTGACAGGCTTCTTGTCGCCTTCCTTCTTTGCCATCATCTCCGCGATCTTCTCCCTGATTTTTGCTGCTACGTTGAGGTTTGACTGGGTGACCAAATTCATGATAACCCAATAAATCATAACCAGTCAATCATGAGCTGAGGCTCTACCTACTGTGGAGCCTAGGTCAGAGATCCATCCATCAACCTCTTCCCACACCACCTCAATCGACATGGAATTCACTTGATCCCAGAGCATCTTCTCCATTTTCTTTGTTGTTAAGCAGGCCATGAGCGGAATGCGATCTTTGAAGGCCTCCGCTGCCGAATGAGCCTGTAGTTGGGCTCGAGTCATCGCTCTCTTGCCCGGTCGAACTACATTCTTCCCATTATCCTGATTAATAGCTAACCCTATGCTACCACTAGGTTTCCCAAGACCACTTTGAGGCGGAGCCATCTCTCGCTTCTCAGTCTCACCCTTCATAGATTTACTCTAGGATCCTCCTACCCACTTAAAACACCCAAAACACACCTTCTTACCTTCAATGTTCCTAAGATCTCAGATGAGGATCTTTACAACCATCTTGGAATTAACAGGCTTTAGTTCAGTGTTCGAATTAACGGTTCTTTACTGGATATTGATTTCCCATATCTAGAAACCTCCCATCTCTGTGTTCAGCATGAGATGCTCTATCATGTATTTTGTCATTCCTGGATCATCATCCCACACATAGTCTGATCCACCTTTCCCTTCAAGACCTCCATTGTACTGGATCTTAATGCTTAAAGGATCGATCTAGATTACCTTGATCTTAGTGTGACATGATTACACACGTTAATGGGCCCAACTCATGGAGGGACCTTGTTGCCACATGTTCCTTCCTTGATCATCTCTCATTCCTCCTGTCACCTTTCCAATGTCACCCACATCATGAGAAGCTAGTTTTTGGCACCTGGGCATCCATTGATCCACCTCAAAATATTCTAACCGTCCCATCCAATTGGCCATGATGTCACTAGCTCCGGTATTAGCCAATAATTCCTCCACTTAGTTCACCTCTCTCCTAACATGGATGAAGGAGAGCACTAGATGTGTCATAACCAAGGTTCGGAGGTCATCCAGCCTGCTAACAAGGCACCAGCTAGACAACACTTTCTTCTTGGATTTTCCATTGGCCATTTTCTTTTCCATTTTGATGAGAATTTTGGAATCTCCTTCCACTATCGCCGACATCCATCCATACCTGATAATGATTTTTATGCCCTGGAGCATCCCTTCAAACTCCACTGAGTTATTGGTGTCCACTCTGATTGATCCATAGTAGGCATGTATTATTTCTCCAGAAGAATTTCAGCAAACTTTGTCAAAGCCTACATCTCCTAGGTTGCCTTTTACCGCACCATCAAAGTTTAACTTGTAAACCAGCCTAGGTGGGGGAGACCACGAGTTCGGGCTCTCAACTCTGCAAGTCTTGGGTTTTTGATTTAGACCATTGATGATCCCACTATTTAGACCCCATGCCTCCGCTATTCTTTTTTCTGGGCCAGTGAATTCCTTTTCCTCCTCACTCCACTACATGCTGCGCACCCTTTCCATCAAGTTTGAGGTTAAAATATTCTAGACTTCCTCATAGGATTGCTATTTTCCCCTAAAAATTTGGTCGTTTCGTTCTTTCCATTTCACCCACATCACAGTACCTGGAAAGGATTGCCATAAAACCTATAGGATGCGATTTTTGAAAGCTTTGGGATTCCAGTCCCTTAAGGTTTGGCCTAGGTTCCTTCTGCTTCTGTTGCTTTTCCTGAAAATTTGCACTCCTTTGTCCCATAGATCCGAGGAGAAGGGACATGTGTCAAGGAGGTGACCCATGCTCTCTTACTGGATAACACATAGAACACACCGAGATGGTCCCTGGATACCCCTATGGCTCAAGTTCTCTTTGGTCAGGATCCTGCATCTTACCACAAGCCAGCAGAAGGTAGCTACTTTTGGCTAGGGATTGGAATTCCATATCTTCTTCCATATCTCATCCTCCTCCTCCTCACCCCTTATTTTAATGTTGTATGCTTCTTTGATGCTGAAATTCCCCTTTTGAGAATATCCCCATCTAAGGGTATCATCCCCATTTTTTATCAAAATGCAGCACTCCTGTAACTCATTCTCAAGAAATCTAATATCTTATGTCAATATTTGGGAATATTGATTAGTCGGGATCATCCACCTACACCTATCTTCCTAAGGACCCTCCTCGCAATACTAATGAACCTTTTCTTCACCCTCCTCAATACCTCTAGTCTGAATATGCTGCCATCGAGGGTAATTCCCTAGTTTAGGGAGCTGGTTCCAGGAGTTATCCCAAAAGTTGGCATGGTTTCCTGTTTTTACTTCCTAGAAAATGTGTTCCTGGATTAATTTCCACCCTGCCCTCTCCTTCTGCCAAATGTGAGACCCTTGTGGATCCTCATTGAATCAAACCAACTAAGGTTTTGTACAACCCTTATCATACTTTATATGCCAAATCTTGGCCCATGTCTCCTATTTGTAATTGCACCATCACCACCATATCTTGGCTCCCTAAACATTCCCCAAAACTTTGGAATCCTGGAGACCAAGGCCCCCTTTTTCCTTAGGCATACTTACCTTATCCCAACTAACCAAAGAGAATTTGGCTTTAGCTTCCCTTCCTACCCATACTTACCTTATCCCAACTAACCAAAGATAATTTGGCTTTAGCTTCCCTTAATACTGACTTTGGAGCGGCTAAGATAGAGAAGAGGTACAACGGCATGGCCTGGAGGACCGATTTGATCAAAACTAATCTTCCAAGAAGGTTTAGGGGTTTGAGGGTCTAGCTAGCCAATATAACCTTTATCCTGTCCAGCAGATCCTACCAAGAAACCTACTTGATAGTTCCCTGTCCCAAAGGGACCCCCAGATACTTGGTCGACAAAGTTCCTTTTATGAACCCCAAAATCCTCCCAATATTTCTCTGGGTTATGATCAGAGTGTTGAAGAAAAAAACCTGATATTTCTTAGCATTAAATACAAGTCCCGATGCCTTAGCAAAGGTAGTGAGACTTGTTTTGAAGGCCCAAGCCTCTTGGACTGAAGGGTGCCCGATCAACATCATGTCATCCATGAACTATTGGTGTGTCTTCTTGTCCATGTCCTCATGGAGCAATAGGCCCCTTACCCCCCCATTACCCACTTCGGCCTTGATGAGCTTGCTTAGCCCTTCAGACACCAAAATGAAGAGAAATCGAGAGAGAGGGTCTCCCTGTCTGATCCCTCTGGTTGGCACGAAGAGCCTAGTCGAAGATCCATTTAGCAAGATGGAGATGAAGGGAGAGGAGACCAGAGCCATGACCTACTCCACCCAATCCTAGAAAAATCCAAATGCCCATAGCATATTTTCTAGATATTGCCATTTTAGTTTGTCATAAGCCTTAGCGATATCCAAATTGATGAGCATTCCTAGGCGTTTAGTGAATTTTAGTGAGTGGATGGTTTCTTGGACCATGATAATGCCATCCAGGATTTGTTGGCCTTTTATGAATCCAGATTGCTCTGGGCTGATCAGTCTCGAGAGGAGAGGCCTTAGTTTATTTTCTATGACTTTGGAAATGATCTTGTAGATCACATTTATAGACCTATGGGTCTAAAATTACTTGGGGTATCAACTCCCTCTCCTTTTGGAATTAAGGATAGGAATGTTTCTTTAAAGGCTTTGAGCACTCCTCTACTACTTCTTGATTCCTCAACTATGGCCCAAACATCTTCCTTGATCATGCCCCAAAATAAGTGAAGCCATTAGGCCCTAGGGATTTTTCCTGAGCCATATGATGCATTTCCTCCTCAACCTCTTGCATGGAGATAGGCTTGGTGAGGCTCACATTTTCCTCCCTAGATACTGTCCTGGGAATCATAGCTATGATCCTGCCTATATCCTATCCCCTAACAGTGTCATCCTTTGTCATAATCTCCTTGAAATGGCTGGTGAGTTCCTCCGCAATCTCTTATCTGGTTTCCACCTGGGTCCCATTGGTCCTTTTGATTTTGTGGATCTTTGAACACAGCCTATTGTTGATCACTGAGTTATGGAATAATTTGGTTTTTTTGTCCCCCTCCCTCAGCCATTTAACTCATGAATTTTTTTGCCAGAATATTTCCTCCTGCCTCTCTCTAGCTTCTAGCTGGGCAAGTAGGTCCTTCTCCTTTTATTTCATCTCCACATCCCACCTAGAGTCCATCCCTTTCTACTGGATTCTATTTATGTCTAGAGTGAGACTCTTCTTGTCCTCAAAGATGTTTCCAAAGTCTTCCTTGTTCCATGTACGGATCTTGGCTTTTAGAGCCTTGAGTTTTTTCTAGAAGATGTATATCCTTGTCCCCCCGGGGTTGTCTAGCTCCTGCCACCATTGTTCCACTAGACCTTTAAACTCCTTGTGCTCGAGCCAAAACTGCTCAAAGTGGAAGGAATTAGACGGGCATGCAACCACTCCATCCCAGCTAAGGAATACTAGCCAATGATCAGATCCAACTGCTGGGAGCACATTTTCCCTAATTTCCCCTAAGCCCCTGACCATATCCTTTGACACTAAGAAATTCTATTATCTAGAGGTGACCAGATGTTCCCTGCCCCTCCTATTGTTCCACGTGAACTAGTCATCTCTATTTTCCAAGTCCACTAGAGATATTTGGGCTAGAATCTCCCTAGATTCCTCTTGATGCTTATCCATCACCATCCTTCCCCCCTTCTTTTCTCGGAGGGAGATAATCAGATTAAAATCTCCTCCTATAATCCAGTATCCTTCGTGGACCGACCCGCATAGCCACCACAAGTGGTGAAAAAAGGCCCGCTTCTAAGGAAAGGCACTTGGGCCATAGATGTTGGCTATCGTCCCCTTGATCTCTGATTCTAAGATCTGAAATTCCACTATTAGGGAGAAGTGACCAGCTCTCCACTCTGAGAGATCCACCTCTCTGGGTTTCCATAGAATATTTGTTCCCCCCTTCATGCCTTCTATGTTTGTCGCCATGACCCTGCTGCCTTTCCAAATCCTTTTCCCAACCTTCATCATGGTCTCAAAGCTACACTTGGTTTCTTGCAAAAAACGAATGTCTGGTTTTTCCTGCTTAATATTCCTTGTGAGGGTTTTAATATTCCTCGGGTGGTTACACCCCCTAATGTTCCATGAGACTATCTTCAATGGTTAACTTTACTTACTTCAGAGAAGGCCACCTTGATCGTAGGATACTGGCTTGATTCAATCATCTTGACTCCAATTTATACTATCCTCTGCTTGTTTGTTTTTCGACCTTTGTTTTGATATTCCTCCGGTGATTTCCTCTTGATTCAATTCTGCATTTCCATGCTTATCCTCAGATATTTGTGCATTTTGGATCGAATAATGGCCTACTGCAGGAGCTCGATCTGTTCCCAGGATACATAGCCCTTTCCCGCCTTCTCACATTATTCTTCCAGTGCGTCCAGATACAAATATTCTAGTTCCATATCCTCAACTTAGTCCTCCTCCATGATGACTGGCATATTGCCAATGTTGTTCTCTTTCTTAGATCCCTTCATCTCGGCTTCTTGGGCATTGGTTTGACCCTCCAATTCCTTCGATTTATCCCTTTCTTCTTCCTCTAGGACTTGGAAAGGTTTTGTGATAGTTGGGCATTTTCCAGCCATTTCCTTATGCATTTTCTTCCCTCTGTTGTTCTTACCATGCCTTCTTCTTTTAACCTATGTGAATCTATCATTGGCTTGTGTTTCCCCCTCTTGGTCTAAGACTACCTTCTCCCGGGATCCCTTCAGGCAATTCCTCCCAAAATGGCCATGCTCAGGGAAAATCCTGCACCAAAAGGGCAGCTATTCATAATCGATCTACTGGATCCACTCCTCATCTTCCCAGTTCAAACTTACTACCTCGGGAAGGTCCTTTGAGAGATCCATTAAAACCAAATTCGAGCAAACGTAGTGCACCTCTGAAGCTTCGTTTGCTCAACAAATTTAACAAATTCCCCAATTGAATTGCCAATATCTCATAATATTTCCATATCCTAGTACTCCCCAAGGAGACCCACCAGCTGGATCCACACCGGGGCTACTGTTAGATCTTCAGTTTCAGGATTGAAGTGCTCCTTCCAGGGTCGAAGGTAAAGCCCCATCGAGAAGAAAAAATAGGGCCCTCCTTCCAGGACCCTATCATGATATTCCTACTTGAAGAAGATGATGGTAAAGAAACCCTTTGATCCCAACTATAGGTCATAGTGGACCCTTGGACTCCATGTTCTCTGGATCTAGCGAACCATATCTTTCTCATTGGGCCAAACCCACACAAAATTCCCAATTAAGGCCTTTTCCTTCCACATCTCTATTTTCCCTCGGATCAATTCTGAGCAGATATGAATCGTCAGGATCATCTGGGCCCTTGGGAGGAATCTCCCCAGGCCTGATATCTTCCCCTCATCTTTCATGACCTTCCCTCTTTCTTGATCTGTATTACTACCACTACCTCCCTATAGCATTCGGCACCTCGCTATGGCCACCGCCATGATTGCTTGGGGGCGTTTGTATCCCCTTCCCTCAACTGGATTGAGCGTAGAGCACCCTGACTTACCCAATTCACACCTTCACCTTAGACCCCCTCCGACTCACTGACCAAGTTTTTTCCGATTCTGAATGGACCCTCTCATGATACCTGAGTTAGTTACAACTAATCGCTCCATTAATTGCGATCTAGAACTTCCTAATTGAATACCATTTTTCTGTTATATTTGACTTGACTAAGTAAACCAATTCTAAAACTCATTAATATTAATTATCATCCAAGTTTTCATCAAATTCATGTCCTCTTTTATGCTCATCAACTTCCATTGACCAATTTTGATCATCGGCCAGTCGACTATTCTAGTCGTCTTGTTAATCAAACTTCCACAATTTATCGAATTCAATTCCACTTGACTTGTTAACCAATTCACTATCCACTTTGATTATTGATTTACATAAAAATAATATAAAACAACCAATATCCTCCCACTTTTTGTTTTCTTTGAATACAGAGGATATTTCAGAACTTTAGTTAACTTGACTAGGGTTGACAGACCCATTGTTTCCCTAAACCAAGTAAACTTCTCGGTTCTCACCAACTTGTTTAAAAATTATGTAGTATTCTTCAATGTGTCTACCTTTACCAGCAACAATTTCATGATTCTCCACCATTTCTTTGATAAAATGGTATTGTATGTCAATATGATTTTTCTTTGAATGGTATACATGGTTCTTTTTTAGGAATATTTCACATTGACTATCACAATTCAACCTAACATCTTGATGTTTAACCCAATATCTAAAAAATAATCTATGCAACCAATTACCTCTTTGCTTGCATGAGAAGATTCCATGTATTCAGCTCCAATAGTCGATGGTGCAACATCCAACTAACTCTTACTCATCCAACTAACTACCCCATCAATAATCTGAAAACATGTCCACTGGTCAACATTCTATGGTTGATATCTTGAGCCTAGTTAGACTATACTAATCCGTGTACACTTATTATTTTATTAGTTCATCTTTTTCTTGGTGTTGACATGTACCTTCTCAATACTCATATTGCATGGAAAATATTAAGTCAAGTATAGACCATTACATACATCATATTTCCTACAACACTAGCATAGGGAACATGTGCCATGTACTCTATCTCTTCATGTGTATTCTGACATGGTTCAACATATAATTTAACTCCTATAGGAATAGGAACACTAATTGGTTTTCACGCATGAATGTTGAGGCACTTCAAAATTGTCTCAACATATTTACTCTAATTTAATAATATCCTTCTACCTTCTCAATATCTCTTTATTTCCATACCATTAATAAAATGGCATTCTCTAATATCCTTCATGTCCAACTTGGAGGACAACTATAGTTTCACCTCCCTGACTAGATCCATGTTTTTTCTAACCAAAAACATATCATTGACATACCAAATTACATATATAAAATGATCACAAACTTTCTTGTTATACACAAATTGATCATCCTAACTTCTCACAAAACCCAACTGTTGGATATACATATAGCGCTTTTGGTACCACATACTAGGTGATTAGTTTAGACCATAGAGTGATTGTTTGAGGTTATAGACCAATTCCTTATCCTTTTTCACTATGAATCCTTCAGGTTTTTTCATAGAAATTTCTTCTTCAAGACATCCATGAAGAAATGTTGCCTCCGCATCCATCTGTTCCATTTCAATATCAAATGTTGCAGATAAATACATTAATACCCTAATGGAAGTTAACTTTTAAAAATGAGATAATATCTCATTAAAGTAGACTCTTTTGAGTTGGGAATATCTCTCCACTATCGGTCGAGCCTCGTACTTCTTGACTTGATCTGTTGCACTCACTTTTTTCTTGAAAACCCATTTATTACTGATGATTTTCCTTCCATTTGGAAATGTGAATGGGTCTCATGTTTTATTTTGTTATGCAACCAAGTCCCATAAATAACATAGAAATAGCAGAAATAGACCAAAAGAGAGTAATCCATGCCTTAATAATAAATAACAAAGATAAATAAAAATCCTGTTTGAGGTAGGAGCTTCCTTAAAAAATAATTAGAGTAACTTTCAACTCAAAATGGGCCTCCTAAGGAAAATTAATAGAGTAATAGTTAAAATAATAAAATGATATTTATTAATTTTGGAGGAAGAAAAGAAAAAACTATTTTTTTGTTTGTATTTTCGACATATCTCCCTCTATTTTTACTCGAATTTCGATTGGGAAGCTCATTGCATGCATAATTAAATTCCGCATCCAATGAGTACCCATTCGGCATACTTTTGATGGGCCCATGTACCCCAAAAACAAGAAATACTTGAAAAAACATGATGACGATGTCGTCATAATGTTTTTTCAGGTATTTCTTGTTTTTGGGGTAGCGCGTCCCATCAAAAGTATGCCGAGTGGGTACTCATTGCATGGGGAATTTAATTCCGCATCCAATGAGCTCTGCTAATTGAAATTTGAGTAAAAACATAGAAAGATATGTCAAAAATACGAACAAAAAAAGTAGTTTTTTTATGACACCTATCCCCAAATTTATATGAAAAAATTGCTTAAGAGGTGCTCCCTTTTTGTATTTTAAAGCAATTTGATTGGCTAATACATGATGACATGGAATTTGTATTATTTTTGGAAGGCCCATTTTAAATTGAAATTTCCTCTAATGGTACTTGTGTACCCAAGTCAAGACAATATGCAATGCTTCTCAAATGAAAATATCTCCTTCCTATGTATAGGAGACAATGACGTATAATAGCAACTAATATACCAACTAATAGACCCTAGCCTACATCAATAATATGTAATACACCACCTATAGGGGGTAATGTGCCACACTGCAAGGGGGACTATGCCCAACATTTAGGGATTAACATGCCCCTCCCCGTCAGAGAAGGATTTTCCTCAACAATTGGGTAGTTCTAGATGCATCTGTACAAAGGTGTCATCTTCCCATTTCGAATTTGCAGCTGGTAATTTCTTCCACTTGAGGAGGTACTCAATAATAGCTTGATTTCGTAGTTGTTTGGTCCTTGTTTTAACGATTTGTTCAAGTTCCCATATGATTTTTCCTTCTTCAAAAATCCCTTGACTGTGATGTTGATCTATGTGTTGCTTCATCCTATTTTTGGACATCTTCAATATTTGGAGAATGCTTGTTGGTGCTCTATGGGATCAACCACCGCTTGAACTATAGAATTTCCTTATCTAACCTTGATTCGAATATTGTTTTATGGTTGACATATGTTGGAATATCAATCAAACTAAGAGTGGGTGGTGAATTAGTATTGATCAATCTATTTAAATTTTATCACATAAAAATAAATCAACAATAAAAAAAATCACACAATGTTATCATGGAAGCCCAATAGGGAAAACCAACAACACTTTTTATTTTTGCAAAATTATATTGACAAATGGTTTATGCCTTCTCCTATAGACAAGGATGCTACACCACCCTATTTACCAGTAACTACTAGAAGGAGGCTACGACTCCCTCATTTACTAGTTACTACTGAAAGGATGCTTCTATGCCCTATTCACCAACTACCACTAGAAGGAGGATACGAACCCCTTACAGGCCTGTTGCCTGCCCTAGTGCCTCCCAACCACCCTTATATGATAAGACGATATCTGAATTATGTACACCTATGGATATCTCAATAGAATGCACAGAGACACCTATTTAAAAGTTTAAATCACTTTTTATATACCCTCAAATGTACTCTTCATCTAACAGTCACATATCTGCATCATGCCTTTTCACAAACAAAAAGCAATTTGAAATTACTTCTCTATTTATAATTTTTAACTCTGTTTTAAATTTATCAGTCACTTCCTTCCACAATTTTCTTTTCGCAGCAACCTTTTTGCTTTTTTGTTTATGCAATTGTCTTTCCACAATATACCTTCTGCAACTATCTTTCTGCAATTGTACTTTCTACAATTTACCTTCTACAATATCCCTTTCCAAAATTTTTGGGAACTCCTTCCTTTCGGAATTGCGGGTTTGTGGATTGCGGATATGATTTCAAATTTTCTCAAAATTGCTTTTGCAATTCGTTTTCTGCAACACGTGTTCCACAATTGCAGATTGTGGATTGTGGGTTTGCTTTTCAATGACTTTCGTAAATATATTTCATAATAGTTTTTCCATAGCTTTAACAATATTTTACCTTGGTATTGCGGAAACTATTCTAGACCATTGATCTTTCTCTCTCTTATGATTTGGGTCGTCCAAATCTTCACTTCATAGAAACTTAGCATTATGATGCTTTGGATTTTTGCTTGGCCAGCTGTGTTGTTTTGGCTTCTGCAAATCTCTTTGGACTATTTAATAAACATTATTTTGTTATTCCTTTGTCATTACCGAATTCCTTTGACATCAATGACAACCATATTCAACATTCTCCCCCTTTAGCATTATGGCAACAATTTCTTGATTTTCCAATTTTCTCCCCCTTTTACATTAATTAAAAATACTTCCTTTTGATAGCTCCCCCTGTCAACATATCTCTCCCTGACATGCTTCATTTTCTCCTTATAGGGAGATAACTCCCAAGTTATGTCTAATATGCTCAAATTCTTCTTTGGGTAGTGGGTTCATAACAATGTCTGCAATTTGTTCTTTAGTATCCGTATACTCCAATTTGACCACGTTTTGAGACATGTTCTCTCTTAGAAAATGATGTTTGATTAGAATATGTTTTGTCTTAGATTGCATAACAAGATTTGGATATGTTTATAGAACTTGTATTATCACATTGTATAACAATGGGGTCCTCATATTTTACAAGTAAATCTTCCAATGTTTTCTTCATCCAAATGAATTGTGTACAACATGATGCAACAACAATATACTTAGATTCAATTGTAGATAGAGAAATGGAAGACTGATTTTTGCTTAGCCATGACACCAAGTAATCTCTTAAGTAGAATTCTGCTCCACTAGTACTTTCCCTGTCATCATAATTTCCTACCCAATCTGCATTGATGAATGCTCTTAGAGTGAATTTATTTCTTTTTGGATACCATTATCCATAATCCAACGTACCTTTTAGATATCTAAGAATTCTTTTTACTGCAACCACATGTATTTCTTTTGAGGATGACTGGAACTTGGAAACCAAATCTACAACCTTCATTACATCTAGTCTTGTAGATGTTACATATAATAGACTACCAATCATAGACCTGTACATTGTATGATCTAATTCTAAAGATTCATCATCCTTGCTCAATTTACATCCAGTGACCATAGGAGTACCAACAGATTTGGATTCCTCCATTTTGAAATTTTTCAACAAATCTTTGATATACTTAGTTTGAGAGATGAAAATCCCATTTTCCGATTGAGATAGTTGTAAACCTAGAAAGAATGTTAGTTCTCCTAACATTGACATTTCAAATTCCTTCTTCATTTCTGAAACAAAGTTTACACTCAATTTGTAGATCACTTCCAAATATGATATCGTCTACATAGACTACAACAATGATCATATTTTTGTTTTCAAACTTTAAGTATAGATTGTTGTCAGTGGCCCCTCTTCTATATCCTTGCTGCTTTAAATAATTTTCAACTCTTGAGAGCCATGCTCTTGTATCTTGTTTAAGGCCATAGAGTTCCTTCCTAAGTTTGCAAACGTAATTTATATTTTGTGATAAGAGAAAACCTTCAGGCTACTCAACATAAAATTATTCTTCAAGTTATCCATTAAGAAATGCATATTTTACATCCACTTGATACACTCTAAAGTTTTTGTAGCCTGTAAAAGCTAAAAACATCATAATGGATTCAGGTCTTGTCACATGTGCAAGGGATATGTGACAAGAAACAAGGCTAGATGTTGATTTTAGCATATCCCTTGCATACTAATCTAGCCTTGTTTCTTGTCACATGACCATGCCCATTGAACTTGTTTTTATAAATCCATTTGGTTCATATAAAATTCATGGTCTTAGTTCTTGGAACAAGTTCTCAAGTTTGATTCTTCTCTATTTGATCAAGTTCATCATTCATAGCATTTATACAATCCTCACTTTTGCAAGCTTCTTTAAATGTTTTGGGTTTTACTATCGAAAGTAGTTCTTGTTCTTCATCATAAAGTAATTTTCTTCTTATCTTAACTCTTGAATATTTGTCACCAATTATTTGGTTTTCAGGATTATTCTTCTGAACCCAACTAGATGGTGTCTTTGTGTCTGATCTTGGAGAGTCTTCATTATTGTTTTCAAATGATTTTTCTTTCTCTACTACTTCTTCTTGTTCTTCTTCTTCTTTGAAAACATCCTATTCTTATGAACTTTCTTTTTCTTTATCATCTATTTATTCATGATCAGTTTCTTTAGCATTCACACTTTTTTGGATTCGAATATACATACATGTCCTTGATCACATGTTTGAATCACATTTAAAATATTAGGTTTTAAGTTCTTTACAAGAAAAACATTTTCATCTTTCATTTTTTATCTGAGAATCACTGCACCTTTCCCAATTATTTTAGAGGATAGATTATCTCCAAAAGTTACTTCTACATTTTTATTTCTTTTCAGGCATATAAACTTATATGGGTCTCCTTTCATGTGTTTTAAGAATCCACTTTCCACATGCCATAGATTTTGTTTCTCAATTGAACATAGAGCTACTGAACATTCCACATAATCCTTATTTTTCCAATTCTCCTCTTCTCATTATGTTGATATTTTGTGGTGTCATTCTCCATAGAAATCACTAGTTTACAATTTCTAGCAATGTATCCTTGATTACCACATTTGTAAAATTCTATACTATAACTATGTAGGGGAGAACAATAATTATAATTTCTTCCTTTTGGATTGCTTCTAATAACTTCCTTCTTATAGACAGGGGATTGTGATGTGATGCATTTCCCAATTGGAACCATTAGCTTACAATTTTTAGCTATATGTCCAAAATTGTTACAGGCATAACAATTTCCGAGAAAGAGTTGTTGGTGTCTTCTTGGCACATTATCTGTTTTGCTTTCATTTTGAGAACGAGAATTTTTTTTTCTGTATTCTTTTACAACTTGTCTAATAAGTGCATTAGTATAGATTATCTTATTTCCTTCTTTATTTATGATAGAGGACTGTTATGTCTTCTTTCCTTTGTCATAACATAGTCCAGTTTTATCACTAAATGATATTTGACAACTTAGGATGTCATTCAGATTTTTTGAACTTCTCTTAAACTTTGATTGAAAGGATTTTTCATTTGTCTTCTTTCTAAGAAATATCAATTCATCTTCATACTTTTCTAATTCTTTCTCTCTTTTATTGAGCTGTTGTTCTAGATTGTTTTCAACCCTTTTTAAGTTTGTTGATTTTTCTTAAATTGCTTAGATGATATATTAAAAGAATTAGCCACTAGTAGATCACTGAAAGAACAACGTGCACATAATCATAAGAACAAGAAGAACACAAAGATTTTCCTTGGGGAAATCACAAGGGAGAAAATCCCACAAAAATTCCTCAGTATAGAATTCAACAAGTGAGTGTAAACCCATACAACTTCTTCTCTCTCCTTTCTGACGCACTAGTACTTCTCTCTCTTGCTAATACAACTTGAGTGAGTGAGTACAAATGAAGGGGATCATCTCCCTATTTTTATTATTCAGTTAAATTGACCTCCAACTTAGTAGTTCTGACTTCTCTAACTAACTAGGCCCACTTTTCCAACTTGAAACCACAATAATATTTATTATATTGACACTTGGGTACTACTGACCTGAATTACATTTGGAGGTTTACATTGCTTCTTTCAATGACACTAACAAGACCAAACTCATCTCCTGAAGGAGAAATACTGTCACATACCCCATATTTGCAAAAACATTTCATGTTTGAGAAGGCATTATGTTTTAATTTTATAGTAAAGTTTGTAATGATTGACCAAGTGGGGTCAAGGATGATTTTATTTAATTGCTGAATATTTTATTAATTAATAAATAAAAGATGAGACAATAGCTTAAGGGGGCTGTTAAATGAGTGTCTATTGGCCACATGGTGGAATAGACTGGGTTGAGAGCAGATTGACACTTGGCAGCATCCTCAAACTACTTCTAGGTGTTGCAGGAGGAAACTTCCCTATTTTTGTGGTCATGTTCCCCAAGAAAGTGGAACAAGAGAAGGTGGCTTATTAAGTGAAAAACTGACCCAAAATACCTAGGCAAGCTTATAAACTACCCATCGAATTCAGCTGAGGATGTTCATTTCTTTACTTGTGAAATTTATGAGTGGAATTTGTCCACAAGAGGTTCAATGGAGACAACAGGCAGAATATTTTGATTACGAAAGTGTTGATTTACTGAACTAGTGCAGCTATTTTGGCTGAGTTATTACTGCTATAGGAAGAAGGGTTACTGCTGATTACTTTGTGGATTTGTAGGGGTTTCTTAACCCATTCTCTCACCCAGTGCTTTCAACCAGGTAGACCACTAGACAGGCTTGGGGGTCCTAATCCTAGTTGCTAAAGCTATCTTCTGGAATTTGGTTGGGTGGAACGGTCTCTTTCAACCAGTTAGACTACTAGACAGGCTCGGGGGTCCCAAGCCTAGTTGCTAAAGCTATCTTCAGGAATTTGGTTGGGTGGAACGGGCTCCTTAGTCTGTTGTCTCCTCTCTTATATTACCAGGTTATAAATGTTATTTTTATTTTCTCTATGCAAGGATAGGAAATGGAATGGAAGAATTTAGGATTTGATGCATTTATGTGACTGAATCTTTGGTTAGTTAGCTAAATCTTTTATTGTACAGATATAGATAAATTCCGGTTAAATATTTATTAGGAATAATGAATTAAGGTTAGTTTAAATTTTACTGATGAATGAATTATGTGACACCTCCTAAGAGGTAGTACTCTAGTAGAGTAGGTGAAATTAAATGTATAAATCAAATCAAGATGTGGAGGAATATGATTCTTTAATTTCTACTGTTATTCTCTATAGAAGTGTTAAAAAAATTTCCTCTATTTCAGGTGGGTTATTAGTTAAAACACATCTGTTTGTGGAAATTAAGGCCAGGAATAGATTAATTTTACTCACAACAATTATCAATTGATCATGCAAAATCACTCACAAAAGAGACTGAAAATGGAGCTGTAACACTAAACTGTATTATGTAAGTGTACAATAGCCAACCCTGTAATAACATAGGCTGCTGAATAAATAGAATAAATCAAGGATTCGATTGCATGAGGAGCAAATCAAATCTAGCATAAAGCAGGCTTAC
Source organism: Pseudotsuga menziesii (assembly GCA_001517045.1). Classification (NCBI taxonomy): domain Eukaryota; kingdom Viridiplantae; phylum Streptophyta; class Pinopsida; order Pinales; family Pinaceae; genus Pseudotsuga; species Pseudotsuga menziesii. The sequence goes on along the minus strand of LPNX010256682.1, from coordinate 391,134 downwards.
CAAAAATAAGCAAATCCCCCATAGGTGTAAAAAGCTGATCCCAAATCTGTCATGGAGTTCACGAATTGGAAAAAGTTCTTAGGAAAGATAAAGAGTGGTGGAATGGAAGCTCATACATGCTTTTGCATGGAGAAAAGAGAGGAGGATGTGTAGGACAAAAAACTAGTCAACCTCACCTAGTCTAGCTTTTCCTTTTGCCTTAAAACACTGAAAAAGCAGGCAATAAAGCAGAAAAAGTAGAAGGGTGCCTAGGAGGCCAGGAATAAAGTAGAATTGATTCCTTTAGCTCTCCCATGTACTCCATGAGTCAAATAAGGCAATTTTGACCATTATAGATAGGCAAATAGCAACTTGCACAAGGTGGGACACATGAACTAGGCAAATAAGACAAAAATAATGGAGAATCTGCGGTGAGAAGATTTGTTGTCGACGTTTCGAACCAAGCGTGGTTCATCTTCAGGACAAGGCGATGCCTGGAGATTGAACATCTTTCATTGGTGTATTAATATAGGAATCGTCACTTTTGCTTGAGATGGCCGACACGGTTAATCGTAAAATTAGGGTTAATAATTTTTCGTGATCAATATAATTTATTATTATGATTGTTTTTTAGGGGATGGGATATTTTAGCGAAAGTGGGGATAACGTTCCTATCTCTGCATTGTTTCAGAAATGAAAGATGGGCAATCTTTTTGCATTTATCAATCTGAAGTTTTTCCAGGCGTCTGAGACAATGCAACTTGGGAAAATCCTCCCTTAAACATGGACTGTAAAACAAAATTGTAGAATCTTGTCTTCACTCATGCTTTCACAGCATGATCAGAAATCCCCAGCAGTGATTTGAGATTGTTGAAGGTCTTCTCACAAAATGCTTTGGTGAAGATATCAGCTACTTGTTCTGAAGATGAACAGAAGAGTAGGTGAATGGTGCCATCATGCACAAGTTTTCTGATGTAGTGCATATGGATCTCAATGTGTCTGGTTCTCTGCTTCTGAACTAGATCCTTGCAGATTCGAATGGTACTCTAGTTATCACAGTAGATGGAAGTTGAGTACTCAGGTTTGAAGCCACACTCTCCAAGTAAACCCTGCAACCATAAACATTGAGTTGTTGCATTAACAACTCCTCTGTACTCTGCTTCTGTAGATGAGAGTGCAATGGCACTCTGTTTCTTGCTTGACCAGCTGATTGGCCCTTCTGCAAGCATGAACACATATCCTGAAGTGGAATTTCTGTCTATGCTATCACCTGCCCAATCACTGTCAGTAAATCCAATCAACTCAAGATCAGATTTTGCTTTATAGAAGATCCCATGTGTCCTTGTTCCCTGAACAAAGTTAAGGATCATTTTGGCTGCTTTCCAATGGATCTCTTGAGGCTGATCCATGAATCTAGAAGCCACACTTACTACATAACAAATATCAGGTCTAGTATGTGTCAGATACAATAAACAGCCAATCAATTGCCTATACAGTGTATTGTTTACCATCGATGAAGAATCAGCTTCTTCCAGCTTCACTCCTAAAAGGAAAGGAGCTTTGCTTGCTTTGCAATCCTTCATTTTGAATTTTTTCAGAAAGTCCAAGGCATATTTGGACTGGTGCACCTTGATTCCAGCTTTGGTTTGAGAGATCTCAAGCCCCAAAAATTGACTTAAGAGCCCCAAATCTATCATGGAGAAGGCTTGGTTCATAGCTCCTTTTAAGGAAGAAATCTCAGCCTGTAAGCTTCCTGTAATGAGGAGGTCATCAAAATATAACACAATGATCATTAATGTACCATTAACTAACTTCGAATAGACATTTGGATCTAATTTTCACCGAACAAAATTCAGTGATAGCAAGAAGCTATCGATCTTGGCATACCAAGCCCTTAGGGCTTGCTTTAGCCCATACAATGACTTTCTCAACCTGCACACAAGAGAAGGGTTAGTAGAAAAACCTTGAGGCTTCTGCATATATATCTCCTCAGTGAGATCTCCATTCAGGAAGGCACATTTTACATCCATGTGATGTACCTCCCATTGCCTTGAGGCTGCAATGGCTAGAGCTAGCCTAATGGAATCCATCTTTGCCACTGGGTCAAAGGTCTCATTGTAATATATGCCATGAACCTGTGAGTAGCCCTTGGCTACCAATCTAGACTTTTACTTCAGTGGTGAACCATCAGCAGCAAATTTGGTCTTATAGACCCACTTACACTGTACTAACTTTCTTCCTAGAGGAAGATCCACTAGCTCCCATGTGTTGCTCTTCTGGAGTGAGCTGAACTCCTCCTTCATGGATGTTTTCCATCTTGGATCTCCTGCTGCTTCTTCATATGTTTGAGGATCAGACTCCACCATCAAATAGCATTTTTCAGCAAACATAGGATCCTTCATGCACAGACCACTCTCAAATTGAGATCTAGTCCTCCTTGGGTCATTGGGATCCCCAGCTAGCTCACCTGCTGCATGTAGTGTCTTGGATGCCCATTTTGGCCTTTTGGGGCTGTTAGGGTCTGCAATAAACTCATCTCCATTAGACAAATCAGAATCAGCATGTTCAACAAACTTTTTACTTACTTCTTGAGGTTCAGGTGGTGAAGAGGCTTCACCAACTTCCACTGCTGCAAGGGGTTCTTCTTCAAATTGAACACACCTTTCAATGAAGGCTTTGTTTGTGCTCAAATTTATCAACTTGTACCCTTTTGAATCTTCAGAGTATCCAAAAAAAGACACTCTTGGCTTTGGGGCTGCAAATCCTTCCTCTTCTCTATCGGGATTCTAGCCCAAGCCTTTGAGCCAAAAATCCTGAAATGAGTCACATCTGGCTTGTGCCCACTCCATGCTTCGAAGGGAGTCATACCATAAAGTTGTTTGTGAGGCAGCCTATTCTAAATATAGGCTGCATAGTTGATAGCTTCGGCCCAGTACTTTGGTGGAAAAGTTTTGGCCTCCATCATGCATGTTGCCATCTCCTTCAGTGATCTGTTCTTCCTCTCAGCAACACCATTTTGTTGTGGTGTGTAAGGGATAGAATGCTGCATCTGAATACCTGCATCTGCACAATAATTAATAAACTCAGTCTTGACATACTCACCACCATTTTCATATCTGAGGGCCTTGAGTTTCCTTCCAGACTGGTTTTCAACCAAAGCCTTAAAGACTTTGAATAGGCCAAAAACTTCATACTTGTGTTTCAAGAAGTGAACCCAGCAATACCTGGAAAATTCATCAATAAAATTCAATGCATATTTGTCCTAACTCATGGAAATATGAGGGAATGGGCCAACAACATCACTGTGGATTAGATCGAGGGGTGCAAAATTTCTCTCATGACTAGCTCTCTCAAATTTGTGCTCTGGGTGTTTTCCTAGGATACAGCCTTGGCAGACTCCTTTGGAAATTTTATCTTGGGAAACCCTATGACCATCTATTTTTCACTAAGATTAGAAAGATATTTGTAGTTTAGGTGGCCAAATCTTTCATGCCACAGCTTGCTAGCTTCATTAGCATGAATGAGAAGAGCAGAGGGGTTTGAGTGAGGTAGGAAGTGTGAGAACATGTATACCTTTTGAGCATGACTTGCAACTCCTTTTGCAATGAATCTACCAGTTGAGATCTCTGTGATCTCAACTTCATCGGGGGAGAATATGACCTTCTTAGGAGACCCATTTTGGGTCATCTGGTACACTGACAGGAGGTTGGAGGTGAGACTAGGCACATACAACACATTGCTGAACTGACCATGATCAATATCTATCCTTCCTTTGCCTTTACTTTCAGTGAGAGAGCCATCTCCTAGTACAATAGATAGTCCTTTCAACATATCCAGTGAGGAGAAAACCTCCTTAGTCAAAACCATGTGTCTTGAAGCTCCAGAATCAATGATAAAACTGGGTGAGCTTGATGTGCCAGCAACTAGAGCATGAACTCTCTCTCTGTCATCTGAACTTGATCCTCCTTCTCTCTTCTTTGAGCTTTCTGGAAGGGAGATGCCATTCTTCTCCAAGAGATTGGTCAGCATGTCTATCTACTTTTTCATACAAGATCTTTTAGAGTGATTTCCCTTATTGCAGTATGCGCACTTGTTCATTTCACCTTTGTTCTTCTTCTTCTGGTAATTCTTCTTGGGACCTTGTTGATCCTTCGGAGACTATTTCTTGTCTCTCTTTTGCTTAGGTGGATTTTTAGCTTTCTTTTTGCTTTTTGAATCCACCCTCGAATCTCCATCAATCAAAGCTTGATCTTTGGATGGTTTGATGGTGCCCATCATCACCAGCTTGTCCTGTTCTTGTGTGAGAGATTCCATGAAATCTGCAAGGCTAGGCATCTTCTAGGTTTGAGCTGTCAGTTTTGTGGCATAGAAGGTCGAAACAAACACTGAATAATCAGGAACCAGCTTCAAGAGGATGGCCAATACGAGCTGATCATCTTTATTTTAAATACCACATTGTTTCAGCTGCAAAACTAGTGCTTTGAACTTGGAGAAATATAGCTGCAGGGATTCAAAGCTTGTTGGACTCAGAGAAATCAGCTCATTCTCGATTTGATGTCCCCTCATCTCATCTGTCTTTCCAAAAAGATCAGCAATATTCTTCCATACTTCATTCGGTGATGTCAATCCATCAAGATGGAAAAGGAGGTCTCTGGAAATACTCAGGCACATGAGGCCATAAGCCTTATCCCTCTTGTTGTGCCATTTTATCTTCTCTGCAGCTGCATTGGGCTCTGCTTATGTTGCCATAGTCACCTTGTAGAGGCCTTTCACTCTCAATAGTATCTCCATCTCTGCTTTCCATTCAAATAAATTGAAGGGAGTCAAGATAGTTTTTTGTGATTGATCCATAGCTCTAGAAAATATGTCCTGGATGTTAGTAGAAGGCTCCCAGTCTTTGATGTCGAACCTGCAAAACAATTTTTGAAGGAGAGAAACAACCTACAATGTCTCTGATACCATGTGGAAATTAAGGCCAGCAATAGATTAATTTTACTCACAACAATTATCAATTGATCATGCAAAATCACTCACAAAAGAGACTGAAAATGGAGCTGTAACACTAAACTGTATTATGTAAGTGTACAATATCCAACCCTGTAATAACATAGGCTGCTGAATAAATATAATACATCAAGGATTCGATTGCATGAGGAGCAAATCAAATCTAGCATAAAGCAGGCTTACCAAAAATAAGCAAATCCCCCATAGGTGTAAAAAGATGATCCCAAATCTGTCATGGAGTTCATGAATTTGAAAAAAGTCTTAGGCAAGATAAAGAGTGGTGGAATGGCAGCTCATACATGCTTTTTCATGGAGAAAATAGAGGAGGATGTGTAGGACAAAAAACTAGTCAACCTCACCTAGTCTAGCTTTTCTTTTTGCCTTAAAACACTGAAAAAGCAGGCAATAAAGCAGAAAAAGTAGAAGGGCACCTAGGAGGCCAGGAATAAAGCATAATTGATTCCTTTAGCTCTCCCATGTGCTCCATCAGTCAAATAAGGCAAGTTTGACCATTATAGATAGGCAAATAGCAACTTGCACAAGGTGGGACACATGAACTAGGAAAATAAGACAAAAATAATGGAATTAATGTCTAAGTGGGTAAACTATGGGTTGATTATTCTAACACTGTTTAAATCATAACTATAAAGTACCTTTAACACTGCTTACTAAAAACTAGTAGACAATTTGTATAATTGTATCCCTTTTAACACTGTAAAAATATCTATTTCTAAGTCTTAACCTAATAATTTGTACATATAAATAGTAACTAATATAGAACAGATAAATAATGCAATTAGAGCATCTTTAGTTAAATAAAGAGTAACCCAAAATTATAGTAACAATTTAGGTTATACAAATAATAGAAATGTAATTGCAATAATGCTGTATAAACAACAACTGTTAAATAATAAACATTAAAAAAACAATAAATCGCAGAATATAATTTTCTTTTACTTGGGTCAAAACCCTAAGTAAGAAAACCTGATAAATAAGTATTCTTTCCCTTTCACCCTCAAAGTTACCTTATGGCCATATGGCTTTTTATAAACAGTAAAATGACCTAACTTTTAAAATAAACAAACTACTTTTGTAATAGAATAAATTTACCATTTATTTTAATAACGTAATCCATTTCAAAGCTCTTTAAATAGAGTATTTTATTTTATAAACTAAAAAGGAGAAAACCCAAGTCAAAATACCCGTTTTTTCAGTCTAGATTTTTAAAAAGCTTAATAATCAAAACCACCTTTTTAGCTATTAATTTAAAAACTGTAGAACATTTTCCAAAAGAAACTGTATCATATAAGGACCTGAGAGTCCAATTCTTTGTAAGACCTCCTTAATTACATCTCGGTACAAATTCTTTTTTTCCCATAACACTGTCATGTTTATCTTTAAATTATCAAACAAAACAGTATAAGGTAAAAGCCCTAAATTTTTTCCTTAACCTTTTCAAAATTTAAACATCAGTATTAAGCCTTATGGAAAGTTTAAAAATAAAAAACATCCTTTAACAGCCACAGTAGCTAAACCCTATTTCCACACAGAAAACCCTCTCACGCCTTTTCATCTTGCAAGTCTGGCACATCTTGTCGAAGGAAACCTCATGGTGTGAACTGAGGCTTACCCAGTTATATTAGTGAAGTGTTATCAGTGGAATGTCGTGGCGAGCTCCCATCACTAAATTTGTCTCGGAAAACTCTCTCACCTACACAAATAGTCACAGTATTATTGTTTAGCTAAAAAAAAAAACTTAAAAATGTAAAAAAAAATGATGATTGGATTTTGGATAAAGAACTGTTATATTTTTATCATATAAGCTAGTATTATGATATTTTAACTGAGAGAATAAAAAGCACAACAAAAGAGACAAGAGACACAAATAATTTTCCTCAGTGAAACCATAAAGGATAAAACCTCGTAACTTCCTCAGAGATAGAATCAACACCAAAGGTAAAACCGAAAAACAGTAAGATGATCTCCCGATAGCAGCTGTCTCTCTCTCTCTCTCTCTCTCACTGAGAGAGCTTATCCTCTCTCACTCATGCGCCCCAATGAGTGAGTGTGTGTGTATGAGTATGATAAATAGAGAGGCTCTCACTCTCTATTTATATTCTTCTGTTCACTTGAAACCCACTCCAACATGTCGGCCTCACTTAATAATTACTTACTAGAGCCGACATCTCTAGGAGTGTCTAATAACCCTAGTGCCCCACCACTTGTGGGGACTTTTCCTCCTCCGACCAATAGGAGGGTAACAAAATGGTGGGGACTATTGCCCTGACTTACAATGGCTCACCTAGGGTTGACTTCAATAGGATAGTCTAATAACCCAAGGGCCCCACAACTGTGGGTACTTTAACCCTTGACCAATAGGAGGGTTACCCACAACTACTTGACATGACTTTCTCATTATAGAAACTTCCTGGAATAAACATCAGGTTATGACATGACTCAAATACATTACAATACATCCTGAAATAAACATCGGGTTACAATACATAAGAAATATGGATGAATACATTCCGAAGTTACAATTATATCAACACTCCCTCTTAACTAGGAAGGTATTCTCTCGACATAATTTATTAGCACAAGTCTTCTTCTCTATATCATTTGGATCATCATTGAGTTCTCGTCGTCTTCATCTTCAAGTCATCTTCATCTGGATCTGGATCATCACTCAATCTGGATCATCACTGAATCTGTATCATCACTGGATCTGGATCGTCACTAGACATCATCACTGTTGGATCATCATCATTGGATCTGGATCATCATGGGTGCTATCTCATGATTCTTCTTGTCACAGGAAGTTCTACAGAGTCAGCCCTTTTTCATGCTGGCTGTAGGACTAGCCATCATGTAGGTCTTCTTCAGCACTTATATCTAACCTACTCATCAGAATGGCCCACCCAGCACTTACATCTGACCTACTCATCAGAAAGGCACGCCCAACACTCACATCTAATCATGTAAGAGCCTACAATCACATCAGAAAGGCCCAACACTCACATTCACTAGCATGATAGGACATCACTATCATCTATTAAAAGGCTTCAACACTTACATCTGACCTACTTGTCAGAAAGGCACAGCACTCACATCCATCCAAGCGGGAACACATCCTGCACATAATGATGGAAGAGTTCTGTACTCCCATGCAGGAAAGAGCACATCCTGCTCACAATGACGGAATATTTCCACACTTTCATCCAGGCCAGAACCACATCCTTCTCACAATGATGGAAGATCTATGTTCTTCCACCCAGGCCGGAACCACATCCTGCTCACAATGATGAAAGACTCTCATCCAGGCTGGAACCAGGCTGGAACACATCCTGCTCACAATGATGAAATATTTCTGCACTTACATTTATCCAGGTGGGAACACATTTTTCTCACAATGATGAAAAGGCTCTGCACTTACATCCATCCAGGCGGGAACACATCTTGCTCACAATGATGGAAGGGCTCTGCACTTACATCCATCCAGGTGGGAACACATCCTGATCACAATGATGGAAGGGCTCTGCACTCACATCTAATCTTGTAGGAACCAATCCTACAGTCATATCAGAATGGCCCCTAGTCCTTGACTGAGCTACTTGGTGACTAACCAGGTGCCTCCATTCTCCTCAAGAATAGCAGTTGCCCTTACATCTGACCTACTCGTCGAAATGGCCAACACTCACATCTAACATGGAAGGAACCTAATCCTTTAGCCATGACAGAATGGTTTATCCCTTACATATGATCAAGTGAGAACACATCCCTCTATCACATCAGAATGGCTTCTCAGTCCTAGAATGAGTTTTCCTGGTAACTGACCAGGTACCTCCATTCCCAGAATGGCAATTGCCCTTACATCTGTCCTACTCGACAGAATGGCTAGCACTCACATCTGACATGGAAGGAACCAATCCTCTCACCATGAAAGAATGGCTCAGCCCTTACATCTGACCATGGAAGGAACCAATCCTCTCACCATGTTAGAATGGCTATGGATCTCAACACTCATATCTGACATGGAAGAAACCAATCCTCTCACCATGATAGAATGGCTTAGCCCTTACATCTGACCTACTCGTCATAATGGCTATGGGACTCATCACTTTCCCTTAGAGGAAACCTCGATCTGGAGAACACCAAGCTTCTCCCTGAAGTAATCGAACTTCACTCTGGCCAATGGCTTCATCAACACATCAGCTATATGTTCCTCCGTCGCAACATACTAGAGCTTCACTTCTCTCCTCTGCACCATATCCCTGATATAGTGATACTTGATCTCGATATGCTTCGACTTGTCATGGAACATTGGATTCTCTGACAACTTCACACAACTCTGGTTGTCACAATGTATACAAGTAGCATCCATCTGGAGATCAAATAAATCCAACAGTAGCTTTCCTAGCCATACTGCCTCACAACTAGCTGAACAAGCTATGACATACTCTACTTCAGCTGTACTCAGTGCCACACAATATTGCGTCCTACTAAACCAAAAGATCACACCTGATCCCATACTGAAGCAACACCCTGAAGTGGTCTTCCTATTGATGGCACCACTTGCTCAATATGAATCCACATAATCTTTTGTTCTCGCCTCATACTTGATCCCATAATCAACTGTACCCTTCAGGTACCTCAGAATATGCTTTGCAGCAATCAAGTGAACATGTCTCAGATCTATCAAGAACTGGCTCAAGGTGTTTACAGCAAAGAAAATGTCTGGTCTCATATTCGTCAGGTACATCAAGGACCCAATCATCTGACGATACATCGTAGCATCGACCGTATCTGATGAAGCAACAATAAATAGCTTCAGGTTCGATTCCATATGTGTGGTCATGCATTCCATCATCCTGAACCTATTTAGGATCTCTACTGCATACTTTCCTTGTCCACACCTCCATGCCTAGAAAATAGTGCATCGACACATAACAGGAGCATCACTGGTCTTCCGCCTTCAACCTTGAAGCAAAGGTTGGAATATGAATTACTCTTAGTAAGGCCTAGAGTCATCAGTAATGTATCCATCCTGTCGTACCATGTCGAACCTTAGATCTTCTGCAGTCACTCCCTCTGAAGCAGAGTGTCATACTCCCTCTGTCTTCCATACTCTATGCACTGAACATTCTGTACTGGAGTGACAAGTAGCTTCCTATGCTACTAATATTCTATGTGACCATCTAGTGTATAGACTTGTATCTTCAACCTTGTAGCAAAGTTTAAGATCTTCATCAAGCTCATCATATATGTGTTTCAATTCTTACTGGCTGCAAATGTCTCTTCATAGTCTATGCCTTCTTTTCGTGCGAAACCTCGTGCTACAAATATTGCTTTGAATCCCACGATGTTTCCATCTACTGCATGATGGAGCTACGAACTTCCCTTCACGTATTGATATTGCATCCTAGACATCATTCTTCTTGAACTGGTCTTCCATTTCTTCTTGGTTACTTCTTCATGGCTAGAAGGTTCTACGTCAATGATGTCCCTGTATTCGTCATATTATTCTTCATTTTGAAATGTCGTCACTTGTTCTTCAGAACAAGTCTTATTCTTCTTTGCTTGCAGGCAATTATGTATGCGGTCTTTCCTACAAGTCAAATGCATTTGTATGGTTAGAAACATTTCATAAGGAATATTCATACTAGAAAATTCCTATGCATAAATATGTGATCATGCAACTACTTTAGCCAATACAACATTCATCCATATCTCACTGAAACTTTCTAGATGCCTTCCATCTCTACCAAGACATCGTTGAGATTGTGCACTGATCCAATATGTCAGCAAAGAGGTTTCATTCTAGATAAGTAGCAATGGAGAGTTGTATAGCACCATGAGCTACTTACCCATGACATGCATATTAGTAGTATACTGTCATTAATGCAAACATCCTATCATGCATAATACATCAACTGAATATAAACAAATGCATAACAAAACAAAATCATGAAATAACAATTGAATACTTGTCTTTATTTGTTTCATGGGTATACTCCTTCTTGAGCCTTTAGCTTCATCGTCTTCTTCATTCATAATAGCACCATTTCTTATCCAAAAGCTAAGATGGATAAGAGGTTCTTCAAGAGTTCAGATCTTCATATTCCTCATTGCTTGAGGGATCTTCTTTGGATGGTGAGAGCTTGAACTTCAATTGCTCCCATCTTCTCTTTTCTTCTTATGAGTCTAGCTTCTTCTTCTTCCCAGAGTCTACTAAAAGGAATCACTTCCTTCTGGCACACATTCCTTGAATGAATGAATCCCATGATCCTAGGAGTCCATTCAAGGTGGCCATCACCACTTCTACATTCTTCACTTCTTCTTTTACCGCTTCAAGTTGTTCTTTATTTGAGAGACCCTTATGACTGCATGGTCTCTACATTCTCGATCTTCACATTCTTCAACTGGTTTCTTAAGGTCATCTTCTAATGTATGTTCTTCCCTTCAAATAGCTTGGTCAAGGAATCAAACATCTTCGGTGTCTTTAGGGAAGACACTTGTGGTACAAGTTAATCCGTGATTGAATCAACAATGATCTTCTTGGCCTTGACCAAGTTCTTCTTGTGTAAGGCTTCTAACCTCATCTCCCTCTAGAACTGGAACCTCTCTACTCATGTAGGTGTCCAATTCATTTTCTTCAAAGAGATCATATACGTCCATACTTGGAATTTTTCAACTTCACCAAGCTTATCATCAAGCTGATGTGATAGATCACTTTGAAATGAGAACCTCAAATGAAAATAGAAAATGATTAGATCTTACCGATTTGAGGTGTCCATCCTAGTTCCGAAGCTGGATAATCTAGGGTTTGTCAGAGAAACCCTAATTTTCAAAACTTGGAATATTTTAGATATTATAGGATAGAAATATAGATCTCCTCAAATGGAGCTGTCTAATGTACTCCTTTTCTGAAAATAGTCGAGGGAAGCTCCCAGAACAGGAAGACCTAGTTCTGCAGAAATGCCTGTCACTATTTCTGTGATATCTCTGAAATTATTGATCCTATGTATCTGAAAAGTTGCACTAAGGTAGCCTCATGTCCCTTATCCAACACCACATGTTTTAGCAGAATTGGTTTCACCAATTGGGATTTATGATACTTTTCCCAAGGTGACCTATTACAAGACTATTCAAAACAATGAAGTTGTATGGACTGCCACGTGTCCCTGTTTCATCTTCTGGGTCTAAACATTGGACCACAAAAATTAAAGTCCATGCGCTTTCTAGAACAGCTTCAGGAATTCCATTTGGACCTTTTTAGCCCAAGATATAGCAATGCTCCCCAAGTGTCATGTTTAGGGATGAATTCTGGAAGACGCTGGAACCCTAACTTGGAGGGATCATATCTCCCAAAATATAGTGAATATGAGGATGATTTTTGGACACAGTGTACATTAGTATTTTTTCTTCGGTCCCTGCAATTTTTCACTCTTGAGCTTTCACCAATCTAGGAATATAGTGAATGTACCAAAATGTAGTAGTTTTAGTATTTAGGGTTTTTTCTAGCTCGGGGTCAAACTAGGGTTTGTCTTTCCCAGAGTTTCACCCAACCAAATTTCTTGATCCAGGTCTCTAAAATTTGATTTTGATGAGGAGAACAATCCTATTCCAGGCTCACTAAAAAATTCCTCTTCTATAGAAATCCCTAATTTCCGCATCAAAAACTGAAAATGCTCAGAATCAAATTCCACTTCGACAGAAAGATGTGCCCTTCAATGGATAGTCAGCCTAGCATACTTTTGCTGATGGATTGTGGAGAGAGACAGAAAAAGTAAGAAGCCCTAGATTCTATAGCTGCACAATGTCTTCTTCTCAGGTTAGCTCTGATACCATGTTAGATTTTTATCATATAAGCTATCATTATGATCTTAGGATCTTTTAACCGAGAGAATAACAAGTATAGCAATAAAACATAAGCACAACACAAGAGACAAGAGACACAAAGAATTTTCCTCGGGGAAACCATAAAGGAGAAAACCCTGCAACTTTCTCAAAGATAGAATCAATGCCAAAGGTAAAACCAGAAAATAGTAAGATGATCTCCCGACAGCAGCAGTCTCTCTCTCTCGCATTGAGAGAGCTTCTCCTCTCTCACTCATGCGCCCCAATGAGGGAGTGTGTGTGTATGAGTATGATAAATAGAGAGGCTCTCACTCTCTATTTATATTCTTTCATTCACTTGGAACCCAATCCAACATGTCGGCCTCACTTAACAATTACTTACTAGAGCTGGCATCTCTAGGAGTGTCTAATAACCCTAGTACCCCACCACTTGTGGGCACTTTGCCTCCTCCAACCAATAGGAGAGTAACAAAATAGTGGAGACTATTTCCCCAAGTTACAATGACTCACCTAGGGTTAAATTCACTAGGATAGTCTAATAACCCAAGGGACCCACAACTGTGGGGACTTTAACCCTTAACCAATAGGAGGGTTACCCATAATGACTTGACATGACTTTCTCATTATAGAAACTTCTCAGAATAAACATCTGTGTATGACATGACTCAAATACATTACAATACATCCCAGAATAAACATCGGGTTACAATAAATAAGAAATATGGATGAATACATTCTGAAGTTACAATTACATCAACATGAACAAAGAAGTTACCTTATGGCCACGACCATATTGGAGAAACTATTAAAACCCACATTAAGATACGCCCCTAACCCTGCAAAAGGAAGCCTCAAACCAACCACTGAATTTTAAGAAAACCTTCAAACTACAGCTATGGAGAAAAGTTGGATGATGTCGACCTGCATAACGTATCGCATCAGTTTATCAACTTTTGTAATAGCAAAATCTAGAAATGCACAACTTAAATGATTAGAAGGTTTTTTAAAATAAAGCTTACCTTTATTTATTTATTTTTCCCAACCAAGATGGCTACCATACCTTCAACCTACTAGTGGTTACGGACAGCAGAAGAAGTATGTTGTCGAGAGAACTAGAACAAAAGCATTAAACCTCACCCTCGACAGCTTAGAGAAACAACGAACGATGACAATAAGTATCTAACAATATTGTTAACCAGGATTAAGGCCACTCAAACCCTAGCAAAGGAAAATAAACATAGCATCGAACCACTAGAAAAGGAAAAAAAAACTCGCAGCTAGAGACCATGGCCAGTAGTGGAAGGAAAAATTGTCAATGCCACCACAGATTTTTCTTACCACCGATTTGGAAGACAACCACTGAGAGACTTCCACCTTTAACCACTCCACAAATAGACTGGAGGTTTCATCTACACAGCTATAAGGTTCTTACCACTCTCCAGGTTTGAACTCGGCTACACAAGCCATGAGGCCATAATCCTATTGGCTCTGCCCTCTCGACAGTAAAATACGTGGAGAAATAAGTGAGGTTTTAGGGTTTGGTTTGACTTATAGTTAGGGTTAACACTAATAAAACCCTATCCATTGAGCTCGTTACATGTGGAATCCACCTTCTCCTTAATTTTGTGGGTTTACACCATAGTTCGAAATGGCATTGTTAAACCTGCATTATAAACCAATGTTAGTATTTTGACTTATGTTAAAAACAAAAACATAGATTAATACAATGTACATTTAGATATTCTGCATATGCATAAAACTTCAGTATTTGTTGCATAGGTTAATACTTTGCATGATTTATATATTTTTCATATGCGTATACCTTTGCCATATATTAATTCGATTTTGCATAAGCATATAATAGTACCTTGGGATAGGTATATACTATACTTAGGAAAATACTTATTAGAGTTAATTCAGTATTATAGGATAACTATCAACATGTTATACTATAACAATGCATATGGAATTATAGTACCATTGCAATTCCCTGATAGGGTTAATCTAACACTTAGAGATCATAGTTACAGCTTGGGTTTAAGCTCATATATTGATTTATAATTTGTTTGTTATTAAGTAAAACTAATCAATTAATACATCATTAAGCCTAGAATGTTTCTGTTACAAAAGCAGGTTTCAAACGACTATTAACAGCTTAACAAATTTAAATTGATGAAACGAACATGTTTGGCAATACCTGAATTAATCAAGCATTAATTTAAACAACTAGGCTAGCATTTTACTTTGCAGTTGGAATATTTTAATCTCAAACCTAAAATTGGAAATAAATAGTTATCGGTAAAAGAACCTGTAACAAGAATCATCAATTCCACTGCATTAGCTTTAATAAGCTGAGTAATCCTCGAGCTTAATTAGAGGTTCCTTCAGTACACAAGAAAACAAACTTCAGTACTTTGCACTCACTATTAAATAAATAGTTTCTTTAAACAGTTTATTTCTTCAATTCTTTTACTTTGTAGATTGGTCTCTCATGACCCTATTTTTGAATCTTGTTTAGAAAAAGGTGTACTTATATAAATATTAATAAATGAATTTTTCATAGCATCTAGATTTAGATCTGTTAGAATGATAACCGTTAGCACTTTAGTTACCCTCTTAAGCGATGATTTACAACATTTATTGTCGTAAGAAAAAAATTATTTTTTTATGAAATTTTGGGAGTATTACATATGGTATCAGAGCACACATTTAGATACCAGGCCTGAATGTGGCTCAACTAGCGTAGACAAACAATAAATGAAATGCATGCATCTAATTTTTTTTTTGTTACCAGAAATTTTTTCTGAACTATAACTGCAGATATGGAAGGACTCGTGCAGATGTAGGGTCCCCATTAAATGAACAAAGTAATTCAAAAGAAGAACCAGTTAAGGAAGAAATAACTAACAATTCCTCTGAAATATTGTAAACTATTAAAGAATTAAAAACTGAAATTGAAACAATTAAAAAAGAGAATGAAAGAATTATAAGAGGTCAAGAGGAGTTGAACCAGATACTGATGGACAAATTTCAGAGTGAAGGGAAGGAAAAATAGAAAGGATCTAAAAATACATCCTAACAACATAAAAGTAAAAAGTACAAACCTTCTAAAATTGACAGTAGTTCGTCCTCTGAAATTTATGGTGATTCACATAGGAAGAATTGCTAGAACTCTAGCGATAGCAGTGAAGATAATTACCAATCTATAAAAAGAAAATATAAGCCTTATGAGGAAATTTCGGGAGAATTTAAGAAAATAAAATCACCAATTTTTAATGGAGAAACAAAGAAACGGGAGGAAGCTGAAGCATGGCTGTCCAGAATGAAGAAGTATTTCCAAATCTATAATTACTCCAACCAATTAAAAGCTAAAATGGCCATTTACAACTTAACTGGAAAGGCAGATATCTGGTGGCAGGATTTAAGATAGGTAAAAGGCATAAAGGAAAAGAGCATTAACTGGAGTACCGTTAAAAAATACTTTAAAAAGAATTTTGTATCATAATAGTACTATGAAGAGCGAGCTAAAGAGTTCTATGAACTGAAATTGGGAACTATGAACATGAAGGAATTAAATAGTAAATTTTTAAGTTTACTACGTTACGTGCCTTACATTGTGGACAAGAAGCCCAAGGTGCATCCTTTTCTGAGCTGCTTACCCTTTCACATTAAAGATAGAATTGAAAACAATAATCCTAAAACCCTTGAGGAGGCTATGTGAAAGGCAAGTTTTTTCTATGAGCAGAACCGAAAAAGGGAAAGTATGCCAAACTAGAAGGCCAAGAGGTCTAATAATTTTGAACATAAAAGGAAAGGTTTAACTCCTAATCGCAATTTTGGGAATAATAATACACATGATGTTCCTAATAATAATTTCCAAGGAAATAAAGGAAACTCACAATTAAACCCTAATGGTCCTAGAAATAAGGAACCTGCTAATAATCACAGCAACTACGTTAAGAATAATGAACGTAAAGAACCAATAAAGTGTTGGGATTGTAATGCAACACATTATGCATCAATCTGCCCTAAAAGAAAGAAGACTCTCAACAAGATCCATATAGTACAGGAAGAGATGACTGTTGGTGACTTAGCAAGGGGGATGCCCAGGATCAACGTGGCGCTGGAAAACAGGCAGGTAGATTATCAAACTTCCATGGTGGAAGTAGAAGGTAAGTTGAATCAAATACCCATTTCTATCTTAATTGACCGAAGGGCCAGCTTGAGTTATATTTCTCCGAGTTTAGTAGAAAAATGAAATTTATCAGTAGAAAAGTTTGCAAAGTCTTGGTTGATTCAACTAGCTACAGGAGCAAAAAGAAAAGTGATTAATTTTGTGAAAGTCTGTACTTTGTTTTTGAATTCATTTGAAACTTCAGTAAAATTAAATATACTTCCATTAGGCTCTTATGATGTATTAATAGGTATGGACTGGTTAGAACAACATAGGGTAGTTTTGAACTATTTTGATAAAAAATTTACATGCGTAACTAATTAAGGAGAAACAGTAATCGTAACAGGAATTCCTAGAAAAATAGCAATCAGATAAATTTCCTCTTTACAGTTAAAGAGAGTTGTTTGGAAAGGATGTAAGGCCTTTGTTGTAACTGTAAATGACGAAGAACATATTAATAATGAAGTTAAACTAAAAATAGAAGATATTCCAATCCTAATGGGGTATTCAGATGTATTTCTAGAAGAAATTTTGGGACTGCCTCCGAAAAGGGAATTAGATTTCACTATTGACTTGGTACCTGGTGTAGTGCCCAACTCAAAAGCTCCTTATCGAATGAATATTTTGGAACTTAACGAATTAAAGTCATGGTTAAAGGAACTTATTGATAAAAATTATATAAGACCAAGCATGTCTCCTTGGGGAGAACCTATCATTTTTGTTAAAAAGAAGGATGACACTCTATGTTTATGCATTGACTACCATCAACTTAATAAAATGACCATCAATTAAAGATACCCGTTGCCCCGCATAGATGATCTGTTTGATGATATACACGGAGCAACAGTATTTTCGAAGATCGATTTATGACTTGGTTATCATCAAGTTCGAATCAAAGATGAGGATATTTTTAAAACAACTTTTAGGACCAGATATGGTCACTATGAGTTTTGTTTCATGCCATTTGGGCTCACTAATGCCCCACCTGTCTTCATGTGTCTAATGAATAATGTATTGCATAAGTATCTTAATAAATTTGTAGTTTTTTTTATCGATGATATTTTAATTTACTCTAAGTCTAAAGAAGAACACAAGGATCACTTAAAAATTGCCGTACAAGTGTTAAGGGAACATCAGCTTTATGCTAAATTCAGTAAGTGCGACTCCTTTAAGGATAAAATACAATACTTGGGTCATGTGATAACTAAAGAATGGATCTCGATCGTTCCAAAAAACGTAAAAGCAATTGAAAAGTGGTCTCTCCCAAAAGATGTGACTGACATGCAGTCATTCATGGGAATCACCGATTACTATCGAAGATTCATTGAGGGATTCTCAAGAATCACAAATCCCATAACTTCTTTGCAAAAGAAAAAAAAATCGAGTGGAATAAAAAATGTGAAGAAAGTTTTAAGAAGTTAAAAACATTATTAACAACTGCACCAATTTTAAGAATTGTTGATCCTAACAAGGACTTCGTTGTATGCACTGATGCATGCAACGATGGCCTTCGTGGGGTCTTAACTCAAGAAGGACAAGTAATTGCATACAAGTCTAGGAAGCTTAAAATTCACGAGAACAACTATGCTACCTATGACTTAGAGTTGGCTTCCATCATACATGCTTTGAATATGTGGCGCCATCACTTAATCGAAAGAAAATTTCTGTTAATGACAGATAATAAAGGTTTAAAATAACTATTGGATCAACCAAATTTAAACGCAAGACAAGTTACGTGGCTAGCTTTCCTCAACGAGTATGATTTCGAGATCCAACATATTAAGGGAAAAGAAAATAAAGTCGCTAATGATTTAAGTAGAAATGCAAGATTGAATTTTGTGGAAGCAAGCAGTACTTATAAAACTGATTTAGAAGATCAGCTGGAAGAAGGAGTAAAATTGGATGAAAATTATCAAAAATTACAAGCTAAAGTGTCAGAAAATCTAACTGAAAGTTTAAGTACAGGTTATAGTCTAAATGATAAAGGATTAATACTGTATAAAAATAGGCTATATATAACTAACGTACCTACAATTAAGCTGTTGATTTTAAATGAAATACATAAGACTCCTTACTCAGGACATCCTGGTTATCAAAAGACCATAACCATGTTATGGAAATATTATTTTAGGCCAAATATGAAGAGTGAACTGGCAGAATACATTGCTAGGTGATTTGAATGTCAACAGGTTAAGATTGAACACCAGCATCCAACCAGTTTATTACAGCCATTACCCATCCCTAGCTGAAAATGGGAAATAATCAGTCTTGATTTTATTACAGGTCTACCTAGAAATCCGAAACAGAATGATTTGATAATGGTAGTCGTCGATAAACTCAATAAAGCAACTCATTTTGTCCCAGTAAAGACCACCTACAAGGCTGCCAATATTACTGATATATTAATGAAACAAATATTTTGTTTACATGGGATATTGAAAGTTATAATTTCTGACAAAGACCCTAAGTTTATATCCCCAGATGGATGGGCATACTGAAAGGGTGAATCAAATATTGGAAGATACACTAAGAATGTATGTTAGAGAACAACAAGGTAAATGGGAGGATTACTTACACTTGGTAGAGTTTTCTTATAACAACCACTACCAAGATTCAGCAAAATACAACCCATTTGAAATTTTGTATGGTAGAAAGTGCAACACTCCCATTTCATGGAGTAACCCAGTTCACAGGTTAGTATTAGTACCAAGCTATTAAAGGAGATGGAGTTAATTGTAAAGCAAGTGCAAGGTAATTGTTGGAGCAAGGTCTCGCAGCTACAGAAGAAGCTGCCAGTTTAGCAGACAGACAATTTTGGCGGATAGACAAGATAGAGCTACGACGCCGTAGCAGGTTTCCAGCTGCAGAGCAGAGCTGAAAACCGTGACTTTTAAGATAGAGAAGTCAAGGAAGATGACGGTACTTGAGCGGCCGAGACGAGAGAGCTCACCCACTGCATTGAAGGCAGCGGCAGAAGACAGGAAGGCTCAGCTACCCTCATAAAGGAAAATGAGCAATGAGGCTGAGGCATTGAAGACAAAGGACAGCAAGGGAAGCAGCGTCGGTACCCATGGTCAGCGCCGGGAAGCATGGAAGATTGCAGGAAGCTGTGGTGCAGGGAAGCGGTGCATAGTACCCATGATCAGCACCGGGAAGCATGGAAGACCATAGATAGCTATGGTGTGACGGATAGCGGCTACCTCAAAGTACAGATATATCGACTGTCACTAGTTAGGGTTTGGGTTACTGTTGGGACAGGCCCACAATGTTGTAATGGCGAGACCTTCGGGCCACTTATAAAGGGATGTATTTTGTATTGTAAAAGGTTGGCATTTTGAGCATTTTAAGCCATCCAGCTAGCTAGTTAGCCATTGAGTCTGTTCGCTCACAGCTACCTTGTATTGTAATAAAGTTGAGCTCTAGTTCTGTTATTAGCTGTAGTATCTTACTGTAACCAGTAGCTGGCTCATAGAGCATGCATGTAACGATCTGCAGGGATCGACAGAGAGGGAAGAGTATATTGTAAGAGAGACAATATAGAGATAGAAAAGAGATCTAAGAGATAAGATCTCAAGCTGCATATGCAGTGCATCAGAACTGTGTTTACCTTCCCTTGAGCTATAATAGAAACACAGTTCTGTGGACGTAACTTCCATCCTGGAGGTGAACCACGTTAAAATCTAGTGTTATGTGATTGAGTTATGTGTTGTGTTTACTTGTTGCATCTAACATTTAGTATATAAGACTTTGCTTACAGTTAATGTATGAATGCGTTATTCAGTTCGCAGTAATATAGAAGTATAGATATAAGTTGAAGTCTTTGGCATGTTGTATGCGGGTTCATTTATGCTTTGCTGAAACAGTCACTAGTCGCAGTGTTAAATAGCCTGTCATGTTGAGTCCTGCAAGTCGACATGAACAAAGCTAAGTGCACTGAGCCGCGGGAGTAGGATATCATAGGGAGGCGATACCGCATCGACAGAGGAGCTACGGTGCGCGATACCATAGGTTAAGGACTTAGCGTTGGGAGGAAGTTACGTGTTGCCTGGTGCGCGGAGGTGCGATAAGGCTGGAGTCATCATGAGACACTTCCGAGGCAGACAAGCAAGTGAGAGTAGAGGCCTTTCGACTCGTTTCTGCACAGATGCAGTCCTGCATCGACGATGCACTGTCAGTACTAAATGATGCGACGAACACATGGTCAGACTTGGATCAGCCGCCTGAGAAAGTAGAAATCTAGCAAAATATTCAGCAGATAGACAATACCACGGCGGCAATGAGAGAAGAAATTAAGAGCTTAGCAGCTCTTCAGAAGATGAGGAAGACAAAGGAGTTGAACCGCTTGCAGCAGGAGGCGCAGCGATTAAGAAAAAAGGAGATACACATCAATGACCTACTTCAACCCTACGAGGAGAAAATCATTGAGTTAGTCGATACGGTTGAGCAGAAAGTGAAGGAGTTCACTACCACCAGAGAGGAAACTGACGCAACAGAAGACGCCGGTATTATTCAAGCTTTACTTGACTCAGCACAAGAGTGTGTCGAAGTGATGCAGAAGGAAGTCGCAGGACTTCGCAACAGGTTGCAACGAACTTCACAGGAAGCCAAGGAGAAGCAACAGTAGGAGAAGCCCGCTGGTAGTGGCTCAGGGACGAGCCACAAGTAAATGTTAGGGGACTGTTGGAGCAGGGTCCCGTATCTACAGAAGAAGCTGCCAGTTTAGCAGACAGACAGTTTTGGCGGATAGACAAGATAAAGCTACAACGCCATAGCAGGTTTCCAGCTGCAGAGCAGAGCCAGAAACCGTGACTTTTAAGATAGAGAAGTCAAGGAAGACGACGGTACTTGAGCGGCCGAGACGAGAGAGCTCACCCACTGCATTGAAGGCAGCGGCAGAAGACAGGAGGGCTCAGCTACCCTCATAAAGGAAAAGGAGCAACGAGGCTGAGGAATTGAAGACAACGAACAACAAGGGAAGCAACGTCGGTACCCATGGTCAACGCTGGGAAGCATGGAAGACTGCAGGAAGCTGTGGTGCAGGGAAGCGGTGCATAGTACCCATGATCAGCACCGGGAATCATGGAAGACCGCAGAGAGATGTGGTGTGACGGATAGCGGCTACCTCAAAGTACAGATATGCCGGCTGTCACTAGTTAGGGTTTGGGTTACTGTTGGGACAGGCCCACAGTGTTGTAATGGTGAGACCTTCGGGCCGCCTATAAAGGGATGTATTTTGTATTGTAAAAGGTTGGCATTTTGAGCATTTTAAGCCATCCAGTTAGCTAGTTAGCCATTGAGTCTGTTCGCTCACAGCTACCTTGTATTGTAATAGAGTTGAACTCTGGTTCTGTTATTAGCTGTAGTATCTTACTGTAACCAGTATCTGGCTCATAGAGCATGCATGTAACGATCCGCAGGGATCGACGGAGAGGGAAGAGTATATTGTAAGAGAGACAATATAGAGATAGAAAAGAGATCTAAGAGAGAAGATCTCAAGCTGCATATGCAGTGCAGCAGAACTGTGTTTACCTTCCCCTGAGCTATAATAGAAACACAGTTCTGTGGACGTAACTTCCATCCTGGAGGTGAACCACGTTAAAATCGAGTGTTATGTGTTGTGTTTACTTGTTGCATCTAACAGTTAGTATATAAGAATTTGCTTACAGTTAATGTATGAATGTGTTATTCAGTTCGCAGTAATATAGAAGGATAGATATAAGTTGAAGTCTTTGGCATGTTGTATGCGGGTTCATTTATGCTTTGCTGAAACAATCACTAGTCGCAGTGTTAAACAGCCTGCCATGTTGAGTCCTGCAAGTCGACACGAACAACGCTAAGTGCGCTGAGCCGCGGGAGTAGGATATCACAGGGAGGCGATACCGCATTGGCAGAGGAGCTGCGGTGCGCGATACCGTTGGTTAAGGACTTAGCGTTGGGAGGAAGTTACATGTTGCCTGGTGCGCGGAGGTGTGATAATGCTGGAATCATCACGAGACGGTGGAAGTTGCATGACGTGGAAAGGGAACCGCGCGACGGGAAGAGAGAGAGAGATCTTGCGGCTAGAAGAGCTATGAGGCAAAGAGATCATGCGACGCGAGCAGGGAGTCACACGACGCACAGAGAAAGAGACCTCGTGGCTAGCAGAGCTGTGAGCCACAAGTAGGATGCCACAGAACCTGGTCCAAGATGCTTGAGTCCTTGGCCAACCCATTAGAATCACTTCGGGTGAGACTTCAGGCCGCTTCGCGGTCTGTCGCCGAAAGGGCCAGTGAGCTAGGGGTGTTGTTGGTTAAACACAGTAAACCCAGGTCTACCCATGATAGCCAACAGTAATTTGAAGGTTACACAGGACAGGAAGAAAAGTCACGCAGATTTTAAATGAACTCAGAAAGAGTTCTAGGTGGGTGAACATGTTTTTATAAAGGTAAGTCTTAAAAAGAGTTCTTTGAAATTATGAAGTTGTGCTAAGTTGGCCCTTGATATTGTGGGCCTTTTGAAATACTTTATAGAATGGGACAGGTGGCATACCAGCTGGATTTACCACCAAATTTAAAGGTTCATAATGTTTTTTCATATCTCTATTTTAAAAATATATGTACATGGTGCTACTCATGTTGTAAATTGGAATGATGTGCAGGTGGAACCCGAAGGAGATTTTTTGGTGGAAATGGATTGTATCCTCGACAAGAGGGAGATATTGCTTCAGAATCACACCATTGGACAAGTGAAGGTGCAATGGAAGCACCTTAGTCTAGAAGAAGAAAAGTGGAAATTGGAGAGTCATGTGGATGCAGCATATCCAATTTTGTTCCAGGGCAGCTCAGAGGATGAGGAATAAAATAACATCGAGGACGATGTTATTTTTGAACGAGGTGTGTATGTCACATATCCCAAATTTGCAAAAACATTCTCTATTTGAGAAGACATTATGTTTTAATTTTATAGTAAAGTTTGTAATGATTGACAAAGTGGGGTCAAGGATGATTGTATTTAATTGTTGAATATTTTATTAATTAATAAATAAAAGATGAGACAACAGATTAAGGGGGATATTAAATGAGTGTCTATTGGCCACATGGTGGAATAGACTGGGTTGAGAGAAGATTGACACTTGGCAGCATCCTCCAACTACTTCTAGCTGTTGCAAGAGGCAACTTCCCTATTTTTGTGGTCATGTTCCTCAACAAAGTGGAACAAGAGCAGGTGGCTCAGTAAGTGAAAAACTGACCCAAAATACCTAGGCAAGCTTATAAACTACTCATCGAATTCAGCTGAGGCTGTTCATTTGTTTACTCGTGAAATTTCTGAGTGAAATTTGTGCACAAGAGGTTCGATGGAGGGGATAGACAGAAGAGTTTGATTGTGAAAATGCTGATATACTAAACTAGTGCAGTTGTTTTGGCTGAGCTCTTACTTCTATAGGAAGAAGGGTTACTGTTGATTACTTTGTGGAGTTGCAGGGGTTTCTTAACCCATTCTCTCACCAAGTGATTTCAACCAGGTGGACCAGTAGACAGGCTCGAGGGTCCTAAGAATAGCTGCTAAATATATCTTCAAGAATTTGGTTGGGTGGAACAGGCTCCTTAGGTTGTTGTTTCCTCTCCTATATTACCAGGTTCTAAATGTTATTTTTATTTTCTCTATGCAAGCATACAAACTAGAATGTATGAATTTAGGATTTGATGCATTTATATGACTGAATCTTTGGTTAGTTAGCTAAATCTTTTATTGTACAAAGATAGATAAATTATGGTTAAATATGTATTAGGAATAATGAATTAGGGTTAGTTTAAATTATACTGATGAATGAATTACCTGAGTATATTTTTCCACACCTCCAAAGAGGTAGTAATAGAGTACCGTAGATGAAATTAAGTGTATAAATCAAATCTAGATGTGTAGGAATATGATTCTTTACTTTCTACTGTTATTCTCTATAGAAGTGTTAAAAACGTTTCCTCTATTTTAGGTGGTTTATTAGTTAAAACACATATGTTTAAATCATAACTATAAAGTACCTTAAAGGCTGCTTACTAAAAACTAGTACACAGTTTGTATAACTGTATCCTTTTTAACACAGTAAAAATATCTATTTATAAGTCTTAACCTAATAATTTGTACATATAAATAGTAACTAATATAGAACAGATAAATAATGCAATTGGAGCATCTTTAGTTTAAATAAACAGTAACCCAAAATTAAGTAACAATTTAGGTTATACAAATAATAGAAATGTAATTGCAGTAATGTTGTATAAACAACAACTATTAAATAATAAACAATGAAAAAACAATAAAGCATGCAGGCTATAATTTTCTTTTACTTGGGTCAAAAAACTAAATAAGAAAACATGATAAATAAGTATTCTTTTCCTTTTACCCTCAAAATTACCTTCTGGCCATACGGATTTTTATAAACAATAAAATGACCATACGGATTTGTTTGTAATAGAATAAATTTATCATTTATTTTAATACCGTAATCCATTTCAAAGCTCTTTAACCAGAGTCTTTACTTTATAAACTAGAAAGGAGCAAACCCAAGTCACAATACCCCTTTTTGAGTCTAGATTTTTAAAAAGTTTAATAATCAAAACCACCTTTCTAACTATTGATTTAAAAACTGTAAAACATTTTCAAAAAGAAACCGTATCGTATAAGGACCCGAGAGTCCAAGTCTTTCTAAGACCTCCTTAGTTACATCTCGATACAAATTCTCTTCTTCCAATAAAACTGTCAAGTTTATCTTTAAAATATCAAAGAAAACAGTATAAGGTAAAAGCCCTAAATTTTATCCTTAACCTTTTCAAAAATTAAACATCAATATTAAGCCTTATGGTAAGTTTAAAAAATAATAAAAAATCCTTTAACAACCATAGTAGCTAAACCCTATTTCCACACAGAAAACCCTCTCATGCCTTTTCATCTTGCAAGCCTGGCACATCTTGCTGAAGGAAACCTCATGGTGTGAATCGAGGCTTACCCGGTTATATCAGTGAAGTGTTATTAGTGGAATTTCATGGCAATCTCCCATCCCTAACTTTGGCTCTGAGAACTCTCTCACCTGCACAAATAGTCACAATATTATTGTTTAGCTCTAAAAAAATACTCTAAAATGTAAAAAAAATGATGATTGGATTTTTCATAAGGACCAAACAAGTTACCTTATGGCCATGACCGTATTGGAGAAACTATCAAAACCCACTTTAAGATATGCCCCTAACCCTGCAAAAGGAAACGTCAAACCAACCACTGAATTTTAAGAAAACCTTCAAATTATGGCTATGGAGAAAAGTTGGATGAAGTCGACCTGCATAACGTATCGCATCAGTTTATCAGCTTTTGTAATAGCAAAATATGGAAATGCATGAATTAAATGATTAGAAGGTTTTCTAAAATAAAGATTACCCTTTTTATTTTTTTCCCAACAAAGATGACTACCAAGCCTTCAACCCGCTAGTGGTTACGAACAGCAGAAGAAGTATGTTGTCGGGAGAACCGGAACCAAAGTATTAAACCACACCCTCGATATCTTAGAGTAAAAATGCACGATGACAAGAATAAGCTAATAGTATTGGTAACCCAGATTAAGGCCACTCAAACCCTATCAAAGGAAAAGAAACATAGCATCGAACCACTAGAAAAGGAAAAATAAAACTTGCAACTAGAGACCACGACCAGCAATGGAAAGCAAAACTACCAATGCCACCATAGAGATTTCTTACCACCGATTTGGAATACAACCAGTGAGATACTTCCTCCTTTAACCACTCCACAAACAACCTGAAGGTTTCATATCGATAGCTATAAGGTTCTTACCACCCTCTAGGTTCGAACTCAGCTACATAGGCCATGAGCCTGTCAGCTCTGCCCTCTCGACAGTGAAATAAGTGGAGAAACAAGTGAGGTTTTAGGGTTTGGTTTGACTTATAGTTAGTGTTAACACTAATAAAACCCTATCCATGGAGCTCGTTACACGTGGAATCCACCTTCTCCTTAGTTTTGTGGGTTTACACCATGGTCTGAAATGGCATTGTTAAACATGCATTATAAACCAATGTTAGTATTTTGGCTTGTGTTAAAAACAAAAAAATAGCTTAATACATTGTACATTTAGATATTCTGCATATGCATAAAACTTTTGTATTTGTTACATAGGTTAATACTTTGCTTGATTTATATATTTCGCATATGCATATACCTTTGGCATATATTAATTCGATAACTTGCATATGTCATTACTTTTGCATAAGCATATAATAGTACCTTGGGATAGGTATATACTATGCTTAGGAAAATACTTATTAGAGTTAATTCAGTATTATAGGATAACTATCAACATGTTATACTATAACAATGCATAGGGAATTATAGTACCATTGCAATTCAATGATAGGGTTAATCTAACACTTAGGGATCATAGTTACAACTTGGGTTTAAGCTCATAGATTGATTTATAATTTGTTTGTTATTAAGTAAAACTAAGAAATTAATACATCCTTAAGCCTAGAATGTTTTTTGTTACAAAAGCAGGTTTCAAATGACTATTAACAACTTAACAAATTTAAATTGATGAAAAGAACGGGTTTGGAAATACCCAAATTAATCAAGCCTTACTTTAAACAAGTAGGTTAGAATTTTACTTTGCAGCTGGAATATTTTAATCTTGAACCTAAAAATGGAAATAAATAGTTACATGTAAAAGAACCTATAACAAGAATCATCGATTCCACTGCATTAGCTTCAATGAGCTAAGTATGCCTCGGGCTTAACCAGAGGTTCCTTCAGTACACAAGAAAACAAACTTCAATACTTTGCACTCACTAGTAAATAAACTGTTTCTTTAAACAATTTATTTCTTCAATTCTTTTACTTTGTAGATTGGTCTTCGATGACTTTGTTTTTGAATGTTGTTTTGAAAAAGGTGTACTTATGTAAATATTAATAAATGAATTTTTCGTAGCATCTAGATTTAGATCTGTTAGAATGATAACTGTTAGCAGTTTAGTTACCCTC
Organism: Pseudotsuga menziesii; assembly: GCA_001517045.1. Lineage (NCBI taxonomy): Eukaryota > Viridiplantae > Streptophyta > Pinopsida > Pinales > Pinaceae > Pseudotsuga > Pseudotsuga menziesii. The sequence continues at coordinate 363,104 of LPNX010256682.1, read as the reverse complement.
TTAAGTGATGATTTACAACATTTATTGTTGTAAGAAAAATTTAAAATTTTTATGAAATTTTGGGAGTATTACAAATACAATACAACTGGAATATCTTCTGAATTTACAATAGTGTAACTCTCCCTCTTAACTAGGAAGGTATTCAACCACAACAACAACTGCTACTACAACTCTAAAACTATCTGGTGAGACTCTATATATCATAGGAAGTTTTTTAGCATCATCTAACATCTTTCATCATCGATCGTAGCTGGAACATATTCTGTAATCTTCGTCTTTCAGACACTCTTGGACATCTTCTATTGTCTTTTGCTGAATCATCTTCTATTAGTATGTGAATACTGATTCATCTTCCTAGATCTTCTTCTTGAAGCATCAGTATGTGAATATTGAATCATCATCTATCTTGTCATAGTATAAGTGTTGAATAATCATCTATCTCATCACTGTATGAGTAATCAATAATCTTCTATGGGATCAGTACATGAATACTGAGACATCATCTGTCACTTCACTATATGAAACATTTGTGTATGGATACTAATAACACCAAAAAAATCATTATCCTATTAGTGCTAAAAAGTCAAACAACAACTAATGCTATATCATCATCTGCATTACCAGCATAGAGATATTGGAACATCGAAACCATCATCAGTATATCGACAGTCATCACTGTACCATTACTGATACAAACTCAATCAATCATTAATACTAAATAAAACAGATATCAAAATAATATTGAACAACAACATCTCAACAATCATCAGTATAACAATATTGCAACAATATTCTAAACATCTCAACAATCATCATCAACAAACAGTATAAAAATACTGCAGCAATCGTCTAAACATCTCAGCAATCATCGACAATCAACAATATAACAATACTGCAACAGTCATCTAAAAATCTCAGCGATCATCATCAGCAATGATCGATAATCAACAATATAACAATACTACGACAATCATCAAACATATCAACAATCATCATCATCAACAACTAATAGTATAGAAATAATGAGGATAAATATTTCCCTTCAATGTTTTGTAGCAACATCACAGTGAGTTCTCTGGTAGATCCATCTGGGAATTTTGTCTATCTTAATAATTCTTTCGAGCAAAACAAGCCTAGTTAGATAGATGGATTTCCCTGGGAACCACACAAGCCTTTTCTAGATTACTAACCATTTCACGCCAAACAAGCCTAGACAAACATACTAATCCCCATAGAATCGACAGGCCTTGTTTGTCTTACTAACCCTTTCAGGCCAAACAAGCCTAGCTAGACATACCCTCCTCTAGACTGATCCATCATCCAACTACTGTCACTCCCTCTTTTGAGAGAGGTCCTTTCGGTCTACACCAATATTTTCTCAAAAGTATTCAAACTTTACATGAGCCAGAGGCTTAGTCAATACATCTGCTACTTTTTCTTCTGTAGGAACATACTTGAGCTTTACAACTCCCTTATGAACCATATCCCAGATGAAATGATATTTGATCTCAATTTTCTTTGGCTTATCATGAAACATGGGATTCTCCATCATCTTAATACAACTCTAATTATCACAAAGGATATTAGTGACATCTATCTCTACATTGAATAGCCCTACTAACATCTTTTGAATCCATACTACTTCGCTACATGTTGAACATGCTGCAATGTGTTCCACCTCCACCGTACTAAGTGCAATACTGGCTTGATTTCTACTGAACCAAGAGATCATGCCTGATCCCAGACTAAAAAAAAATCTTGATATCCTTTTTCTATCTTTGGAAATTTCACCCCAATCTGAATATGCATATCCATGTAATTTGATATCACCACCGGATGCATATTTGATCCCATTATATAAAGATCCTTTTAGATACCTCATCACATTTTTTTACCCAATAAGGTGAATGTGTTTAGGATTCACCATATACCGACATAAGGTGTTGACCGCAAAACATATATATTTTCTTGTATTGGTTAGGTACATTAGTGAAACAATAATTTCTCTATATAGAGTGGCATCAACAACTTCTGAAGTGTCGTTGTTGAGCCCAGAAATGGCCTCTTTTGACCACCTTTAATTACCTCTTCTTGTCCTATCCTACCCCATTCAGCATACCAATTAAACATGTTATCCCTACTCTACTCTTCAAACCACCAAGGTATGGCTGGTCATTGTTTTATTTTATTAATACTTATGATTGTGATAATTAAGGTTTTGTATCTCTCAATGCGCTAACATATTATGGTTTATAAAGGTATTTTGAGATAAGTGGACTGCAGGAAGATTGGGCTGAACTAGTCTCGAAAAGGATGGATATTCACTGCTCAAGCTGATCCTCAGCCATCCTATCATCACCCAAGGCATGCGGTTCCAATGTGATATCTCGGACAAAGCTGTGACAAGGTAGCTATAACAAAATGCATCATATTTGGAGATCCATAGTACATTACTGCTCAGGTGTAGTCATAATATGAAAATATCGCTACTCCTGGGGCGATTAACAGTTTTCCTGTCCTTCCTATTTTTCATCCTGCCACGTTTGTAACAGCTATTGTCATTTAGGGCACCTGAAAATCAAATATCTTCATGGCTGCCCCATAATAGGATAGGATGTATGATCCACATGGTATAAATATGGAGAATTGTCTCGACCCAGGGGGTTGCTGAACAGATAATCAATTCATTGTATTAGCTGTGAGTAGGAATTGTGTAATTACTCTATCTTTTAATACAAGGAGTTACTTCTGATTTAAGGCTTTTTACGCCTGTTCAACCAGCATCTTTGTGTGAAGGCTGGGCCCGCCTTCCACAGAGATTGCTGAGTTAAATTAGGACATTTTAATTAATGTGTCGTGTGATGTTATGTTAATTTTATTCTTTTCATAAGCAGTTGTAGTAAGTGTGTATTTGCAATGTGTTGTGATTGCATTCCTTGGAGATTTGTAGTGGTATAGCGTGACAGTCGACTGAGTAGGTAATTATCTCTTATGCAATTCGTGTGGTAACTGTAACAGCTCTGTTCATCTTGATATCTTTTAGTCATCGTTCCATGAATCTTTGCAACTTGTCTTTATTGTTATGATTACTGAATTTCATTCCTGCACTTCAGTTTCCTAGAGTAGCCGAACTCAATTTCTGTATTTGAATCCCTAGACCAATATTTAATTTACGCTTGTGGGTTCCTAGAACAATCAGATTGGATAGGTGGATTAATCATTCAGGGATCTGAATAGGATTTCATTTCATCTGCAATTGTAATTTGGATATGATGTTTATCTTTCCATTCTTAGATCAAGGCATAGCAGAAGGTAATTGTGATTGTAGTGTTTAGAAGATAAATGGGATTACGTAGATTCTTGGGATGAGCATAGTTGAATAGAGGATAGTATTTTCCAATTACAGTGACTTTGTGTTTAAGCATATACTGTGCATTTTATCCTTGAAATACAAGACTTTCCCGGGTTGATAATAAATATTGTACACTTTGTACATTGGTAGTAATCTACTTGCATATTGGGTGCTCGACATTTTGGCACCGTTGCCGAGGAAGGATAAAGATTAAACACCATCATTAGTTGCATTGTGTAATTGTTTCTAGTCAGTCTTTTCTATTTTTTTTTGCTGTGATGATTTGGGTTGCATGAATATGAGAAGGGTAAAGTGTGATCATCTTTTAACTCCCAAAATCCCACAACATACTAACAGTGCAGGTGGCTTGGGTCGCGGTCGAGGTCCACAATTGGGCAGAAGGACATTCATTAATGATCTTGTTGACAAAAATGATTCATCCTATAGGGTTCGCCATCAAGAAACTCCTACTAGAAGAAACCCTGTCAATCCTGAGGTGCCAGCGTCAAGGTCCATAGTGGAGAACACACGAGCAGCCGCGACTTCCTCAAATATCCCTGCAGAAGAGGACAAAGTTGGTACAATTGGACTTGCTGGTAGAGGCTCGATTTACCACATTTATGGGAAGGTTGTAACTAAAGAAGAGTGTACACAGTTCCACCAAAATATTACTGATTAGTGGAGGAACGAGGAAAATAACGAAGAAAAGAACAAAGACAAGAATGAAGAAAAGAACGAGGAAAAGAACGCAGGAACGAACGAAGAAGAGAAAACATAAGAGGAGATGAGTAAAAGACATGAATTTGACGAGGAAGAGGCCATGGGGGAAAACTATAATCATGAAAATCACTCCCTACCTGAAGGAATGGTGGCTACACTGTAATTCCCGATTCAGCAGCCAGAAGGGACGGCCCCTATGAAAAATATCTCACCATCGGTGTTTCCTCTCTTCCATGGAAAAGTGGCAGAGGATCCAAACGAATTTATTTTTGAATTCGATATCCTCTGTCGTAGCTATGATTACGTCACCGATGCACAAAAGCTAAAACTCTTCCCTGCCACCCTGAAGGACAATGCATTACGCTGGTTCATGAGCCTAGGAGGAGGAACTATCGCTAATTGGGACATAATGAAATAGGTGTTCCTGGAGAAATATCAGGAACATTGCAACACCAAGGACAAAAGAGAAGAATTGTTCAAAATGGTGTAGAAGGAGGACGAGAGTCTGGAAGATTTTGTAGAAAGGATTTTATACAACGTGCAAAGAGTTGGGCAGACGAACATGGGGCTAGATGTGCTCAAGATAATCCTACTTCAAGGGATTAGGGATGATTGTCTAGATATGTTAAACCTGTTAGGAAAGGGGGATATCTCCAAGGAATCTTTCAGAAAGATTGTGGAATTATGTAAAAGGTACTCCAGGGGATCCTCCCATAACAACAAGTGGGACAAACAGGATAAGCTAGAACGCGATGTCTTCAATAGAACTCAGAAGTCATCTAATGGAGGAGCCACTCGTGCAGAGATAGGAAATCGATGTCCTGAAGGAAAAACAAAAACAGGCAGTGGAGGACCTCACACTAGGCGTGTTCTTCCCTCAATGTAGAAATAACCATCCTCTGAGGGAGTGCCTGCTTGAGAAAGTAGAGGCGTGTCAGCTTTGCAAGCTAAACCACAACACAAAAGAATGTCCCTCACTTCCCCAAGTGAAGGATGTCCTGCAGGCATCAACTCCAGAGGTGGATTTGGCCTATTTCATTGCACAGAAGAAACCTTGGCAGCCTCGAAACCAAGGTACGCCCCCAGACTACTTTCCATTTTTGAATAATATGAGCAATTGGAATAATATGCAAAATGTGAATACATAGTTCCCTTCAAATTATGCTCAGTGGAATCCTTCCCAACCTGCAATACAAAATTATAACTCATGGAATCCCTGGACACAGCCACCACACCAACCTACTTCCTAGTCTCCTGGGTGGAGGAATTTCCATCCAGGGAACCAGTTTCCTCAAAAACCTCCACCGCAACAGCCACCATACCCTCCTCAATACCCTCAATATCCTCAATACCCTCATCAGCAATCGCAGCTGCAGTTGTAGAATAATTCTATCCCTAATGCATCGATACGACCTCAGCTTCCTGCTCAACCTAATCCTAACCCAAATAATAAAATAGTCCATCAATTGGAGACTGTCAACATGTCGATCTACTCCCTTTCCCCAGTGCCTTGCAACGATATTCGTTTACGGTCATGGAAAATAGTAGATCTTGTAATTACAGAAGATGCTCCACCTTCTATGCAAGAAGAAGGGGTGAATCCATAGCATCTGTCCAATACAATTCCTATTATTGAAGATGTTGAACATCCCATAGATGGGATGGCTAAAAAACAAATTGATAAATATAGCGATGCACAGCCTACCCAGCTAATTAGGAAACCACCGTACCCCGAGAGATTACTGCTACCAAGGGCGGGGGGGCAACCTTAGTTTAAACTCCTAGGAGAGTTAAGGAATCTTTATATTAAAATCCCCCTCCTTCAAGCTCTTCAAGATGTACCTATTTATGCTAGAACTGTTCAGGATCTATGCACAAAGATACCAGGAAGGAAGCCTAGAGATCCTCCCACTATTCACGTCATAGGGAAATTATCTGCATTAATAACAGGGAAAACCCTAGTAACCAAGTATGACGACCCTGGAAATCCCACTGTCACTGTGCAGATTGGGCATACACAGATACCCAACGTACTAGTAGATTTAGGAGCAGCGATTAATGTCGTAACAATTGAGACTGTAAGAAAACTTGGGCTCACTAATCTTAGGCCGACCCCCACTGTTTTAGAACTAGCAGACAGATCCACCATTAAACCTGAAGGAATTTTGGACGATCTCATCATCTCAGTTGATTCATGGGAATATTATGCTGAATTCTTAGTGTTACAACCAAAGTCGCAGCTAGGAGGACACCCATTAATCCTAGGAAGGCCTTGGTTGGCCACAGCTGATGCTTGCATCAGCTGTCGATTTGGGTCTATGACCATATCTGATGGCACCGAGACTAATAACCTCACCCTTTATCCTCCAGTTTGGCCAAGTCTAGAAGGTGAAACCTATTTTTGGATGAAGCCAGAGGAAGAGGAGGGTGTTCAACCATTATTAACTATAGGGAAGGCCTTAACTTTTAAGAATGAAACAGAAGATGACGCCATTAATAATTTCATCAATGAACCCACTTCAGTCAATAAAGAATTTTATCAAATCCTGAACATTACTCTGGGCAAGGAAGAACAAGAAAATCTCACAGAAGAAACGCTAGCGGTGACACACACATAATCCCAGTATTGAAAAATTCAAAAAGTATTCCTATTGAGGTAGAGTCTAGAAAAACCTTGAATAATAATCCCAACCTCTCCTTAGATGAACATAAGCACCTAATCAGTCTCTTGAAAGAACACAAGGGGACATTCACTTGGGAGTATACGAACATGAGGGGTATTCCCTCTAACCTGTGCACCCATCATATTTATATTAAGAGTGAATCCCAACCTGTGTGTCAGCCTCAACGACGAATGAACCCCAACCTTAGGTACATAGTGAAGGAAGAGATTCAGAAACTCTTGGAAGCAGGATTTATATATCCTATTTCAGATAGTGAGTGGGTTTCCCCGCTCGTAATTGTACCCAAGAAAAATGGTAAATGGAGAGTCTATGTTGACTATAGGGAGTTGAACAAAGCCACACAAAAGGACCACTTCCCTTTTCCCTTTATTTACCAAGTACTCAACACCCTATCGGGGAAGAAGTTCTTCTCCTTCCTGGATGGGTTTAGCAGGTACAATCAAATTTAGATTGCTCCTGAAGACTAGGATAAAACTACCTTCACTTGTCTGTGGGGAACGTTTGCCTATAGAGTGCTTCCCTTTGGTTTATGTAATGCACCAACAACATGTCAAAGAGCTATAATTGGCATATTTTCTGAGTTAGTTAATGATAGTATGGAAATATTTATGGACAATTTTACTCCTTACAGCAAGGATTTTGAGGAAGCATTGGAAAATTTAACGAAAGTTTTAACTTGCTGTGAACAGACCCAGCTCTCTTTAAGCACTGAAAAGTGCCATATGATGATGAGTGAAGGGGTAGTATTGGGGCACTTCATCTATGTCAATGGAATTCAGGTGGATCCCTCAAAAATCAAGGTGATAAAAAATATACCTACTCCTGCAACTCAAAAAGAGGTGAGAAGTTTTCTAGGGCATGCTGGATACTACCGAACATTTATAGAAAATTTTTCAAAACTCGCTTCTCCTTTGTTTTCTCTGTTAATGAAGGATGCATAGTTTGTTTGGAGTGAAGCATGCCAGACAGCGTTTTTTAAGCTTAAGGAGAAGCTATCCACAGCTCCTATCTTAAGAGGACCTAATTGGACCCTACCCTTTCATATTTCTTCAGATGCTTCTGATATTGCCATTGGAGCAGTTTTAGGACAGCAAGATGGTAAAGTACCCTATGCAATTTATTATATTAGTAAAAACCTATCCCCTGCTGAACTTAATTATACTATCACTGAAAAAAATTCTTAGCTATCGTTTACTCCATTAATAAATTTTGACATTACATTACTGGGTATCCTACGTTTGTGCACACTGACCACTTTGCCATTAAATATCTAATGAACAAACTGGTCACTAATGCCAGAGTGACCAGGTGGCTCTTATTATTACAGGAATTTGATATTACCATCATAGATAAACCTGGGAAAGAAAATGTTGTCGCTGACTTTTTATCTTGTTTCACTAACAGTGATGATAATTTGCCTATTGAGGACTCTTTTCTAGATGAACATCTATTCGCACTTTCAGCTCATTCCCCTTGGTATGCAGATGTCGCTAATTATCTGGTTGCAAGAAAGCTCCCGCCACATATGTCTAAAAGAGAAAAGAGGAAAATCATCTATCAAAGTGCCAGGTATTGTTGGGTAAACAGTCATCTCTTCTACACAGGTCCTGGTATTGAGATTAGAAGGTGTGTAAGGGAAGATGAAATCTTTCATATACTGAAAGCCTGTCACGATGAACCTTGTGGGGGACATTTTGCAGATAGAAGGACAGGGCACAAAGCATTGAGGATGGGATACTATTGGCCAACTCTTTTTAGGGATGCTAAAAGGTATGTTCAGTCCTGTGATAGCTGCCAAAGGATGGGCCAGCCCAACATATTAGATCAGATGCCTCTATAACCTCAAGCAGTAGTTGAACCGTTTGATAGATGGGCTTTAGATTTCGTTGTCCCTATTAGCCCTCATTCCAAATAGAAATCCTACATTCTGGTCTGTACTGATTATATGACCAAGTGGGTGGAAGCTGTAGCTCTGGCTAAGGCTAACAACCAGGCTATGATTGATTTTCTATACAGTGAAATCTTTACCCGTTTTGGGGTACCTAAGGAAGTAGTTACCGATGGGGGACCGCAGTTTATGTCGCATCAATTTGAACCCATGCTATGGAAGTATCATGTTTAGCATAGGGTATCTTCACCTTACCATCCCCAAGCCAATGGCCAGGTGGAAATCACTAATAAAGTTATTGAATCCATCCTTACCAAGACAGTTAAGAGCCATCGAAAATATTGGGCCGACAGGCTTCTAGAAGCGATGTGGGCATATCGCACCACTTGGTGTAACACCATAGGTTTCTCTCCTTATGATTTAGTGTGTGGAAAAAGTGCCATATTTCCAATTGAATTTGAAATCAAGACCTTGAAGACAGCCACCGAAGTGAATCCGGATGTAATTGAAGCCCAGAAAAGAAGATTAAATCAACTGAACGAACTAGACGAGAATCAGTTAGCTGCAGTAGACCATACCGTGTTAATTCAACAACAGAAATCCAATTGGCATGACCGATTCATTAAAAAGAAATTCTTCTGTGAAGGAGACTAGGCAGTATTACACGATTCCAGAATCAAAAGAGATTTCAAGGGTAAATTACGCACAAGGTGGCTGGGCCCATATCTAGTAGACAGGGTATTTGATAACGGCACAGTCCGCCTGATAAACATCGATGAAAACCACGTACCATTATTTGCTAATGGTCACAGGATAAAATTGTACCGTAAGCCAATTTCAAAGGATGCATTTATCTCGCAAATTTCCGTCGACCCAGATTATCAGCTAGCACAAGGGCCGGAACTTTTCTCTACCTCTGTCAATCCTTAATTGATCACTGTAAATCACGCAGGAATAATTGTACATAAATAACTGCTGTTTTTTTCTGTTTCATTATATTATCTTTTCTTTTTTCATTTGATCTTCTTTGTTTTCTATTGTTTTTCCAAGATTTGCAGGGAAGCGACCAGGGATGAGCATCAGATTGGGCATGTCGACCGGAAGTCATGTCTCTGTGCCTTCCTGCACTACATTTTTTTTCTTTTCCTTAAATAAATATGTCGCAGCTGCGACATCTTTCCCGGCGGCCATGATTTTTCTTTCCCAATGGCTGCGACATCTTTCCCGATGGTCGCCATCCTTTTTCCGATGGCTACGACATATTTCCCAGTGGCCGTGACCCTTTTTCTGACAGCTGTGACATCTTTCCCGGCGGCCGTCATCCTTTTTCTGACGGCTGCGACATCTTTCCCGGCGGCTGTCATCCTTTTCCCGATGGCTACGACATCGTTTCCGGTGGTCGTGACCCTTTTTCCGATGGCTACGACACCTTTCCTGGCAGCCGTCATCCTTTTTCCGATGGCTGCGAAATATTTCCTGGTGGCCGTGATCCTTTTTCCGATGGCTGTGACATCTTTCCCGGCATCTGTGATCCTTTTTTTGGCGGTCGTGATCCTTTCTCCGACGGTCGTGACATCTTTCCTGGCAGCTGCAAATCCGCTATATTTGGCTGATATTTCCAGCATTAAGGGCCACGTCTCTATTTCAATTTCTTTACAACCTATGGTGGTAACTCCTATGTTATTGGAAAATCGCTTTGTACGCTATTAATTCCTCTAGATATGGCTCCGATTCCTCCTCCTCGTGCCGGCAATCTGGTCCATAAGGTGACATTTTTCATAATTTCGACCATTTGGACATGATGGTTTGTGCTTCACTGGCGAAAAGAATTATTGCAGTATCCCGATTATAATGATTATAATTAATGAATGCGCATAAGTTCGGCTTCCGCAACGTCGGCAACCACACGTTCCATTATTCTCCGAAGGATATCCAGCACGCAGTCTCAAAGGTATGGCTTTGATTAATCATGTAATTAAGTATTGATATGATTTAACAATGTCAGTCGTACCTCTATTTTTATGCCCATTGTTGCCTGATTAACTCTTTGCTTGTGCGACATAAAGACTAATAACCGCTACCTTCCCCAATTTGGAATGAAATTTCAAATAATCTGGTGTGCTGAAACTTTGCAAATTTGCCTAACATCTCCTCTTAGTGGTCTGTGCATCTTCTATGCCGTAACCTCCATTGTCGGAGTCTGTAATCTGTCGAATAGAAAAATAACTCTGAATTTAGAACCATGGGGATTCCAGCTCGTTATGAACCTTCAAGTACACAAGCCCTTAGGAGAACTACTGTGGTCTTCGCTATCTTTCAAGCCACCGGTTGTACGGAATTTTTCTTACGTCTAGACAGATTCAACCGTGAGGCAGCCTTACAATTTGCTCTAAACCTCACAGAAACTTACTCAGAGGTTTTGGGGTTGTGCATCGAAGTTTTTGAGGCCATTATATCTGAGGTCACTGCCATCCCTCAGGTGGGAAGGGCTTGGTTTGGATGTTGAGTCCCCACTACTACAGCATTGCAAGACTTTTTAATAGAGGGGGAGCAGGTTAACACGTCAAGAAGAGGGATAGCACTGCAGTCATTGCCGTAGCCATGGGACCAGGTTGTTGTTTTTCTCAAGAAATATATCAATTGTGAAGGTAGGTACCAAACCGTTTATAATTCTGAACTCCCTTTACTATCTCATCTCCACCATAGGATTCTGTTAAACATTCAATATTATCTGCTTCATGATTTGCATCATATGGCAGGGTTTGTTCAAGCAACTAAGCATCCACTCGCCTCACTGACCTACCATGGCCTCATTAAATTAATTATCTTGAGGACCCTTACTCAATATAATATAACTTGGGAGCAATTTACAGCTCGAGCTCAGGAACCCACTCCCTTTCCCGGTGTCCCAATAGAACAAGAGCAGGTCCATCCACAGCTGGGGGGACATGAACCACAGCAGGAGGATCGGAGTCCCTCCAATGTAGTTACGGGGGGGAAATGAAATTGGATCAGAAGAAGATCAACCTGGGGCACAAACAGAGCAATTGAGAGATGATGTAGATAAAAATCATGTGGAAGACCCACATAACAGGGTAGCTCTGACAGCAGAAGGTGAAATTGGAGAAGCACTAAATGATGCGACAATTGAACCCGAAGGTGACAGAGCCATAGCAATGGAAGGAAATATTGAGCTGGTGACCATTGAATCCTCACCTGAGTGGGGAGGAACTTTTATTGAAGAAGAACAACTCGAGGAACAAGAAAATGCTAGAATCCTGATATTCCAGCACCACAAAAGAAAAGGAAGAGATCAATTGACGAAATTAAGATAACCCCACCAATAAGAAGAAAAAGAACCAGGCTGGTTGTAGCAGAAGAAGCAGCAAGAAAAATATGGGCAACCTTAGAGGCACAGATTGAGTTCCCCACTCTTGAACCCAGGCCAATTGATGCCCCATAAGGGCCAGTCGAGGAAGAACCCCAAACTGAAGGACTTCTATTTGAGAATACGCTATTAAAAGAGGAAGTCCAAATACTTAGAAGGGAATTGGAAAATTGGAAAGAAGCATGCAAGAAACAGGTTGAAAGGAAAATGCACACATTGGTGGAGGCTGCGGACCAATTGGAGGGACCAAATTCTACTGAGCCTGGAAAGGAAGAAGAAAAAGTGGTATGTCCCACCTGTGGGGAAATATTTAAGGAAGCAAGCCATAAGATTGTAATTCGTGCCTGTACAACACAACATTCTGCACCTACAATAGAGGGAGCTGCAGAAAAAGAAGATGCCATCACACAAGAACCAACATCTTTGAATATTCTTGCTGAAGTTGCCACCAACTCTGGGACAGAGGAACCAAGGGATGAAATCATTCCTGATAGTGGGGACAAAGATTGTACTTTGACCCCGGATTTCTCCCATGACACATAAATTATAGAAGTGGAACCACAAAGGCAAGACAATGATGAGATTGAACAGGGTGCTATCACACAAGAACCAACATCCTTGGGTGTGATTGTCCAAATGGCTGGCCAGATGGGAGAAGAACTTCAGAGTGAGGGCACTCTGGAGTTTAATAAATAATTCTGTACTACAAATCCAGAATGTTCCCATGACACAGAAATCATAGAAGAGGAACTGCAACAACAGGGAGATGAAGAAGTGAGCCAAGGTGTTGTCACACAAGAACCAACATCCTTGGAGGTTGCAGCAAGGACTCTTGAAATGCAACTAGAAGATAAACTTGAAGTGGATATCATCCTTGATATGCATTGGAGTGAAGATGAACAAGTCCAAACACAATCCTCAGGCGATACTGAAATCCTTGAGGAGCGGTTGCACACTGAAGAAGACATCCAATCTCAGCAGCAGAAGGACAAAGAAGAACAAGGCTCTGCTCCACAAGAACCAGTAGCCTTATAGCCTATGGCTAAGACAGCAGCTAACAATCAGATAGAACATGGGATTAAAATTTGGGGGGAAGTTGTGCCACAAGAACCAACATGCTCACAATCAGCTGCTGAACTTGCCACGAGGGAACTTCAGAAAGAAGACATTGTTACACAAGAACCAATGTCTCTAGGAGTGATGGATGTGGTTGTTGAAGACAGTCCAGAGAAAGTTGTTGTCACACAAGAACCAGCAACTCTCAAAATAGCTTTAGACATGCAAGGTGCCCAATGGGGCACATCAAGTGACAAGGTGAGGACTGAGCACCTTAGAAATTTCATCGACCTGGACTCAGATAAGGAGGAACATCATAAAGAGGAAATCCTAAACCTTACAGCAAAAATATCAATTTTGAGAATGGAGGTAATCAAATGGAAGAGCCAGGTGGAGGAATTCCAGGGAGGGATGATTTCTCTTATTGAGCATAAAAATATTATCATGGGATTGGAGGAGAAATGAGCAGAAGAACGTATGACCCAGAGAATTCAGGAGGAAGAGCTACAGAGCAATTTGAGGGAGCTGAAAAAGTTCCAATTTATGCAGAGAGAAAAAGAGCATATGTATTCTCTCTCTCAAGAACTCCTGGGCACCAGGATGCCTTCTTCTTCTTACCCCATCTTCCTGTTTGAACAGTTTGTTTGGTTTAAGTTGAGAGCTGTGAAAGAAGGGAGGTCATTTGAGATAACGACCTCAGCAAAAATTTTGGAAACATTTTTTGGAATTAATTTTGAAGATAAAAATTTGCTGTGTGAACTATACTTGCATGAGATGGCTTGCCCTCTGGATTACCATTAAAATCCTGTCCCTTTTTCAGGGGATGTTTAGTTGAGGGATTTTGCGCCTCTTTTGTGAGCAATAATGCTTAGTGGGAGAGGTCTTTTCAAACCTTTTCTCATAATGAAGCTCACTCTAACCTATGGGTTTGAATTGAGCCTCAGAATCCTGGTATTCTTCTTGCTCGGTATAAGAGTTTGCTTTCATGTCCCATCCAGGCTCGGCACATAGTGGAAATTTAGGAGGAAGTGCTTTCTACTTGCACCAACCATATTTCCATACATCATCAAGCAGCATTGGATGGAAGTAAGCACAGATGGTAGGTTTTCTCTCCTATACTCAGAAGTTGAGACCCTTATTGTTTCAAGAATTTTGAACAGACACTTTCTAGGGTCAAGGGCTATGTTGGATGTATCAGGGAATGTGGGGCTAATTTCTTGGGTCTAAAATTTAAATCCCCCCTCATATAGTGGCCGAAAAAACCGTATAGAGTGGACTTCTCACTAACTAAGGAAAAGGAGCAGTGATTCTGGAGATATTGGATTGCTCACAAAGGGTTCTTAGAGAAAGAAGGGGTTCCTGAGTTCCCCTACAACTTCTCCTCTCTTCACGAACAGAGGTCAGTACAAGATTCGAATTCAAAATGATGGAGATTGTTGCATGAGGACATGAAACAAGATAGTTGGGGGGAGATGTTGAGCCCAGAAATGGCCTCTTTTGACCACCTTTAATTACCTCTTCTTGTCCTATCCTACCCCATTAAGCATACCAATTAAACATGTTATCCCCACTCTACTCTTCAAACCACCAAGGTATGACTGGTCATTGTTTTATTTTATTAATACTTATGATTGTGATAATTAAGGCTTTGTATCTCTCAATGCACTAACATATTATGGTTTATAAAGGTATTTTGAGATAAGTGGACTGCAAGAAGATTGGGCTGAACAAGTATCAAAAAGGATGGATATTCACTGCTCAAGCTGATCCTCAGCCATCCTATCATCACCCAAGGCATGCAGTTCCAGTGCGATATCTCGGACAAAGCTGTGACAAGGAAGCTATAACAGAATGCATCATATTTGGAGATCCATAGTACATTACTGCTCGAGTGTAGTCGTAATCTGAAAATATCGCTACTCCTGGGGCGATTAATAGTTTTCCTATGCTTCCTATTTTTCATCTTGCCACATTTGTAACAGCTATTGTCATTTAGGGCACCTGAAGATCAGAGATGTTCATGGCTGCCCCATAATAGGATAGGATGTTATGATCCACATGGTATAAATATGGAGAATTTTCTCGACCCAGGGGGTTGCTGAACAGATAATCAATTCATTGTATTAGCTGTGAGGAGGAATTGTGTAATTACTCTGTCTTTTAATACAAGGAGTTACTTCTGATTTAAGGGTTTTATGCCTATTCAACCAGCATCTCTGTGTGAAGGCTGGGCCCACCTTCCACAGAGATTGTTGAGTTAAATTAGGACTTTTTAATTCACTTGTCATTTGATGTTATGTTAATTTTATTCTTTTCATAAGCAGCTGTAGTAAGTGTGGATTTACAGTGTGTTGTGATTGCATTCCTTGGAGATTTGTAGTGGTATAGCGTGACAGTCGACTGAGTATGTAATTATCTCTTATGCAATTCGTGTGGTAACTGTAATAGCTCTATTTATCCTGAGATATTTTAGTCATCGTTCCATGAATCTTTGAAACTTGTCTTTATTGTTATGATTACCGAATTTCATTCCTGCACTTCAGTTTCCTAGAGTAGCCAAACTCAATTTCTGTATTTGAATCCCTAGACCAATATTTAATTTACGTTTGTGGGTTCCTAGAATAATCAGATTGGATAGGTGGATTAATCATTCAGGGATCTGAATAGGATTTCCTTTCATCTGCAATTGTAATTTGGATATGATGTTTATCTTTCCATTCTTAGATTAAGGCATAGCAGAAGGTAATTGTGATTGTAGTGTTTAGAAGATAAATGGGATTACGTAGATTCTTGGGATGAGCATAGTTGAACAGAGGATAGTATTGTTCAATTACGGTGACTTTGTGTTTAAGCATATACTGTGCATTTTATCCTTGAAATACAAGACTTTCCCAGGTTGACAATAAATATTGTACACTCTGTACGTTGGTAGTAATCTACTTGCATATTGGGTGCTCCACAGTTGTCATTCAATAGCTTCAAACTTGTGTTCATCGGGGTAGTCATATCTTTGCAATCTAACATTCCAAATGTCTTTAATATTTCTATAGTATATTTTCCTTGGTTTAGGAAAATCTCATCTGGATACTGCCATACTTCAAGACCTAGAAAGTAATTCATCATTCCAAGTTCTTTCATTTTGAATTCTGTGGCAATCTTCTTCTGACATTTGATAATTGACTTATCTTCTCCTATCTAGAATAGATCATCTACATATAGTAATACAATCATAATTCCATCATCATCGACCTTATAGTAGAGGTTGTAGTCTATTTTACTTTTAGTAAATCCTAAGCTCATTAGAAATCCATCGATCCTTCCATACCATGCTCTAGGTGCTTGCTTTAGTCCATATAATGCCTTCTTTAGTCTGCATACATGAGTGTTCTGATCATTAATATCAAACCCTTGAGGTTGTTCAATATATGCTTCTTCTTCAATCAAACCATTTAGAAATGTCGTCTTTACGTCCATTTGATGTAGCTTCCACTTCATGTTGGATTTCAAGGAAAGGACAGTTCTTATTGAGGTGTATCTAGCAACTGGTGCAAAGGTCTCTTTATAATTGATTCCATCTTTTTGAGAGATTTCTCTGGCTACAAATATTTCCTTTTATTTTTCTATACTTCCATCCATCGAGTGTTTAGTTTTGAATATCCACTTTGAGGATACCACTGACTTGTCCTTTGGTCTTGGTACTACTTCCCACACATCATTCTTTATAATGGATTGGTATTTCTTGACCATTTCATCATTCCACTCTTTCTATTTTATTGCTTCTTCAAAACAATTTGGTTCTTTATCAACTAGATCATACATCAAGGCCATATAACCGGGGTATGACTTTGGATTCTTCCTCTCTTGAATCGTTCCTTTAGGAGCACCATGTATTTTCTCTTCTTCAATTACTTCACAAGCCCAGACATTGTTTTCTCATTCGAGAAATCAACTCATTTGGTAAATATTCAAGTAGTTGAGGTTCTATCATATCATGTTCGTCAGGTATCTGGACTTCTTCTTCATTTATGACTGCTTTAGGACCTTCAATAGTTTTGGGAGCTTCATGATCCTCTTCATCTTTGGTTCCTTTCTTTGATTTTCTAAAGGTTGTATATTTGTCAAATGCGACATCTCTGCTAAGTTCAATTTGACAGTATCATGGGATATATATTCGATAAGATTTTGATTGTTCACCATATAGTACGAATAATCCCTTCTTTCTTGAAGGATCCAACTTTAATATTTTCTCCTTTGGAATGTGAATGTACACCAGACAACCAAATATATTTAGATCACTTACATCTAGTTTTTATTCGAAAAACATTTCTTCTTAAGTTCTGTTCCCAAGGGAACTATGGGAAATTCTATTTTGCACATATATTGTTGCCCTTGCTACTTCTTCCCATAGGTACATTGGGAGATCTTGATCATGCATCATATGTTTCAAAACTTCCATGATAGATATATTATTTCTTTCTTCCACACGATTTTGTTGTGGGTTGCAGGGAATGGTGAGCTTCCTCTTAATCCCGACTTCTTTACAAAATTCATTGAATTCATTCGAAATAAACTCTCCTCCATTATCTATCCTTAGAATCTTTATTTTCTTCTCAGTACGGTTTTCTACTAGGGCCTTAAACTCTTTGAATCTTTCAAACAATTCATCCTTCTTTTTCAATAAGTATATTCAAGTATTTCGGGAGTAGTCATCGATAAAAGAAGCATGGTAAGAGTACCCACTTAATGAAGTGGTTTTTATTGGCCTGTAGATATCTGAGTGAATAATATATAAGATCCCTTTTTCCTTACTATCACTTTTTGGAAAGAGAATTTTAGTATTCTTCCCTTTTGCACATCCTTTGCACACTCCTTCATGATCTATTTTAATTTCTGGTAAACTAGTGACCACCTTGCTTACAATTGGAAGGGATTTGTAGTGAACATGAGAAATAATTTTGTGCCATAGCTCACATGGGTTAATGATACTGGTTTCTAATGTTGAGTCTGTATGTCCCTTCAATTTTTAGAGTCCTCCTTATTCAACTCCAATATCTACTACATCATCTATATTCTTACCTTTGGTCAACATGAGGACTTTTCCATCTACAATGGAAACTATGAAGCCTTTATTATCTAAGGATGAAATGGAAAGAAGATTCTTCATTAGTCCTAGGACATATAGGACATCTTTCATTTTCATAAGCTTTCCAGAATTCAATTTATAGGATGCTTCTTTTATTCCTCTAATGGGAAATTGGGAATCATCTCCAAGCATCACTTTGTGTGGAGATTCCTTTTGTTCAAGGAATGAGAGTGAATCCTTGAAACCAATCATGTTCTTGGAGGCACCATTATCAATTAGTGAGGTATCATTTCCTAGTGAGACTAATCATGTTCGAGTAAATATTAAAACGTATTCTTCACTAGAGTCTTCATCCTTCTTTTCTTCCTCTTTTACTTCTTGATTACTATCTTCAGTAGCATGATCTTGAAACCTTCTCATCTTATTGATTCTTTATTCTTTCATGGGACAGTTTATGGCAATGTGTCACAACTTTTGGAAATTGAAACATTGAAAATTTGATAAGTCTCTCTTGGGTCATTTAAAACCTTGAGTCTTAGGAGGATGGCCATGACTCTTCCTTTTTACTTTGGTGTGGGAAGTCATGGTTTGATCTTCATTGTAATTTATCTTTTCTTCTATGGCTGCTATCCTTTCTTCTTCTTGGACACATTCTTCCCATAAATTTCATAATTTTGTTAGTTTCCTTCTTGAGAAAATTCCTCAGATAAAGGCTTCCCAATCTCTTCTAAGGCCATTTAAGGTTGTCATTAAAATATTTGCTTCTTCAACCATGTCATCAATAACTTCTAGCTGATCCTTTATTTGATCTATACTTGTAAATTAAGATTGCATAGTCTCTGACTTTTGAGCTCTTACACTTTTGAGTTGATTCCTCAAGTTCATTTTCCTATTAATGTTTCTCCCTTCAGATAGACCTAATATGGAATAAAACATTTCTTTTGGAGTTTTTCTTGAGGATACTTGAGGAATCAGGTTATCTTTGATGGAATCAGCTATGATCCTTTTTTCTATGATCATATCCTTCTTGTTCTTGGAATTGGCTTCATATTCATTATTTCTTTCACTTCCTCTTTCACAAACTTATCTAGATCATTCTCTTGGAGGAGGAGCATGATCCTATACTTCCAAGCTCTGAATTTTTCAGCCCCTTCAATATTTTCATCTAGCTTGGTATTCTTTGTTATATTTAGAATACTGGGAACCTCAAATGGAAAAGGCAGAAGGATACATACTTGTAGAAAGAAACTCCTGACTGATGTTATTCTAGATGTCCTAGGGTTTGAAGAAGAAACCCTAATTTTGCAACTGGGATCACAGGTGGAGCTGAATAGTGGAAAATATGTGCCTCCCTGAGGAGAGGTAGACTATATATTCCTTTTTCTGAGATTGATGATGAAACCTCAGGAAAACTAAAATTACCCTAGTTTGTCTTGGCAGCAGTAATAGGTCCAAATTTGAAAAATTATTGGAATTCAGTTTTGTCTCTGCTGAAATATGAACCCTTCAGATGTGATTTGGAAGAGCCCTATTTTCTGGTTGATCTTTCAAGGGATTTATTTATAACAATAAACCCTAGTTGTGCAGTGCTTTGTTTCAGGGTGGTTGCGATACAATGTTAATTTTTCTTAAATTTCTTAGATGATATCTTAAAACAATTAGCCACTAGTAGATCACTAAAAGAACAACATACACAGAAACACAAGAACACAAGAACACAAATATTTTTCTCGGGAAACCACAAGGGATAAAACCCCACAAAAATTCCTAAGTATAGAACTCAACCAATGCAGTGTAAAACCTAGACAATTGCTTCTGTCTCCTTTTTGGTGCACTAATCCTTCTCTCTCTTGCTAAGATATCTTGAGTGAGTGAGTACAAATTAAGGGGAGAACCTGCCTATTTATATTCTTCAGTTGACTTGAACTCTAACCTAACAGGGCCGACTTATCTAACTGACTAGGCCCACTTGTCCAACTCGACACCACAAATAACATTTATTATATTTACACTTGGGTACTATTGAACCGACTTACATTAAGAGGTTTACATTTCTTCTTTCAATGACACTAACAAGACAAAACTCATCACCCAAAGGAGGAATACAATACACTGTAATATCTTCTGAAGTTACAATAATTTAACAAAGATAATTCTTTCTACATGATTTTTTGTGTTCAAATTATGTCATATGAAATTTTGATCTCTTGTACATCCTTTTATATTTACCTAATTCTTCAAGAGCACTTATGAGTTATTATTCAAGATCTACCACACCTTCTACTTCAACTTCATCGATTTCTCTCTCTACTCCCATGAACATGACTTCAACATCTTACTCTTCACTAGACTCATTTGAGCAGTTATCATCCATGGAATAAAAGGTATTCTTTTTGTTTTTATTTTTTAAAATCCTTTTTTTCTTCTTTGAATATTCAGGTCACTCATCATCATATTTTCGTTTGGGATAAGTGCATTGGAAGAAAAGTGACCAATTTCCCCACAGTTAAATCATTTTAAGGGTAATTTCCCTTTGTACTCACCCGTACCTCTCTTAATATTTTTAACAAGAAGTGCTTATTCATCATCAGAGTCTCCTGATTGAATCATTGTCTTAGATTTCTTAGCTACCTTATATGCTTTAAAATTTGCTTCCTTCTTTTGAGAATTATCTTTCCCAATCCTCATTTCATAAGCTATGAGTATCCCATATAGTTATTCCATGGTGAGTTTGTGATGATCTTCTCTATCTTCTAGGGTGGAAATATTCATATTGTAGATCATTGGAAGTGATCTTAGTACTTTTTCAACTATTTCCTTTTCTTCTAACTCTACTCCTATCCCTTGAATTTCATTAATGACTTCATCAATTCTCTCAAAGTATTCTGAGACGTTTTCTTCTTCCTTCATTTTTGGAATTTTATATTGAGTTTTAAAAGTCTAGAGTTTGGCCCTTTTTACCTTGATTTATCCTTCATAGATGGTTTGTAATTTGTCCCATATATCCTTTTGTTTTACAATGTATCACTTTGGAAAATATTGTTCCGGCTAATCCGGCCAAGATTGCATTAACAACTTTAGCATTGTATCCAAATTGTTTTATTGCTTCAAGATATGTGGGAGGATATTTCAGATATGTATACCTGATTTGTATAGAAATACAAACCTCAAGTCCAATACACATTATATATATTTTCATCCTAATGCTCCATAATTCATAATCTTCTCCATTGAATATTGGAACCTTGGATGACATTTTTACTTGTTGATCCATGTGATAAGAGATCTCTCTTGAAGTGTTTAAAATTTTAGTGAAGAGCCCGATCTGATACCAATTGTTGGTATATAAAGCCATACTAAGAGGGGGGGTGAATTAGTATTGATCAATCTATTTAAATTTTATCACTTAAAACTAATTCAACAATAAAAACAAATCACACAATGTTTTTGTGCAATCGCAATAGAGAAAACCACCAACACTTTCTATTTCTGCAAAATTATATTTGCAAATGGTTTCTTCTTGCTCCTACAGATAAGGATGCTACAACAACCTTTTTACTAGGAACTACTAGAAGGAGGCTATGAGCCCTTGATTTATCAATTACTACTGAAAGGATTCTTTGACACCCTATTCACCAGCTACCCCTAGAAAGAGGCTACGACCCCCTTGCAGGCCTATTGCCTACCCTAGCGCCTCCCAACCACCCTTATCTGATAAGTCGATCTCTTACTTCTGTGCACTTATGGGTATCTCAATAGAATGTACAAAGACACCTATTTGAAAGTTTAAAGAACTGTTTATATACCCTCAAACGTACTCTTCATCTAACAGTCACATATCTTCATTGTGACTTTTCACAAATAAAAACCAATTTGAAATTACTTCTTTGTTTATCATTTTTAACTCTGTTTTAAATTTATCAATCATTTCCGTCTGTAATTTCCTTTTTGAAATGACATTTCCACATGCTTCTTTCCACAAACTATCTTTCTACAATTGACCTTTCGCAACTACCTTTCTATAATTTCACTTTCCACAATTAACCTTCCACAATGATATTTCCACAATCTCCCTTTCCACAATCTTCGAATTTTGGTGGCTTGATTTGTCCTCTTTCTGATGCTGTAGGTATAACCTATTTTGGGTTCTCTAGTAAAACTGTATTGTAATTATCCCAAAACTTCTGATTTTTGGCCTATCAAAAAGAGCGAACTTGTATACCATGCCAAGTTTCCAATATTTCAAATCTAAATCTGAAAAAATATAACACATATACAATGGTCATTCTTGTTTTTTATGCAATAGGTCTAACTCAATTTGGATATTATATGCTCCGCATATAACAATTTTCCCTAGAACACCATTTTTCAAGCCCTGATTAGAAGATTGTTTTAGGGTAGACTTGAAATAGATATAAAATTGGAATTTAAGCTCCTCTATGTATGAAAATTTGGCCTGATGTGTCTTGATGTGTCCACTTTGTGATATCATAGGTATGACCTAATTTGTATGTGCCAATAAATTTTTATTGTAAATCTCCAAAAATGTCTTCTTTTTTTCCTATCCAGAAGATCGATATTGCATGGTATACCATGTGTCCAGTATTTTTTTCTGTAGCTAAAAAATATACCACAGATACCTTGGTACATATTATTTGATATTCAAATGGTATCACTCAATTTAGATCTTGGATGCCTCACATATGACTCATTTGCCTCGAACACCTTTTTCAAACCCTAATTAGAAGACTATTTTAGGGCCAACTTGAAACTGTGATAAAATTTGACTTTAAAATTGTATGGGTATGAAAATTATGCTTGTGGTACCCTAATGTGTCCTATTTCCAATTCCTCAAGTCTGACATAATTTGTAAGTTCCAAAAAAAAATACAAATATCTCAAAACTTCTTATTTTTGTCCTATCCAAAAGAGAGAACATGTACCATATTCCACATGTCCAATATTTTGTTTTTGCAGCTGAAACTTCTACCTCTAATACACTAATTCATTTTATTTATGATGCAACTAGTCTCACTCAATTTATATCTTTGATTCTTCATATATGACGTTTATCCCTAGAAACCCAGTTTTGTACTAGGTTTTGGACTAGTCAAAATCCCTATATTCTCATAGAATTATCTACGTAATTGTAATGGATCAGGATCTAAATTTTGGACTGGATACATCTTGACATGTTTCTGAAGTGACTTTTTAATCTCAATCTCTGAATCCTTACAGAAATAAATTTGTATAAAAAATTCCAAGATGACTCATTTTGCAGAAGCCAATCCCGAGGAAAGAACTCTGATACCAAATGTTATGAAACCAAATCCTAGAAATAACATAAAAATAGCAGAAATAGACCAAAATAGAGTATTTCACACCTTAATAATGAATAACATGGATAAATAAAAATCCTCTTTGAGGTAAGAGCCTCCTTACACAATGTAATTGGGAACCAGAGACAAGATAATATACAATTCTTCTCAAAAGAAAATATCTCCTTCTTATCATATAGGAGACAAAGGTGTACAATAAAAACTAATAGACACACGCCTACATAAATAATATGTAATACACCACCATATATGGGGTAAATTTCCACACAATATGGGAAATGTTGGAGACATTTACCACCTTACACACTCATTTTGGTCAATTTGACCTAGTTAAACCACTATCCTAAGTTTTATTGACTTAATTGACATCATAGGAGCACTAGATGACATCAGCAAGATCACACTCACGCCTAACTTCAGTCAGGGAGGCTAACTTAGCCTTCTCCTATATTCAGGTAGGTTAACTGGAGCACTCTGGGGGTGATCTGAGTGTCATTAATGGCCCATATTGCTAACTGATGGTTACAATCAGTTAAATATACCAGTGAAGGTGCCTTCCTTCATTAAATTGATTATTTAATGAACTAGAGTTAACAGGGGCACCTCCAACCACTTCTGATGGTCAGTTACACTTCAGTTAACCTCATCAGGGTTCATTGGAGTCATTGATGCACTACCACTTTTTGGTTAGCTTGCAGTGACATGTGTCTAAGCTACTTTTAGTTAGACTCGGTCATTTATTGCACTCTAACTTTAGTTAGGGCTCAGTTGAGTCAATTAGGGTTTTGATCAATGGTTAACTTGAGTGTCGACTGTGGCTTACATTCAGTTAAGCTAGAATCACTCATTCAATTCGAATGAACTCCTTGGGAATTTGAATTTCTTTGTCATTCATGCTTGCAGCATGATCATTGTATTGTATTACTCATTCTTTATGTGAATATACAGAGCAACTACTCATTTTGTAGCACTATTACACCATTTTCATGCCTTATTGTTATTAATCTCTTATGAGACTATGTTTTGGTCCCTAGATTGTCATGATAGATTAATATAGTATCAGAGCTCATGGTAGGACGAAGCTCAGATCTCTCAAAAACAAGGTTTTTGACAGATCTTGCATGAAAATTTAGCAATAGCTCAAAAATCCAGCATTGCACCCGAAACCAAGGCTTACCACTTAATACCCCAAGTAAGGAACTTGTTGATCAAGCTTGCTTGATTAACTATGCTAGGTGTGATGAAAGCCTAAAATTTATAGGTTGTCCGACCTTACATTGCCTTTTTGTTGTTGTGATGTTTATGTTTTTAACAGGTGAAAGCATTCACTCCTGCAAATTTAGATGACTTCTTCTGTAGATCTTTTGACTCCGTTCAATTTCCACTCATGGAAAGGAGATATGGAGATCTAGTGATGTGGTAGAGGAATATATAGGGTCACTATGGACACTAAAGAATATCCTGCTTCTGTGACAGACATCAAGATTCTTGAACAAGAAGGATGAAGCATTTAGATTCTTGTGACTCTCTATTTCCTGGGATCTTTTTTTCCATCTTTCGAGATTGAAGACTCCAAAGGAAATTTGGGACAAATTGGAAACCTTGTATGGAAAGAAGGATGATTAGAGAGTTCACCAGCTCTAAAATGAATTGATGTCTCTCCATCCTTCCAATTTTGAGACCTTTAATGACGTTTTCACAAAGTTCGAGCACATTGTCTTATTGTTGCAGCAATGCAAAGTGGAGAAGGAGGATGATCAGATCATCCTCGCCATACTCTCCAAACTTGGAGCTGATTATTCAATTTTTGTCTCTACATTCCGTGCAGGGAAGCTCACAACCCATGGATGGAAGATGCCTACACTCAATGCCTTCATTGAGTCCCTAACAAGTGAACATGATAAGCTTGTCCAGATGGGGATCATCAGATCCTCCCATGATCAAGCCCTCCATGTCTTGGGGCCCAAAGATCTGAAGGGTAAAGAAAAGCAGTAGAAGAACCCAAAAACTAAATTCAAAGCTCCTAATACTAAAGTTGAAAACCAGTAGCATGATGAGTCTTTCGGATCAAAGAAGAACAAAGGAAAAGGGCATCATGGAAAGAAAAAATTCAAGTGTTCATACTACGGGAAGGGATTCCACCCTGAACATGCCTGCATGAACAAGAATCTGGATGAATCTAACTCTCTCCTTGAGAGAAATCACATCAATATTTTGGAAATCTTTTGGAAGAGAGATCAGCAAGATCGAGAACCACAACATGAAAGAGGTCATTCCCTCATGGAAAGCACTTCAAAGTCCAAAGCACTCTTGATTGATTCTGGATCTTTGAACCACATGATGGCTAAAAGAGACTCCTTCTCATCTTTGGAGACCAAAAAATCCATCCCCATCGACATGGGAGATGATTCCACAATCATTTCAAAAGGACAAGGTATGATTGATCTTGAGAATGGCTATTTTTCAAATGTTTTGTATGTACCGTCTCTGGCATCAAATCTCCTTAGTGTCTATCAGATGACACATACAAGAGTGACTAACAGAGTATCTTTCAGCCCGAATGATGTTGAGATAACGAAACTTGCATCCGAGAAACTTGTTGCTAAAGGCCTTGCAAACCATCATGAAAAAGCCTATGAGTTTTCCCACTTTGTGGCAGATGCAAAGCCCAACACACTGCTAACTCATGGAAATAAAGTTAGTAGGTTATGGCATGAGAGGTTTGGCCATATCAATTTCAAATACTTGCAGCAATTACAGAAAAACTCCATGGTTGAAGACCTCCTAGTCATCAAGGAAACCACTGGAATTCGCAAGGGCCGTGTGGTTGGAAAGCACCCTGAACACAAGTTCGATCGGGGGAAGGAAAACCGAGCTAGATGCATATTGGGGATGATACATTTTGATATTAGTGGTACAATTCCTGTCACATCCATGAATGGATCAAGGTATATTCTTACTTTTATTGATGATTTTTCAAGGTACACATGGGTCTTCTTTCTCAAAAAGAAGTCTGAAGTATTGAAAAATTCATTGAACTGAAGGCCTTGATTGAGAATGCCTCTGGGCTAAGATCAAGATCTTGATATCTGATAATGGAGGGGAGTATGTCAGTAATTATTTTCTGCACATATTCTCCCAAAGTGGTATTCAGGTCCAACATTCAAATCCCTACACTCCCCAGCAGAACGGTGTAGAGGAAAGGAAGAATCAATCTCTCAAAGAGATGACCACCTGTATGTTGGAATCAAAGAAGTTGGATGAAAATTTGTGGGATGACTCCATGCATGCTACAGAATACATTCAGAATATAGTGCCACACTCATCTATGAAATGAAATACCCCTTTCAAATCATACTTCGGACACAAGCCGAATGTGTCGAACCAGTGGGTGTTTGGGTCCACTGCATGGGCCCAAATTCCACTTGATAAAAGAAGGGATTTGAAACCGCAAAGCATAGAATGTATGTTTATTGGGTATCCTGATGAATCAAAAGGTTTCAATCTAATGGATATCAAAACAAAATATATCATCATTGAAAGGAGTGTCAAGTTCGATGAGCCTCTTCAGGAAGTGGAACTAGTGAAGGAGAAAATTGCTGAATTTCCTTCCTATTCTACTGAATATTTGGATGATGAAATTGGGGGTGATGAACCTGATTTGGATCCTCTGATTTCTTATATCAGTGTATAGAAAACATCAGATTCTGAATCAGAACCTGAATTACAAAATCATCTTCCCATATGGGCCCGACATACACTCTCCTCCGCAAGAGATAACATTGGAAATCTGAATGATCCAAGGAGAACCCAGTCTGATTTCCAAAGAGCAGGTATTGCGCTCTCTTGTCCTGATAATTTGCTGTATGAAAATTATTATTTGATGATTATTTCAGCCCCAAAATACTACCACCATGCTTGGAAGGATCTGATATGCCAAGTTGCCATGGATGAAGACATGAATTCTCTTCAGAAAAACACTACTTGGGAGCTAGTTTCTCTTCCTCCGAGAAGGAAATTGGTTCAATGCAAGTGGGTGTTTCAGACCAAGGTTTTTTTTATGGAAGCAATTGAAAATATAATGCAATTCTAGTGGAAAAATGTTTCTCTCAGGTCCAAGGTGTGGACTACCATGATACTTTTGCACCGGTTGCAAAAATGGACTCCATCTGCCTAGTTTTGGCAATTTCAGCATCTAAGCACTGGGAAGTGCATCATATGGATGTTAATTTAGCCTTTATGCATGGATATATTCATTAATATATATACATGAAGCATCCTAAGGGATACATCTCTGATCCATATTTGGTTTGCAAGCTAAATAAGTCACTATATGGGTTAAAACAGGCCCCAAGAGAGTGGTATTCCAAGATGGATGCCTTCCTTCTATTGCAAAACTTCCAAAGGTGTAGATCAGATCCAAATGTGTATATACAGAAGCCTGATGGTCATTTGATTATTATTCTTTTATATTTTTATGACTTACTGATCACAGGTAGCATAGTTGCTTCTATTTCAGCCATTAAAACTGCTCTCCACAATGCATTTGAAATGCGATTTGGGGCTCTTAAAACAATTTTTGGGGCTCAAAATTGAGCAAAATTATGATGGGATAATGGTAAATCAGTCCAAATACATATCAGACCTATTAGTCAAGTTTAACATGGCTAAATGTAGGCCTGCACCATTCCCTTTCCTTTCAGGGATCAGCCTTGAAGAAGGAAAAAGCACACCTCCCATGGATTGCAATATTTATCGACAGCTGATTGGTAGCTTGTTGTACTTGACAAATTCTCGGCCCGATATATATTATGCCATGAATGATGTATCAAGATACATGCAGAAGTCCCATGATATTCATTGGAAGGCAACCAAGAGGATCCTCCAGTATATTCAGGGAACCAGGACCTACGACATTCACTATGTTGCAGACTTCGAGCTAGAGCTGGTTGAATACACAGATTCTGATTTGGTGGGTGATTCTATTGATTTAAAATATAATTATGGATATGTATTCATGTTTGGTGGTGTCCCCATTTGATGGTCTAGAAAAAAGCAGGCTTCCATAGCATTATCTTCAACAGAGCCCGAGTAACGAGGAGCGGTGAATGCTTGCATCCAAGCAGTTTGGTTTCAAGGAATTATTTTAGAGTTTGATCTTGGTATTACTTTTTCCACTGTCCTCTTTTGTGACAATCAAAGTGATATTAAGATATCCATAGATCTAGTTACCAGGCAGAGGACCAAGCATGTAGAGATACACATGCACTATATCAGGGAGCTAGTGCATGACAGGACCATCATTCTGCAATACTGCTTGACTGATGAGAAAATTGAAGACATCTTCACCAAGATACTTTTAGAAAAGAAGTTCACTTACCTCCATTCACGGTTGGGGGTGAGTCCATCAGGGTGATCAGACTACTTTCAGTGTTCATCTTGAGAGGGGTTTTTTCCCACTATGTTTTCCCTCTTTTCCTCACTTAGTTTGTTTTTGAGAATTGTTTGAGTTTCAGTATTGTACAGGGTGACCTATGGCCTTAGTTTCTATGGCCCTAGCATTTTTTATGCATTTTATGTTTTCTACTCCTCCTGACTATAGCTTAAGGGGGGGTGTTGGAGACATTTACCACCTTACACACTCATTTTGGTTGATTTGGCCTAGTTCAACCACTATCCTAAGATTTATTGACTTAATTGACATTAGAGGAGCACTATATGACATCATCAAGATCACACCCACGCCTACCTTCAGTCAAGGAGGCTAACTTAGCCTTCTCCTACATTCAGGGAGGATAACTAGAGCACTCTGGGGGTGATATGAGTGTTATTAATGCCCCATATTGCTAATTGATGGTTACAATTAGTTAAACAAAGAAGTGAAGGCTCCTTCCTTCATTAAATTGATTATTTAATGAACTGGAGTCAACAGGGGCGCCTCCAACCACTTTTGATGGTCAGTAACACTTTAGTTAACCTCATTGGGGTTCATTGGAGTCATTAATGTGCTACCACTTGTTGGTTAGCTTGTAGTGACATGTGTCTAAGCTAATTTTAGTTAGACTCAGTTATTTATTACACTCTAACTCCAGTTAGGGGTCAATTGAGTCAATTAGGGTTTTGATTAGTGGTTAACTTGAGTTTTGACTATGGCTTACATTCAGTTAAGCTAGACTCACTCATTCAATTCGAATGACCTACTTGGGAATTTGAATTGCTTTGTCATTCATGCTTGCAACATGATTATTGTATTGTATTACTCATTCTTTATGTGAATATACAGAGCGACTACTCATTTTGTAGCACTATTACACCATTTTCATGCCTTATTGTTATTAATCTCTTATGAGAATGTGTTTTGGTCCCTAGATTACTGTGACAAATTAATAGGGAACTATTCCCAACATTTAGGTATTAACACATTCTTCCATAAGGACTCAATTTCTTCTTCCATGGACTTTTTTCCATATTTTACCCTCTGTCTAGTCTATCGATTTTTTTATTGACATGATATCCTCTTATGTGGTAGTTGTTGCAAAATCAAAGTAAAAATATGGTGGATTTTAGCTTTTAGGTTTTTTATTTGATTAACTTGACCTATTAATGAATAATGTATGTTGTTCCACCTCTTTGTCACATTCAGTCAACTCATTTAAATCATGAGTTTCACCATTCCATTAAAAGTCTACCTTTTATGTTTTATTTTCAATTTTATCCTCTTAAATATTAGAAGTACCACCCACTTCTATAAATATCACATCTCTTATATAAATTTCTTCCTTGTGATTGGCTTCCACAACTTATGCCCTTTCCCTCCATCTGTGTATCCAATTAAGATGCATTTCTTAGACTTGTTATCAAGTTTGATTATTTTCTCCTTTAGGACATGCACAAAGGAATAACACCCAAATACTATGAGATGTGCAAGTGAGGGACTTTCCCTATTCCATTCCTCATATGGATTCTTATTGACAAAATTCATTTATGGTAACCTATTCACTGGGTAATGTCCCATTTGACTACTCCTTCCTAGAATTCTTGTGCGATACCTTCACCAATGAGCATGCTCCTTTCTTTTTCCATCAACACTATATTCATTCATTCACCAAATCCATTATTTTGAGGCATGTATGGATTTTTATTTTGTTAATATATGTTGTTTTTTCTATAGAACTAGTGGATCATCTTACCATATAATTATCCTACATTGTTAGTTATTAGCACCTTGATCTTTCTACCATTAAATTTTTCTATAAGAGATTTGAAATATTGGAACCTTTGAAAAACCTCATATTTATTCCTTAGAAAATAAAACCATGTCATTATGGAGAAATCATCTATGAAAGAGATGTAATACTAGGATCGCCCTATTGATGGGACCCGTATTTTTCCAAACCCATCACTATGTATTATATCCAATATCCTTGGCCCTTGTGGCCCAAACGGTAAAATTACATGAATCTATTTATCATAAAAAAATATTCACAAATGTATAGTTCTAAATAAAAACCAAGGGGACCTTTGAACATACCTTTTTTGTGCATATAATGGAGATCTTTCTCACCAATATGTCCCATCCACTGATGCCATAACATGGTAGAGTCAACTAGACAAGAATATATGTTGTCATATTTAGGAAATATTGTATTTTTACCTCCATTTGTATTTGTTATTTCTAATAGATTGCACATTTTTCTAGTTCAAAATCCTCTCATTGGTACCATCACTACTCACACCATTTTACACAAATATTTGTCAAATATGGACTACACACCCACATTTTCCTTCTTCCTAACAGATATTAGTTCTCAATGCAAACCTTGAATATGCAACACCCATATAAGATTTTATATCCTTCCATATTTTACTATCATTCAAAACCTCATTCGACAATACTAGTCGATGGATCATTTCCTAGAATAAAATAATTTCCATCACATTTCTCATATTTATAGAACCACTCTTTGTGCAGTGTCATATGATATGATGCATGAAATGTGATCAACCAAGAGTCACAATCTGACTTTGTATTGTTGAAGACAAATACAAATCCCCATTTTATTTAGTTGAAGGCTTACCCTAAGTTGATTGTGCTTTCATAGATCCTTTTCTCTTCTTGACTCATTCTGACTTATAATATCACTTATAAATTCCCACTTTACCACATTACCATCATTTTCTCATCATTAAACAAGGGGTATTAGATCTGGTCTTAGATATACCCCTTGACATTGATTTTTATTATAGGTTTTACCTTTTCCTCTATATATTGATTGACCTCTTACCAATAGGGAATCATGGGTTGATCCTCCATGTTCTTCTACTTCATCTCTTATGATAGTAGAGATGTAACCATATTTTCAATCTTTAATGTGGCATTATTTTTTCCAATTGCCATGACCATGATATCTCATAAGTATAGAAAAGAACACAATAGACTGATACATTTATCCTCCTCCATTATTTTCAATATCCACAAAAAATAATTAACAAAAAACATTGTTGAAGACAGTCAAGTGCTGAGTTTCTAAGTCACCCTCATTCATCTTTAGAAGATATAGCTTCTTCTGAAGAAACAACTAGTTAACTAGAGATTTTGACTTGTACAATTTCCTAAACGTATCCCACAATTTCTTTTAGTGTTTACTCCCAAGATATTCATTAATACAAAATCTACTAAAAAGGCATGTTGTAGTCCTTTGTTTTCTATCGAGTTTCTTCCAATATTCCAATGGCATACATATTAGAGTTTTACTAGGACTAAAAACAACCCACTACTCTTGATCTACAAGGAGATCCTCCATTGTTAGCTTCCAAAGCTCAAAATTGTGTCCATGAAATTTTTCAATTTATATCCTTAAACAATTGTTCATTCTAACTACAAATCAATGTTCTATAACTCCAACTGAAACTAGGTATTCTCCATATCCAAAATCAAACTAAAACCATTAGAAACAAAGATAACCCCTTAAATCCAAATATATCTTTGATACTATGTCAAAGATTCAATACCTTTTATAGGGATTATTCATAACGATTATAAGAATTATATATAACATAATTTAACAATGGCACAAATTGATTCACATAACACACATAAATTATCTTGGAAAACCTTTTACAGGGAAAAACCAACAAAATAGTGAGATTTACTGCTTATATTATCAACACTCTTAACCAATGTTTACAACATTGATTTACTAGATCAAAACAAATCAACCATGAATTCACTACACTCTACTTCTTAACTCATGCAAGTACTCTTAGCCTTGTACATTACATCATATTTATAGATGCAACACATACACTAGTTTGTAATACTTTAGTTAGTTACAACTAATTGCTCCATTAATGGTGATCCATAAATTCGTAATTGAATCCTATTTTTCTATTACATTTGACTTGACTGGTTCAACCTTATTTGACCACCCATTGAGCTTCCTATTGTCCATTTTTTCCTCAAATTCATGTACACTTTTATGCTCATTGACTTTCATCAGCCAGTTGTGGTCATCGACTATTTAACTAGTCTAGTCAACTACTTGACAACAATTCCACCATCTGCTGACTTCAATTCCAATATACTTTTTAACAGTTGACTATCAACTTCGATAATTGATTTAGTACATTCAAATAATATAACACACCCAAAATCAAGCAACAACGAATTGAACAATTATCAAGTACCTCATCTAGTGGAAGAACATGCCAATAAAATATGCATAGATGGGAATATAAGTTCTTCAATCACTAAGATCCAAAAGTAATTAAGTGTTTATGGAAACAATTATCTCAAGGGGAGGTGCTAATTCTCCTAATAAACTAATTTCCACTTTTGCATTAGGAATATGAGTGTTCCCATACAAAAGTGGAGCACTAGTGTCATATTCTGTTATCCACGCTTCAAATAAGGGTTGCAGAGAACTAGTGCTCCTAGACCAGTGTGGATCACTAGTGTTCTTAAACCAAATTGTATCATTTATTTGTTGTTGTGTAGTTGGAACTATTGTGGTTATTGGCCTAGGATCATTAATGTAAACAAACAATTATTGTGCACTAATATACCTTAATCAAGGTGGAGCATTGCGGTCAGTTTGACACCTTTTTTCTATGGTGCACTTGTATTCATAGAGCACTATTGTTATTTTCAACTAGGGGAAGTAGTCCACCTATGTAAATTTTGAGTACTATGACCCAACATCCAAGAAAACCTCCCCCCTACTACCTCTACAAAATCCAACACTATAAAACTTTATGAACAAAAAAAATTTCAAATAGCTTCTACAAAAACTATACTACTAGATATTTTCCTTATAGTGGAAGGGTGAAGACACTAGTAAATCTCCTCAATATCTTTTCTAAAGTTTGTCCAAGTATGTTATAAGGAAATTATAGTGTCCAATTAATGATTTTTGTTTAGGTCAAAAAACCCATGGTGGGATTTCATAGTGTAGTAAGGTTATTTTTTCCCTAGCTAGAAGGTTGGTATCCAACGCACCTTCCTTTTCTACTTGACATTCCACCATATCGAGATAGCAATAATTAAGCTATAGTGAATTCAATAGCTAATATGAAAGATAATACCAAAATGTTGCATCCTCCCAAAATTCATTTGAAGCCTAAATGTTGTCCAAGCAAAGAATCCAACAATCAATATTAAGTAAAATCCATGGTGTTGAAGACAAATAGTACTGGAAAAATTAATGAGAACCATGAAAACTATAATTTTTACTTATTGTAAACATAGATTATTTGTACCAATGATCATGGTCAATAGTTTGTAGACATTAGGTTTTATGTTTGGGTCTTAAGGATCAACCATTCCATGAAGTTATTTTCATTACAAACCTACAATTTCATGCATATTTACCTAATTATATTCAATCTTAGATGTTACACTAAAATACTATATTTCCACGCAAGTTAAACACCTTAAGCAACCACTCACACAAAGATATCACATATCAACACATTAATGTGTTTTAAGTGGTGAAAACCCACAAACAGGGAAGCAGTTCAAAACCCCATACAAACAGATACTTGAGACAATAATTATGAAAAGGGAAAAAGAATTTACATATGATTTTCTCCTAATGATCATCAATCAAATGAACCTCCATTCTCTTTAAATAAGTATCATGGACCAATCAAGTGCTAACCCATGGATAAATAACCATTAATTTTTGGATGAAAAAGAAAATTTGGATCACCCTATGTCTAGAATATATCATAGCATTCATATTACATAAGTACAAAATATTACGGATCCATGTTGAAGAAACACAGTTTACCTAAAGACACATTAGACCAACTTGATCATAACTAACTCCTAAGTGTTTAAATATCATAACATACCCAATTAGGAGAAACTTGGGATAGGATTAATGGATACAAAGGTGGCACAATAGGATAAGGAAGCAAGAATTAGATCCTATTCACCCTTAATGAAAAATTCTTGTACTCCTAACATAGATCAAAATTTAGAAAACTCCGCTTTTGTAAGATACTTTTTGAACATGTATATAACTTGATTATATATACACAAAAGATCACTTTGAAAATACAATCTTGAATAAGATTTTTGAAAAAGTGAATCTATATCTCAATGTGTTTTTCGAAGATGATGTTGAATTGGACCTTTGCTGAGATTGATGGAACATTGATTCACAAACCAGAGGGTAGTCATATTTTGTTGCTAGAATCTAATCTCTAAAAAGACTTGTCAAATCCATAGGTCTTCTTGACACATTGTATTAACTTCATCTTAATACTCTACTTCTTCTATTTAAATATTAAGAGCTTTTTGTTTCTTACAAACCCAAGTGATAGGTCCAAAACCAATACTAGAAAAAATATACTTAGTAGACTTCTAATAATTAGGGTTCTTGTCCTAATCAAAATTAGTGAAGCCAACCAAAAAAGGAAAACACCCTAAATTATAGTTTATCCCAAAATAAACTTTAACTCAAATATACCAAACTATCCATTTTGATTCTTTCCAATGGATTTCATGGGGCATTTGCATATACAACGTAACAATAACAACAACAAAAAGATATATGATGATGGGTTTGATTCAAGTACAAAAGTTTTCTAACAAATTGATGATACAAGGTGGAATGTACCTCAACTATTGTGCAACTAACAACAAGTATGGATCCATACAATAAGGGAGAATGGGTTGGTTTAAAATGTTCCATCTAAAAGGGAAGGATAAGGTCACAAGAATACTTATAATGGGAAATAAAAAAATACTTGTTAAATTTACAAGACTTGGATACCAATAAAATAATTCAATTGTCTTACGCAAGTGATTTTAAATTTCTTCTTAAGGATTTATTTGACATGGACTAAAAGTTTAGGGTGACTAGGAGTAAGAATAACATCATCAACATAAAGTACAAGGATTATGAGATCATTTTCTACTTTCTTGGTATAGAATTTGGGGTCAAAATGACATCTAGAAAAATTAGTGTCAAGAATAAAGCTATCCATTTTGGCATACCAATCCTAAGGAGCTTGTTTAAGGCCATAAAGAGATTTATTGAGACACAAAATAATAGATTGATTATGAACATATCCAAGAGGTTGTTCCATGTAAATTTATTCTTGAAAATCCCTATGAATGAAGGTGTATTTGGCATCCATTTTATGGACCTCCCATAAATGTGAAGTGGCAAAGTCTATAACAAGGTAGAAGGAGTTCATTTTGGTGATAAGGGAAAAATTTTCATTGTAGTCAATCGCTTAAACTTGAGAAAATAATCTGGAAACTAACATTTCTTTAAGTGTTTCAACACTTACATATGTTGCATAATTATTTCTATACACCTATATATATATATATATATATGAAAAGTTTTATTCCTTTCAGAATAAGTAAAATATCCCAAGTATCGTTTTCCATTATGGAACAATATTCTTCATTCATTTTTGTGTCCCAATATGTATGGTTAGAAGCTTATAGAAATGTTTTTGGACCACAAGTCTCGAAAAATTAAGATAAAAGAGAAAAGTATCACCAAAACAATGAAAATGTTTGGTGCTTATGTCTAATATCACCAAAAAGATCGCCTATTTCTTCCCATGTTGTATGGATTAATCTAGGAAATGGTGTTGTTGGTGGAGGTTCATGTGTTTGTTATGCACCAAATTCCCAAAATAGCACAACAATAGAAATAAAGTGTAACCCAATTCCTGGAGAATAAAATAAAGAGATGGAGAATAAGACTCTTTGAGGGGGAAACTATTGAAATTAAGGCCAGCAATAGATTAATTTTACTCACAACAATTATCAATTGATCATGCAAAATTGCTAACAAGAGAGACTGAATATGGAGCTGTAACACTAAATTGTATTAAATGAGTGTACAATAGCCAACCCTGTAATAACATAGGTTGCTGAATAAATAGAATACATCAATAAATCGAATGCATGAGGAGGCATCCAAATCTAGCATAAAGCAGGCTTACCAAAAATAAGCAAATCCCCCATAGGTGTAAAAAGCTGATCCCAAATCTGTCATGGAGCTCACGAATTGGAAAAAAGGAATAGGCAAGCTAAAGAGTGGTGGAATGGCATATCATACATGCTTTTGCATGGATAAAAGAGAGGAGGATGTGTAGGACAAAAAACAAGTCAACCTCACCTAGTCTAGCTTTTCCTTTTGCCTTAAAACACTGAAAAAGCAGGAAATAAAGCATAAAAAGTAGAAGGGCGCCTAGGAGGCCAAAAATAAAGCAGAATTGATTCCTTTAGCTCTCCCATGTGCTACATGAGTCAAATGTGGCAAGTTTGACCTCTATGGATGGGCAAATAGCAACTTGCACAAGGTGGGACACATGAACTAGGCAAATAAGACAAAAATAATGGAATTAATGTCTAAGTGGGTAAACTATGGGTTGACTATTATAACACCCCCCCTTAAGCCTGACTTATGAGTAATATATCAGAAAATTTTAGGGCCTAGCAACAAGGCTTAGTCACCCTTTACATACTGCATGTCCAAATAAACAAGGAAAGAGGCAAAACCAACTTGGGAAAATCCTCCCTTAAACATGGACTGTAAAACAAAATTTGGAAATATTGTCTTCACTCATGCTTCACAGCATGATCAGAAATCCCCAACAGTGATTTGAGATTTCTGAAGGTCTTCTCACAAAATGCTTTGGTGAAGATATCAACTACTAGTTCTGAAGATGAACAGAAGAGTAGGTGAATGGTGCCATCATGCACAAGCTCTCTGATGTAGTGCATATGGATCTCAATGTGTTTGGTTCTCTGCTTCTAAACTGGATCTTTGTAGATTTGAATGGTACCCTGGTTATCATAGTAGATGGTAGTTGAGTACTCTCATTCGAAGCCACACTCTCCAAGTAAACCCTGCAACCATAAACATTGAGTTGTTGCATTAACAACTCCTCTATACTCTGCTTCTGTAGATGAGAGTGCAATGGCACTCTGTTTCTTACTTGACCAGCTGATTGGTCCTTCTGCAAGCATGAACACATATCCTAAAGTGGAATTTCTGTCTGTGCTATCACCTTTCCAATCACTGTCAGTAAATCCAATCAACTCAAGATCATATTTTGCTTTATAGAAGATCCCATGTGTCCTTGTTCCCTGAACAAAGTTAAGGATCCTTTTGGCTGCTTTCCAATGGATCTCTTGAGGCTGATCCATGAATATAGAAGACACACTTACTGCATAACAAATATCAGGTCAATTATGTGTCAAATACAACAAATAGCCAATCAATTTCCTATACAGTGTATTGTTTACCATCGGTGAAGAATCAGCTTCTTCCAGCTTCACTCCTGAAAGGAAAGGAGTTTTGCTTGCTTTGCAATCCTTCATTTTGAATTTGTTTAGCAAGTCCAAGGAATATTTGGAATGGTGCACCTTGATTCCAGATTTGGTTTGAGATATCTCAAGCCCCAAAAATTGACTTAAGAGCCCCAAATCTGTCATGGAGAAGGCTTGGTTCATAGCTCCTTTCAAGGAAGCAATCTCAGCCTGTGAGCTTCCTGTAATGAGGAGGTCATCAAAATATAACAAAATGATCATTAATGAACCATTAACTAAATTCAAATAGACATTTGGATCTGATTTTCACCGAACAAAATTCAGTGATAGCAAGAAGCTATCAATCTTGGCATACCAAGCCCTGGGGGCTTGCTTTAGCCCATACAATGACTTTCTCAAACTGCACACAAGAGAAGGGTTAGTAGAAAAACCTTGTAGCTGCTGCATATATATCTCCTCAGTTAGATCTCCATTCAGGAAGGAACATTTTACATCCATGTGATGTACATCCCATTGCCTTGAGGCTGCAATGGCTAGAGCTAGCCTGATGGAGTCCATTTTTGCCACTGGGGAAAAGGTCTCATTGTAATATATGCCATGAACCTGTGAGTAGCCCTTGGCTATCAATCTGGCCTTGTACTTCAGTGGTGAACCATCAGCAACAAATTTGGTCTTATAGACCCACTTACACTGTACTATTTTTCTCCCTGGGGGAAGATCCACTAGCTCCCATGTGTTGCTCTTCTGGAGTGAGCTGAACTCCTCCTTCATGGTTGTTTTCCATATTGGATCTCCTGCTGCTTCTTCATATGTTTGAGTATCAGACTCCACCATCAAATAGCATTTTTCAGCAAACATAGGATCCTTCATGCACAGACCACTCTCAAATTGAGATCTAGTCCTCCTTGGGTCATTGGGATCCCCAGCTAGCTCACCTGCTGCATGTAGTGTCTTGGCTGCCGATTTTGGCCTTGTGGAGATTTTAGGGTCTACAATAAACTCATATCCATCAGAAAAATCAGAATCAGCATGTTCAACAAACTCTTTACTTACTTCTTGAGGTTCAGGTGGTGAAGAGGCTTCACCAACTTCCACTTCTGCAAGGGGTTCTTCTTCAAATTGAACACACCTTTTGATGAATGCTTTATTTGTGCTCAAATTTATCAACTTGTACCCTTTTGAATATTTAGAGTATCCAACAAAAAGACACTCTTGGATTTGGGGCTGCAAAGCCTTCCTCTTCTCTGTCGGGATTCTAGCCCATGCCTTTGAGCCAAAAATCCTGAAATGGGTCACATCTGGCTTGTGCCCACTCCATGCTTCGAAAAGAGTCATACCATCAAGCTGTTTGTGAGGCACCCTATTCTGAATATAGGCTACACAGTTTATAGCTTCAGCCCAGTACTTTGGTGGCAAATTTTTGGCCTCCATCATGCATGTTGCCATCTCCTTCAGTGATTTGTTCTTCCTCTCAGCAACACCATTTTGCTGTGGTGTGTAAGGGATAGAATGCTGCATCTGAATACCTGCATCTACACAATAATTAATAAACTCAGACTTGACATACTCACCACCATTGTCAGATTTGAGGGCCTTGAGTTTCCTTCCAGATTGGTTTTCAACCAAAGCCTTAAAGACTTTGAATAGGCCAAAAACTTTAGACTTGTGTTTCAGGAAGTGAACCCAGCAATACCTGGAAAAGTCATCAATGAAATTTAATGCATACTTGGCCTAACTCATGGACATATGAGGGAATGGACCAGCAACATCACTGTGGATCAGCTCGAGGGGTGCAGAGGTTCTCTCATGACTAGCTCTCTCAAATTTGTGCTCTAGGTGTTTTCCTAGGATACAGCCTTGGCAGACTCCTTTATAAAATTTTATCTTGGGCCACCCTATGACCATCTCTTTTTCACTAAGATCAGAAAGATATTTGTAGTTAAGGTGGCCAAATATCTCATGCCACAGCTTGCTGGCTTCATTAGCATGAATGGGAAGAGCAAAGGGGTTTCAGTAAGGTAGGAAGTGTGAGAACATGTATACCTTTTGAGCATGATTCGCAAATCCTTTTGCAATGACTCTACCAGTTGAAATATCTGTGATCTCAACTTCATCGGGGGAGAATATGACCTTCTTAGGAGGCCCAGTGTGGGTCATCTGGTACACTGACAGGAGGTTGGAGGCAAGACCAGGGACATATAGCACATTGCTGAACTTACCATGATCAAGATCTATCCTTCCTTTGGCTTTTTATTTCAGTGAGAGATTCATCTCCCAGTACAATAGATGGTCCTTTCGACATATCCAGTGAGGAGAAGGCCTCCTTAGTGGAAACCATGTGTCTTGAAGCTCCAGAATCTATGATAAAACTGGGTGAGCTTGATGTGCCAGCAACTAGAGCATGAACTCTCTCTCTGTCATCAAAACTTGATCCTCCTTCTCTCTTCTTTGAGATTTCTGGAAGGGAGATGCCATTCTTCTCCAGGATATTTGTCAGCATGTCTATCTGCTTTTTCATACAAGAGCTTTCAGTGTGATTTCCATTATTGCAGTATGCACACTTGTTCATTTCACCTTTGTTCTTCTTCTTCTAGTTATTCTTCTTGGGACCTTGTTGATCCTCCGGAGACTGTTTCTTGTCTCTCTTTTGCTCAGGTGGATTTTTAGCTTTCTTTTTGCTTTTTGAATCCACCCTCAAATCTCCAGAAATCAAAGCTTGATCTTTGGATGGTTTGATGGTTCCCATCATCACCAGCTTGTCCTGTTCTTGTGTGAGAGATTCCATGAAATCTGCAAAGCTAGGCATCTTCCAGGCTTGAGCTGTCAGTTTTGTGGCATAGAAGGTTGAAAAAAACACTGAATAATTAGGGCCCAGCTTCGAGAGGATGGACAGTATGAGCTGATCATATTTATTTTCAATACCACACTGTTTCAGCTGCAAAACTAGTGCTTTGAACTTGGAGAAATATAGCTGCAGGGATTCAAAGCTTGTTGGACTCAAAGAAATCAGCTCATTCTCGATTTGATGTCCCCTCATCTCATCTGTCTTTCCAAAAAGATCAGCAAGCTTCTCCCATACTTCATTCAGTGATGTCAATCCATCAAGATGGAAAAGGAGGTCTCTGGAAATACTCAGGCACAGGAGGCCATAAGCCTCATCCCTCCTGTTGTGCCATTTTATCTTCTCTACAGCTGCATTGGGCTCTGCTTCTGTTGCCATAGTCACCCTATAGAGGCCTTTCACTCTCAACAGTATCTCCATCTCTGCTTTCCATTCAAAGAAATTGAAGGGAGTCAAGATAGTTTTCTGTGATTGATCCATAGCTCTAGAAAATCTGTCCCGGCTGTCAGTAGAATGCTCCCAGTATTTGATGTCGAACCTGGAAAACAATTTTTGAAGGAGAGAAAACAACCTACAATGGCTCTAATACCATGTGGAAATTAAGGCCAGCAATAGATTAATTTTACTCACAACAATTATCAATTGATCATGCAAAATTGCTAACAAGAGAGACTGAATATGGAGCTGTAACACTAAATTGTATTAATTGATTGTACAATAGCCAACCCTATAATAACATAGGTTTCTGAATAAATAGAATACATCAAGAAATCAAATGCATGAGGAGGCATCCAAATCTAGCATAAAGCAGGCTTACCAAAAATAATCAAATCCCCCATAGGTGTAAAAAGCTGATCCCAAATCTGTCATGGAGCTCACGAATTGGAAAAAAGGAATAGGTAAGATAAATAGTGGTGGAATGGAAGCTCATACATGCTTTTGCATGGAGAAAAGAGAGGAGGATGTGTAGGACAAAAAACAAGTCAACCTCACCTAGTCTAGCTTTTCCTTTTGCCTTAAAACACTGAAAAAGCAGGCAATAAAGTAGAAAAAGCAGAAGGGTGCCTAGGAGGCCAGGAATAAAGTAGAATTGATTCCTTTAGCTCTCCCATGTGCTACATGAGTCAAATGTGGCAAGTTTGACCTCTATGGATAGGCAAATAGCAACTTGCACAAGGTGGGACACATGAACTAGGAAAATAAGACAAAAATAATGGAATTAATGTCTAAGTGGGTAAAATATGGGTTGATTATTCTAACAGAAACCTCCTTATACAATGTATCAAATTCATAAAACAAGAACTAATCATCGTAAAACTAGGTCTCCTCCGTATGTATAGGAGACAAGGGGTACAATTACAATTTTTAAGTCATATACAACCAATAAAGAAAATGTTTATGTAATACTAGAAATATAAAATTACAATATATAGGGCTTAACATCCTCATCCCCTTCAAATAATTTTTTTCCTCAACACTTGATTAACTCTATAAGTTTCTGTATGAAGAACTCATGTTCCTATGTCACCAATTCTACTGGAAAGTTCCTCCATTTGATGAGGTGATTAGTATTTTCTTGATTTCTTAGTTAATTGATCTTGGTGTTAAGATTTTTCTCATGCTCTAGTATCTATTACCCTTCTTCATCAATATCTAGTAAAATAGTATGGATTGTGATCTTGTAATCGATTTCCTTTTTTAGGAAAGAAACATGGAAGAATATATGTACACATGAAAATGGAGGGAACTCCAATTTATAATCCATACTCCTAATCCTATACAACACCTTATACGGACCTAAGTACTTGGGTCCTAATTTATTGTCCTTAGTTTTGTTCTTGAGGGACATCTGTTTGTATAATCGTAGCCTAAAAAATATTCAATCTCCTACTTCAAATTTATTTTCACTAGGATGTTGACTTGCTTGTCGATTCATCCTATTATGTTCTATAACCAAGTTATCTTTTAATATTTGGATAACCTCCCATTGGTTCTCTATGTGGTTTCCTTTTGCTTGAACCTTATTTTTCTATTTGAAGGATGATTTGATGGAAGGAGGATGATAGTCATAAAGTTCCATAAATGGTGACATTTTATGAAGTATGGAAAGATTTTGTTTTATTGTTGTTCGACTAAGGGTAACCACTTGATCCAGTGTGTTTGTATATAATACGTAAAGAAACAAAGATAACCTTCTTGGAATTTGTTCACAATATCAGATTTCCCATCAAGTTGAGGATGGTAAAAGGATTTATTTTCCAATCAAGTTCCCAAAAAATAAAATACATTCTTCCAAAAATTATGAGTGAAATTTAGATCTCTATCACTTGCAATAATCTTTGGGATTCCATTTAGCCTCTAAATTGTTTCCATGAATGTTGCATACTTTGAATTTATTTAAAAAGATAAGAAAGAAAGAAGAAATGAGCATAGTTTGTGAGACACAATACTAGTATCCCTTCACCAATCGAACCAATACTGGTACAAACCCATCACTATGTATTAAATCTAGGATTTCCTTGGCCCTTGGTGTCCCAAATAGTAAAATTACATGAATTTATTTACCATAAATAAAAATTTCACAAATGTATACTATTCTAAAGGAAAATCAATGGGACCTTCAACCATACCTTTGTTGTGCATAAAATGAAGACCTTTCTCACCAATATGCCTAATCTGACGGTGCCACAACATGGTCAAGTTTACTATTCAAGAAGATATGTTGTCAGATTCAGTAAAGATTGTATTAACACATCCATTGGTATTTCTTATTCCCAATATCTTGTACATTGTTCCAATTCAAACACTTATCATCAGTACCATTGATGCTTGCACTTTTTTTACAAAATCGTTTCCCAATACAAAATACATACCTTGATTTTCCATCTTACTTATCGATATTCGGTTTTGAGCCAAACTTGGAATATGAAACACCCTTATAAGAGTTACTATCCGTCCATATTTTAGTATCATCTTAACTTTATCTTGTTTAACAATGTTGGATGGTGAATCATCTCCTAGAATAAAATTAATACCATCATATTTCTCATATTAGTGGAACCACTCTTTATGTGGTTTCATATGATACGATGCACCAAATTTAATCAACCAAGAGTCTCAATTCCAAATACACAACCCCTTTTTCTTTATTCAAAGTCTTATCTTCAGTCAAATGTGATTCCTCATATTCTTTACTCTTCTTAACTCCCATTGTTGACTTATAATACCTAAATTTTCCACAATGTTAGCATTTGATTCTCAATAGAGCAAGGGGTTTATATTTGGCCTAATATATACCCCTATACTTTTATTTTCTAAAAATAGGTTTT
Organism: Pseudotsuga menziesii; assembly: GCA_001517045.1. Taxonomy (NCBI): domain Eukaryota; kingdom Viridiplantae; phylum Streptophyta; class Pinopsida; order Pinales; family Pinaceae; genus Pseudotsuga; species Pseudotsuga menziesii. Next base: position 318,617 of record LPNX010256682.1, on the reverse strand, counting down.
ACTTTTTCTGCTGTCTACCAGTCAACCTCTTACCATCATGGCATCATGGGTCAATACTTTAATTTTCTTCTACCTCATATCTTATGATAGCAGAGAGGCATCCATATCATCAATGTTTAATGTGGTATTGTTGCTTCCAATAGCCATTTCCAATGAGTCTAGCAAAGAACACAATATATTAATACATTTCTCTTCCTCTATGATTTTCAATATCCACATACAACAATTGAAGGATAAAATTTCTTAACACATTCAGTTTCTGAGTTTCTGAGTCACCCTCAATCATCCTCAAAAGATATATCTTCTTTCGAAGAAAAAATTTGTTAACTAGAGATTTCGATTGGTCCAATTTCCCCAACTTATCCCACAATTTATTTTCATTTTTTCTCCTAAGACTTACATGTCGGAGTTGTTCTAGGGATGAAAACAATCCACTACTCTTGATATACAAGGAGATCCTCCATTTTTAGATTCCAAAGCTCAAAATTGTCTCCATTAATATTTTCAATTTCTATTCTTGAACTATTGTTCATTCCAAGTAATAATCAATGTTCTAGAACTCCCACTAAAACTAGGTGTTCTCCAGATCCAAGATCAAACTAAAACCCTTGGAAACAAAAGCCCTCGCTTGTATACAAATATAGATTTGATACCATGTCTAGGATTCAATAACTTTTATAGTGATTATGCATAATGATTGTAAAAAATAGATATAACATAATTCAACAATGGCATAAATAGAGTCACATAACACATAAATTTATCCTAGAAAACCCTTTATAGGGAAAACCAACAAACTAGTGAGATTTACCTCTCATCCATGATTAGCACTCTTAAACAATTTTTAGAACATTGATTTACTAGATCGTAATAGCTCAAGAATGAATTCACTACACTCTACTTACCAACTCATAGAAGTACTCTTATCCTTTTACATTATGTCATATTTATAGATGTAACACATACACTAGATCATGGTGGTCGAGTTAGTTATAGCTAATTGCTCCATTATCATCGTCCATAACTTCCTAATTGAATATTGTTTTTATTTTAAAATTGACTTAACTAAATCAACCTTATTCAGTCTCCTTTTGATATTCTTATCATCCAAGTTTCCATCAAATTCATGTCTTCTTTGCCAATATTAAGTTTTATTGATAGGGGGGGTGAATTAGTAACCACGCATATATGTAAAAATTATGGATATTTTCATATTTTGAACAATCACACCAATTAACAAAACAATGCACAAAATTTTGAGAAAAAATGTATATCTATATGTATGAATATGAATAGTTACATCAATGTGGTATTAGAGTCTTCAAACATGAACACCCACTCATGTCAATGTTTAAGTTGATCTCAAGTACAACTTGAGTTCTGTTGGAACCAACCTGCAACAACTTCTATCTGCATAAGCTTCAATTCACGATGTCCAGAAACTGACCTGAATAGATATTAGTATGGTCATGCAAAATGTAACTTGTGGATTCCAGTACCAATTTGTTGAAGAACTTCTCTCTCCAGGTGTGGAAGTTACAAATTCCTTTTTGTTCTCCATCGCTCACTGGAGGGAGATTATGATCCATGAATTTTATATGCACCCACATAAAGGATGTTGTTGCACCCTGATTGAATTTTCTGGCACCTACTGGAAGGAGGATTCTAACTCCCTTCTCCTTTCCATGTCCAGCCTCTCATATATGAAATATGATTGTATGGAAAAATACATAAATATCCTTTCTTCAAATTTTGCAACTGTTAAATTGTTTTGATCTGTGTCTATGTATATGCATTATTGGGATTAATTAATAATACTCCCTTTACCACCATGGTATAATTGTCATTTACTATCTTAGGAGTATGTTTCCACCTCATTAGTTCTATGGGGAACTCATCTAGGTCCAACCTACAACTTGATGCGCCAATTTGTATGAGTTTAGGAGCTCTAGAGGCCAATTCCTATAATCTAGGAACCCACACTAAGTCATGGGAGTTTAACCATCAATTCACCCCAATCTATCTTGAGTTATCCTCATATTGGAATTAGTCGTTTCATATCCAGTTAGTCTAGCACCACTTCTGAGTGAGTTAAGGAGGTTAGGCACCTTTTCTTGAATTCCTTGTTTTAGTTAACTGAGTGGAGGTTAGGAACCTTTTCCTACCTTCCTTGTTCAATTAATTGGTTGGGATTTGATTTAGTTGTCTTGAGTTAAATTAGTGATCTCTCAAAAGTTAGTGGTGGTTTACCCACATTAAGTTAGCACTAGATTCAGTCCAAGCTAGTGAATTCGAATCCTACCTAGTTTATTCCAATTCTTCCTATTATATCATCATTTTATTACACACATGTTAATGATATTGGATGTAATGTTATACTAATCAATTATGTCTCTTATTTGTTCAATTTTTCCATGAATGTTTTGATCAGTGTATACTAAATTCTTCCTTTCTCATTCAAAGTTATTTCACAAGTGAATTCATTTAGTCCTGAAGATCCTAAGCTTTGATAAATTAAACATCATATCAGAGCAGGTACTCAAACCAGTTTAATCCTCAAAAAATTGCGTTGATGCACCAAAATCAATTTGCTTTGACATAATTATTGGTATTCTTTCCTTCCTCCCTTTATATTTTATCCAGATAAGTCTATCCAGGTGTGATGCACCCAGGAAAAGTGCACATGTCATGGTGGGGAGTGTTTGAATTTGTTTGAATTTGAATTGAAGTGTTTGTGCATGTAAATTGAATAATTTTGAATATTTTTGATGCTCCTTAAAGATGCAAGATGGAGAATTCAACATCCTTGACCCCCAGGATCCTCACACTCTTCAACTATCTTGATTCGAGGGATTATATGTAGACAATGTTGTGCAACAAAGGTTTCTATAGGGTTACCATGGGTAGGGAGGTCGAACCCCAACAAAATATTGAGAAGTCAAAGTATCTAAATAAGTTGGATGAAGTGTTTGGATTCATGTGCATTCGTATCTCTGGGGAGTTAATGTTCCATCTTGATGGATTGAAAAATCCAAAGGAAGTATGGGAGAATCTCAAATCCCTATTTGTCAAGTAAGATAAAGTGAGAGGCCATATTCTGGAGAATGAGATGATTTCTCTCCATCCTAGAAACTTCAAAAATATTTCTCTGCATGAGATGATTTCTCTGCATCCATCAATTCTTCTGAAAAATTAAATCCCCTGTCATGTAGTGCAAGCAGTGTGGGATTGATAAGAAGGATGAGAAATTGGTTCTCTCAATTCTAAGTAAAATTGGTTCATAATTCTCATTGTTCTTATCCACCTTTCACCCCAGGATACTGACAACTCCAAATAAGAAAATCCTATCACTTGTTGCCTTCAAATAATCTCTTATTCAGGAACAAGATAAGCTGATAAATATGGGAGCTCTTAAATCCTCCACAAATAAAGCTCTCTTAGCTGAGGAGATAAAGTATGCATAAGCAAAGAGGAATAATAAAGGAAAGGATAAGAGGAACAAATAAATCTAACCTAAGGAATATCTTGATCCATTAGATGAAGCCTCAGGCTCTAATAAGGACAAACATCAAAGGTTTGACAAGGGAAAGTTCTCCTACTGTAAGAAAGGAAATCATACATAGAAAAGTTGTATGAAGAATACCATAGATCAGATGTCAAGACTACTTGACCAACACAATATTTCCCTCCCTGAAGGTACAAGGAAGGTTGATTATGGAGATAAGACTGAAGATCTATTAGTTTTTCTTAATATCTAATTAGATTACCTAGGATCTTTATATGAAAGAATAAGAAGTACAACAAGATGCATAAGATCTAAAAGATACACATGACACAAATATTTTCATTCGGAAAACCATAAAGGATAAAACCCCGCAAAATTCTTTAGAATAGTAATATTATCAAAAGCAGTAATAATAAATGTTCAGCAACTCTATTCCCCTCTTCCTCTAACTTGTATTTCTCTCTTATGTGCCTTAGGGAGTGTGTGAGGTGTGTATAAATGAGGGATAGTACCTCCCTATTTATACCCTTTAATTCACTAACCAAATATAATACTCAATCCTACATGTCATCTCACATGGGGCCCACTTCTCATAGAGAGACCAAAATTACATATTACATGATGTTATACTGGGGACTATTTCCCTTACTTACAATGGAGGTTGTACCTCAATGTCTATACACAAATTAGACATCCCATAAAGGGGTAAAACACATCCCCAATGGGGGTACAACAACATACAATGATAATATACATCATAATATCTTATAAAGTTACAAATACATCAACACTCCCTCTTAACTAGGAAGGTATTCTCTCTCTACACAGTCATCAACACATCTGGTTAGGTCTTCAATGCATCATCATCATCACAGAGTCATACAGTATTCATCATAGTTGCTTCCATCATCTTCTTATAATTTGATCATCGTCTCATACTATCTGCCATCAGAAGTTTCTATAGTGACAACCCTTTTTCATGTTGGATGTAGGCCTAGTCCTCTTCCAGGTCTTCATCACATCTCGAGCAAGCCTTCTCATAGAATATGTCCAGGATTTTCTTCACATTGCCACGACAATATCCAGCATCTTCTACCTTCATTTCTTCATATCTAAATCATATATTTTTTCTTGCACAAGACAAAACAACAAACAACCAAAGAATCTACAGTCAACCCATGTTCTATTAAAAGAACCACCTAGGTGCACCTATTGTGCTACATGAACTTATCATCTCATTATGGGAACTTCATATATCTCATATATATGGTAGGACTAATTACAACCCAACAACCTACTACGCCAGGACCTTTTTACGTTCTTCTGGTCAACCTAAAGGAATTGCAACTGAATAACCTGCACCCAGGATCTTTTCCATTCAGATAACCTTCATGACACATTACGCCCGAGTAACTTGCATACCATGCTAGGGCTCAGTATTTACACTCGAAGAGCCCACGGGACATATTACATCCGAATAACTTGCATAACACGCCAATGCTCAATATTTACATTCAGACAACCCATCTCATTTCCCATGTGAGATAATATTCTTTGTATCAGGATTGATTACATCCAAGGATAACCTATGAGCTTTTCCAGGATTTAATATCCAAGGATAACCTGTCTTTCTAGTTATGCCAGAACACACCACTCCCTCTTTCAAGGGATATTGAGCTGGATCAAACCAAGTATTTCTCTGAAGTACTTGAAATTCACTCTCACAAGAGGCTTAGTAAACACATTGGTTATATTCTCTTATGTTGACACATACTAGAGCTTCATTGCTCCTCTCTAAACCATATCACTGATATAGTGGAACTTGATCTCAATGTGCTTTGACTTGTCATGGAACACTGGATTTTCTGTAAGCTTCATGCAACTCTAATTGTTGGAGAAGATGCATGTCACATCCAACTAGAGATCAAATAAGTCAAATAGTAGCTTTCGTAGCCATACTTCCTCACAACTAGCCAAGCAAACGGAAACATACTCTACCTTGGCTGTATTCAGCACACACATTATTGATTCCTACTAATCCAGGAGATCATGCCAGATCCCAAGTTAAAGCAGCAACCTGGGGTGCTCTTCCTATTAGTGGTGCTACCTACCCAGTACAAATCCACATAACCATGTAGTTTGATCTTTTGATTTGCATCATATATGAGTCCATAATCCAATGTACCATTTAGGTGCCTTAGAACATGCTTTACCGCTATCAGGTGAACATGTCTTGTATCCGTTAAGAACAGGGTGTTCATCGCAAAGCATATGTCTAGTCTTGTATTTGTTAGACATGTTAATGAGCCAATCATCTATCAATACATTGTGGCATCGACCTTCTCAAATGAAGAATCACTCAAAAGATTCAAGTTATATACCATAGTTGTGGCCATATCCTTACAATCCAACATTCTGAATCTATTCATAGTCTCCATTGCATACTTCCCTTGTTGAAGGAAGATTCCATCTTCACTATTCCACACCTCCATTCCTAAGAAGTAGTGCATCATTCCTAGTTCTTTCATTTTGAACTGAGTAGCAAATCTCCTTCTTGTAACTGTAATGAGTTCCTCATTTTTTGTTAGAAACAAGTCATCGACATATAGCAAGAGTATCACTGGTATTTCATCTTCCACCTTGAAGTAGAGGTTGGAATCTGCTTTACTCTTGGTAAATGCGAAGCTCATCAGAAATATATCCATCATGTCATACCATGTCCTCAGTGCTTGTTTCAAACTATACAAGGCATTCTTCAATTTTCACACATGGGTCTTTTGGTCATGTGTCTTGAATCCAAGTGGCTGATCTACATACACTTCCTCTTCAACTACACTATTCAATAAAGTTGTCTTGATATCCATCTGGTGTACTTTCCATTTCATCACTGCTGCCAAAGAAAGTATGGTCCTTATGGAAGTGTACCTCGACACAGGTGCAAATGTCTCATCGTAGTCTATGCCTTCTTTCTATGAGAAGTCTTGTGCTACAAATCTTGCCTTGTGTTTCTCAATACTTCCATTTGCAGCATGATTTATCTTGTAGATCCACTTTGATGTCACAACAAACTTCTTCTCCGGCCTCAAAACAACCTCCCAGACATCATTCTTCACGATCGATTGATATTCCTCGATCATTGCATACTTCCATTATTTATTTTTTTCATCCTCTTCATATGTGGAAGGTTCTTTATCAATGATGTCACACAGCAGGGCCACATAGCTATTGTAGGCCTTTTCCCATTTTTTCTTTCTATGTAGTCCTTTTGGAGCACTATACTTTTCAGCTTCTATTAAGAGCTCCCATGACCATGCTAGTTTCCTCTTGTGGGATTCTTTCTCAAGGAATGTCTCTACCGACTCTTGTGGTTCTATCATGTTGTGATCTTCAAGGTCTTCTCGAGTTTCTTCTCCAATTTCCATGTCTCAAACTCTTATCTCTTCAGGTTCCTCAACTTCTTGGATAGGAGTCCCCTTGGATCTGAAGTATGTTGAGTCTTCATCAAAGGTTACATCTCTATTGATTTCGATCTTCTTGATTCCTAGGAAGTATATTCAGTAGGCCTTTGATGTATCACTGTATCCTATGAATACACCCTTCCTCCTAGATGGATCGAGTTTGGTCCTTTTCTCCTTTGGGACATGTATGTACACAAGACAACCAAATATTCTCATATGGTTGAATTCGAGTTTCACTCCTGAAAAGGCCTCTTCAAGAGTCTTGTTTTCAAGTAATCAACGAGGAATTTGATTTTGTAGATACATATCTATTCTTACTTCCTCTTCCAAAAGGTTCATAGGAAGATCTTGGTCAAGCAACATTGCTTTTGATACTCCCATTATGGTTCGATTCTTTCATTCTACAACCCCATTTTGCTGAGGATTGTATGGAGTGCTCAACTCCCTCTTAATCCCAGATTCTATGTAATGTTCCTTGAATTCTTCCGAAGTGAACTCGTCACCATTATCTAACTGTAGAATCCTAATATTCCTATCTATCTCATTCTCGACCAAGGATTTATATTCCTTGAACAAGATGAAAAATTCACTTTTCTCTTTTAAGAAATATATCCAATTTTTATGTGAGAAGTACATATACCCAATTAATGAGATAGAATACATGGGTCCACATACATCCAAGTGTACTATCTCCAATATTCCTTTATCCTTGCTCTCACTGCTGGGAAATGTCTTCTTCACATTCTTTCCTTTAGCACATCCTTGGCAAATTCCCTCATGCTTTTCTTGGATCTCTAGAAACCCTGAAACTAATTTGCTTGCCATCGATAGTGCTCTGTAGTGCACATGTGCAATCCTTCTATGCCACAGTTCACTTGGTTCAATTCACTCATGAACCAATGCTTGTTCAGGTTGTCCCTTCAATTTGTAGAATCCTTTTTCTTCTTCTCCAATTCTTGTTGCATCCTCTATTGTCTTTCCATTGAGCCACATCAGGACTTGGCCATTGAAAAATGAAACCCTAATTCCTTTTGCATTTGGTGCAGATATGGAGAGAAGGTTCTTCTTCTATCCTAGAACATATAGCACATCCTTCATCTTTAAGGATTTCCTAGATTCAAGATTGTATGAAGCTTCGCCACTCCCTTTTATGGGGGATTGATAATAATCTCCAAGTTTCACCTTGTGAAGTTACTCATGTTCAAACATATTAATGAATGATTATGTGTATCTCATCATCTATTTAGAAGCTCCACTATCCATGAGCCAATAATTTCTTCCATGTGTGATAGTTCCAGTAAGTGTTGATATTAGCACATACTCCTCATCATAATTATCATTCTTCTCTCATTTGAATATTTTTTTTGATGGTTCATCATCTTCGGAAATATGAGCATGGTGTCTCCTTTTTTGGATTGGACAATCCATTTCCAAGTGCCCCTTTTCATCACAAGTATAACATCAAACATTTGAAATATCTCTTTTGGACTTCTTTGGTTTCTTGTATTTCTTCTTGTTGTGATGAAAGTTATCCGTCTTTTCTTTATTCTTGAAATTATACCTAGTGTAAACTGCAAGAGCTTGATCGTCAATTTATCCCATATTTTCTTCTCTTTTCACAAGTTTAGCTTCTTCTTGTGCACAGTATTCTTGAAGTCTATTGAAAGACATTAGCTTCCTTCTTGCACAAATACCTTGAATGAATGAGTCCCATGATCTATGGAGACCATTCAGGGTAGTCATCACAATTTCTACTTCTTTGACATTTTCTTCAACTTCTTCAAGTTGTTATTTGATTTGATAAACCCTAGTGAAGTAATATTGTATAGTCTCGAAGTTCCGTATCTTCACATTCTTCAACTGGATCGTCAAAGTCATTTTTCGATTGATGTTCTTTCCTTTGAACATATTTTTCAAAGCATCATACACTTCATTAGGTGTCTTGAATGCAGACACATGGGTAATGAGGCGACCCTTGATAGAATATTCAATGATTCTCTTGGCCTTATCCATGCTTCTCTTATAATCAACCTTAGCCTCATCTCCCTCTAGTTCTGGAACATCTCCAATGATAAACTAATCCAAGTCATTTTCTTCAAGGATCAGGGAGATCATGTACTTCCATCCCTGGAAGTTATCAACCCCTCCAATATTGTCCTCAAGATGAGTATGATGATTCTTTTTTTCAAAATGAGAACCTCAAATGGAAATAGTAAATATTTGGATCTTACCACTTTGAGGTGTCTGACCAGGTTCCAGAGCAGGCTGACCTAGTGTTTGTTAGAGAAACCCTAATTTTCCAAAATTGAAGTTTGGGAATTCTGTTTATATATAAATATGCGCCTCCTTGAGTTTAGTTTCTTATCTAGGTCACTTTCTAAAAACTGAGGTGGGAATCCTCTAATACTTAATTCCCTAGTTCCTCTTGGTAACAGTTGTAGCTAAAACTCGAAACTTCTTGGATTCAAAAAATGCTACCACCAAAAGATATGCCTTAGTGAGGCAAGTTAGCCTAGCCCTATTTGCTTTATGATCTATGGAGAGAACACCTTTAACTAGGAATCTGTAGTTCCCGCAGCTGCACAATGCCTTATTTCAGAGAGGCTCTGATACCATGTTATATAATTATATTATCGAGGATATTTATATGAAAGAATAACAAGTACAACAAGATGCATATGATGTAACAGATACACATGACATAAATATTTTCATCGAGGAAACCATAAAGGAGAAAAACCCACAAACTTCTTCAGAATAGTAAGATGTTCAAAAGAAGTAATAAGAAATGTTCAACAGATATATTCCACTCTTCCTCTGACTTGTCCTTCTCTCTTATGTGCCTTAGAGAGTGTGTGAGGTGTGTATAAATGAGGGAGAGCGCCTCCCTATTTATACCCTTTAAATCACTAACCAAATATAAGAATCGATCCTACATTCCATCTCACATGGGGCCCACTTCTGCTAGAGAGACAACAATTACATATTACATGATGTCATACTGGGGACTATTTCCCCGACTTACAATGGATGTTGTACCTCAATCTCTAGACACAAATTAGAAATACCGTAAAGGGGTAACACACATTCACAGTGGGGTTACAACAAGATACATTGATAATATACATCATAATATCTTCTAAAGTTACAAATACATCAACAAGATCATGAGATTCCATGCACTGAAGGATATATTTTCAAAATCTCATTCCTTCCTCATTGATTCAAGAGCCTCCAATCACATGTTTGCATCCAAAGAATAATTCTATTCATTAAATATTACTTATGGTCCAAGTATTCATGTCTAAGATGACACTCAAATATGAGTTGAAGGGATGGGTTCAATAAAATTAGGGCATGGAGTGTTCAAGAATGTCCTCTATGTGACCTCCTTAGCAACAAATTTGTTGTTTGTATATCAGATGACTCATATAGGCTCACCAAAGTGAGTTGTGTTTTATCCTGACTTAGTGGAGATCACATATATTTCAATTATGAAGTTGATATAGAAAGGTGTTGCAAACCATGATTCCAAGACAAATGAATTCTCAAACTTTTTGCCATACTTAGTTCCAGTGAAATCTCAATTGCCATTTAAAAGGGAAGGTAAATACATTACACCTAAACCTTTTGCATATGATAATGTTTCCATTAATGTTTTAGATTGATAATATGAAGCAGAGGACCAAGTTGAATCATTTTTTGGAATTGAAGACAAATTTCAATTAGATCCAGGTTCATATCCAGTCCCTACTCCCAATCCTAGGCCTAAATGGGCTCAAAATCTCATTGAGGTTGTTGGGAACATGAATGGAGAGTCATCTAACAATAGAATAACAATATATCAGTTTCAAAATGAGAGCCTTATGTCAATAAAATACACTCCTCCTGGAGATGTGCTACAAAATCACATAGATATATTACGTGATGGTGATGTGTGATGAATAGTTCTGCTCATGGAAGAATAGTGAGACAATGGATCATGTCACTCTTCTTCCAGAAAGAAGAGACAAAAGTAAATTTTTACTTGACAAATTGGAAGGAAAAATATACATGGAGATGCTATGTAAGCTAAGGAAAAATATACATGGAGATGACATGTAAGCTGAGGAAACCATGGTATGGTCTCAATCAAGGCCCCAGGGGCATGGAATCTCAAGTTAAACTCTTCCATACTGTCAAATAGGTTCGAAAGATGAAACTTCGGATACTAAAGAAACAAAATTATTTCTCCTATATGTCATCATATTGGAAGAAGATGAAGAGGTTCACATGCACTGTACCATGGAACTATTGCACACAAGGACCATCACACTACATTACTTCTCCATAGAAATGCAAACTGCAGAAATATTTTCACAAGTTTTTTACTCAAGAATAAATTTTCTCTTGGTGTGAAAGCTTGGTCCTAGATCTACTATTCATTTTTTTTTTTTTGGGGGGGGGGGGGGGGGGGGCGGGGGGGGGTTCCCATGAGGTTTTCCCCATTTTCCTTGGTTTATTGAGTAACTACTTTTTGCACTAGATTGTATGGGTGAAATTTGGTCTTAGTTTCTAGGTCCTAGGTTTTCCAAGTTAGGATTAAGGGGGCGGTGTTAGGATTAATTAATAATCCTCCCTTTAACAACATAGTTGAATTGGCATTTCCTAGCTTAGAAGTACTTTTACACGTCACTAATGGAATCATAAACTCATATGGGGCCCACCTACCACTTTATGCACCAGTTTGCATGATTTTAGGAGCTCTAGAGGCCAATCCCTATATTTTAATAACCCACACTGAGTCATGGGAGTTTGACCATCAGTTCACCCTAGTTTGTGTTGATTTATCCTCAGATGGGCATTAGTTAGTTCATATCCAATTAGCTTAGTGCCACTTTTGAGTGAGTTAAAGAATTTAGGTTCCTTTTCCTACCTACCTTGTTCCCATGAGGATGGGATGGGGTTTCCATGAGGTTTTCCCCATTTTCCTCAATTTATTGAATAGTTAATTTTTGCATTAGATTGTATTGGGTGACCTTTGGTCCTAGTTGCTAGGTCCCAGGTTTTCCAAGCTAGGATTAAGAGGGGGTGTTAGGATTAATTAATAATCCTCCCTTTACCAACATAGTTGAATTGGAATTTTTTAGTGTAGGAGTATGTTTCCACCTCACTAATTCCATGTGAAACACATATGGGGATAACATACCACTTCATGCACCATTTTGCATGAGTTTAGGAGCTCCATAGGCCAATCTCTATAATTTAGAAACCCACACTAAGTCATGGGATTCCAACCATTAGTTCACCCTATTATGTGATGAGTTATCCTCGGATGGGCATCAGTTAGTTCATCTCCAATTATCGCAGCATCACTTTTGAGTGAGTTAATGAGGTTAGGTTCCTTTTCCTACCTACCTTGTTTAGTTATTTAGTTGTCCTGACTTAGATTACTGAGCTTTAAATGGTGATTTACCCACATTAAGTTAGCATTGGAGTTCGTGCAAGTTGGTGAATTTGAATCCTACCTAGTGTATTCGAATTATTCCTATTGTATCATCATTGTATTACACACAGGTTAATGATATTGGATCTAATGTTATGCTGACCAATTTTGTCTCTTGGATATTCAGTTTTTTCATGAATTTTTTAATAAATATATACTAAATTATTCCTTTCTCCTTCAACCTTATTTCACAAGTCAATTCATTCAAGACTAAAGATCCTAATCTTTGCTAAATTAAAAATGTATCAGTGAGTTTCCCAAATAATTATGATCTATGTCTTCCTCTTCAAATTACAAAACTTCCACAATTCTTAGTTTGTGTATTTGTATCTGCATCAGACAGTTTCTCAAAATACAAATAGATTGTGATCTATGTATTTATGTTTTCATTAGACAGATTCCAAAAATAAAAATAGACTGTGATATGTGTCTAAGTGTCTACTTTTGTGTCATACTATTCTTCAAAATAAAATGTTTGAATATAATTGTGATTTGTGTCTTCTCAACTGATCTGCATCCATTTTTATAAAATACTCTTAGCATAGTTATACTTGTTGTTCGCACATCCATACTTATGGTGTCCTATCAACTAGTGCTACTATCACACCTCGGTTTTGACCCCATTGTATTAGATGTATATGATGTATATATTGTATATAATCATGGCACGGAGCTAAAGGCCAAGGCCCCACCATCGATTGGTTATGCTATGTTTCAAGTTGAAATTGTCATTGATGGTATATCGGGGCATGCGGCATACATATCAAGTTTTGTCATCATGTAAATATACATCTTTAAGTAAATGAACCCAACCAGCTATGCTCACTGCAACCATAATTAAAAGGGTATGATTTTCCCAAGGGTAAGGGGGGGGAATTGTTAAACCATGAACCAATGGGGAAAAAGCCTTGTGTCACCTTCCCTTGTCTTATCCAACTACCACCATTAAAAACTGTTGCTGTTAGTTGGGGAAGTTATGTCTAGGAGTGGAGTGTGGTAGGACTATCAGTCCTTTCCCACACGCACACTCCACCAACATGTTGACCTCATGTTGGCAAGCAAAAACAACCACTACCATCACTCTAGGGGAATCCCCACTCTCTCCTCTACTACGCATTCTCTCCATTATCTGTTCATCCTCATGCAGGGATGGTAGTATGATTCTTCCCATGCACAAGCTTCTTTTTCGGTTTGGTCTCACGCAGCCAGGAGGAGGGAGCCATATTCGGATGTCATTCACATTTCCACAGAGTGGTATCTAGCATGATTTCCATCCAAATTCTAGGTTCTAATGTAAATTTCCCTCACGCACAGGTCGAGAGCCTAATTTTCTCCCCAATGTGGTCTGTGTAAGTTTTTCCCCGGTGGCTTCGTTGTCCAAGATGGACTATTGTTTCCCCACGTTGTGAACTGTGTTTGCTGATACATTTTGAGACTATCGTAGGTTGTTTTGGGAGTCATTTTGGCCACGATAGAGCCAAGAATGACTCAGGAATTGTTTCCTTGCCCAAGCTGTGAATCGCTTGTGCGACTGCGTGTATGCAGTGGTTGGTATTCGAATTGTGTTGGGAGCAGGGATGGGGGCTTGGTTTGCTTGATAAACCTGGTGTTTTTGGAAACCACATAGATAGATCTAGAGGGATGGCTTTCTTCTCCACAACCCCTGAATAGCACTGGAAGGGAAGTCAGGGCCTGCGGGACTATGTAGCAGAGAAGGGACTGATTCCTTGTGTTGGGTGTGTGTGGGTGTATTAGAAGTCAGGCTAGTTCTGGTGTAGGTGTTCCTAGCTCTGTAATGGGCTCACCAGCTTAGCATTTAGCCTTTCCCAGCTCCTTGATGGGATGATAAACCTGACCATGTTGGCTTGGCTATCTTGTTGATGGCCTGATAAACCCAACTATGTCGGCTTGGCTGTGTTTTGTGTATCCTTGGCTATGTGTAAGCCTATTTATTCCTTATTCCTTGGAGAATCATGCCGAGCTCGGGGGTGGTAGCATTGCTGAGAGATTGAGGAGCATGCTGGCCTATGGTTGGGTGGAACGTTGCAGCGACATAGTTGGTGGCGGAATGAGTTCTTTATAAGATAAGTAATCTTGTCTATTTTACTTCTGCAATCCTATTTACTATTAATGATTATGATGAACATGTTGAATGCTTGTATGAACGTTGGATTCCACTGTATGATAAATAATCATGTATGCATGTTCTAGTTCAAAGCATTTTGTTTCAGCATTTCATCTTTTTATGAATGTACATGTTCATGGGGCAGTTGCCCAGATGGTTAACGCCATGGTAGCATCCTCTTCTCCGGTTGGAGCGTCGGGGACGTTACAGTGTGGTATCAAAGCTGATGTTGTAGCATGGGCCATGAAATATGCAATGACAGAGGTAGGATTTATTTCTACCCAATAGAGATCAGAAGTTTATGACATAAAACTTCCACAAAAAATTTTCTAAGTGTTTGAACTGTCAGTTCATCGAAACACTTAGTGGGAAGGAATTCTGATGCAGCGAGGAGCTAGGCGGAAGCACACCCGATAGAGGATAGTTGGAAGAAATATTGAAGAAAATCTTCTAAGTGTTTTGGCCGTCGGCACATCAGAACACCTAGACAGATGGATCGCCAATACTTAGCCAATTAAGCGCCGCCGTTGCAGATGGCTAGACCACAATGCTCTCGATGGGTAGGGTCTCTGACCACTGACACAGTAAAGAAAGTTTAAAATTTTTTCTAAGGCCAAAAATCATCGGCTATCGGAAGAAGTTAGTGTTTCATGCATCCGCCGTTGCGGAAGCCTAGAGCACCAGTGTTCCAATAGGGGGAAGCTTCAACTGTCGATGCTGGTCAAAAATCAGTTCATCGATCAAAAAGCATTAGAGGATTAGATCACCGATCGAGAAAGGATCGAAGATGATGGCCACCATTGCGGCTGCTAATCGAACTAACCCGCCGATGCTTTAGTCTTCCACTCACCGATGCTGAGGTGTTAGTGGATTATGGAGATGACAGAGTCAGCGAAAGATAGAGAAATTTTTCACCGACAGAAGAAGAAAGTTTCAAAATTTCCTAAGTGTTGGAAGCTATCAGCGACAACGGAAGTTAGTTTATGAGATCACCGATGGACATCATCAGAAGACATTAGAAGATCGGTCTACCGATGAACGTCAAAAAATTTTAGTTGTTTGTGCATCCATCGTTGCGGCTAGCTAGTGAACTATCCTTCTGATGGATAGAGGATTCAACTACCGATGCCACAATGATTAGTACTTCTGACAGCCGATGAGAAGGAAATTTGAAAATTATGTGTATGTATAGGGTCGTCGAAAAGTTATTGAGGATTGGATTGCCGATTGGGCACGTTAAAGGTTTGAGAATCCATCATTGTGGCATTCTAGGACACTATCCACTGAATGGTTATTAGGTTTGACAGCTAATAATATCCGCGAAACCCATAGTGAGATCACTTTTCTCCATTGCGGCTGCCTAGAAGACTAATCGTCTGACGCAATAATGTAGCCGATCATTGAAACAGAGGAGGTAAGTTTCCATTGAATAGCCACAACGATAGGGAGTACAGTGACTTGGATCACTAATCTGCAGAGGGTTAGTCCTTTCGACATAGGCTTGTGGATGTAGAAGACACATAAGGTTTATGCACCTCCGTTGTGGAAGCCGAGATGACTAACCACCCGATGCACAAGACACCCGACCATCGATGCAGCGCATAGGCTGGTTTCATCACTGATTAGGTTCAGAGAGTGGGATTTGGATCCAATACAGTGGAAGGAAATAGGTGAAAAGTCCTCCGTGTCGCCAATGTAGATCAGAAGTTTGGCGATTTTCCTGCCGAAACGGCGAAAAATTTGTGCGGAAGAGACCTGATGAAGAGAAGGAAACTTTGGGTTTTTCAAAGTGGAAATTTTCTCAACAAATTCTAATTATTTTAGCAGATTTTAGCAGAATGTCAGTGGATTACAGGGCTAAACACGGGGGAGAGGAAAATTTTGTGTTTTAAGCAAAATTGTTGTTTTAGGAATTTCCAGATGAGGAAGGTAATAAATTTTGGTTATATCAATGTTATGCATCTAACAGTTGTGTTACTAACATGTTTGCAGAATCGTAGTCACCTTCAAGAGAAGTACTCCAGAGAGAACAGTGTGGTAAAGCCAGAGGTGGTTCAGTCATGAGAACCCATGATGGGTATGATGCTCAGAATTCTTACGAGCAAGCAGAAGATGCCATGGGAGAAAAAGTCCGTAATGGGAATGATGACATAGATTCTAATGGAAGGAGATTCCAGGGGACACCATCCAATGTTGCAGCCACCATGAGAAGCTTGGTTAAATACCAAGAAGAGCAGCATCAGTTGAATGCTACCATATTGCAGAGTTTGACAGACTTACAGAAAAAGATAGATTCTAGACAGGGTACATCAAGGCAAGAAGGCAGTAAGAACAACACTAGGAGAAGGAGAAGGACTTCTAGTGGATCATCTGACTCTGAAGAATCCAATGGGGATTCTATTTCTTCTTCTCATAAAAGAAAAATAAAGAGACACCATAGGGATCACTCTCGGGATGAATTTAAGAAGGGTAAACCTCCTACATTTGATGTTGAGGTAAAGACTGGACAAGAGGTTGAAGCTTGGCTTCTTGGAATAAAGAAGTACTTTCAAGTGCATGACTATTCGGGAAACATGAAGGCAAGAGTTGCCATATTCAATCTGAATAGAAGAGCATCCATTTGGTGGGAACACTTCAAGCAAGTAAAGAGGATCAATGAAAGGAGACTTAAGTGGAAACAATTCAAGAAGTATTTCAAGCAGAAATACCTCTCTGACAGGTATTACGATGACAATATTAAGGAGTTCCATGAGCTGATATTGGGACAACGAACCATGGAAGAATATACAAATAAGTTCTTGGAGCCGTTAAGGTATGTCCGGTACATCAAAAATGAAAAAGTGAAGGTCCAGCGTTTTCTGAGTGGATTCCCTCAGTCCTACAAAGATAGAATTGAGTTTTATGAAACTAGAACTCTTGAAGAAGCAACAAGGATGGCTAAGTATTGCTATGAGAAAACCAAAGGTAAGCCGGATTACCATAAGGCATGGAAGGGCAAGAAGAATGAGAAGTTTGACCAAATAAAGAAAGGTTTTAAACCTTCTAACTTCAGGAATCAGTAGAAGCAGCCATCCCAAGCTGCGAGTAAGCCTGTCGGAGTGACAGGAGAAAAGCCTAAGGATCCACAACAGAATAGAGGACAACTTCAATGTTGGAAATGTGGAGGACCCCACATGCGCAGAAATTGTCCACTTGAGAATGAGAGTACAAGGCCAACTTATAACATTCAAGAAGCAGAAATAGTGGGCCAGGTAGCAAGGGCAGTCCCTAGGATTTATGCAGCACTGAAGGACCACCAGGAAGATCACCAGTCAACTGTGGTTGAATTAGTAGGTAAGATTGTTGAGCAATCTATTTCTATTTTGATTGACCCTAGTTCTACACATATTTACATTACTCCTAGAGTAGTGGAGATTTGTGCTTTTAAGAAAGTAAAGCATAGGAAGTCTTGGTTAGTTCAGCTAGCCACTGGAACTAAGAGAAAGGTTAGTGAAGTGGTGGAGAAATGTCCATTGGTCATGGATGTATTGGTCACTTGTGTAGATCTGAATGTTCTACCGCTTGGTTCCTATGATGTTCTCATTGGAAAGGATTGGTTAGAAGTTCACAGGGTGAAGCTTGATTGTTATAGTAAGACTTTCGAATGCATGAATGAAGAAGGGAACCTATTAGTTGTGGAAGGTATTCCAAAGGTGATTTCAGTAAGGTAGGATTCAGCAATGCAGTTAAAGAAGTTCTGTAGGAAGGGTTGCCAGTTGTATGCAGCTCAAATTTTGGAGGCAACAGATGATGAAACTCTGAGGTTGGAGGACTATCAGGTGTTACAATAATTCAGAGATGTGTTTCCTGATGAGATTCCAAGGCTTCCTCCAAAAAGGGACATTGAATTCACTATTGAACTTGTGCCAGGAGTAGCACCAGTGTCCAAGGCACCCTACAGGATGAGTACACTGGAGATGATAGAATTGAAGATGCAACTACAAAAGTTGTTGGAAAAGAAGTATATCCAGCCAAGTGTGTCTCCTTGGGGAGCACCAGTTCTGTTTGTAAAGAAGAAAGATGGTACAATCAGGTTGTGTATTAATTACAGATAATTGAACAAGGTTACTGTGAAGAATAAATACCCTTTGCCTAGGATTGATGACCTCTTTGATCAAATGAGGGGAACAAAGGTATTTTCCAAGATTGACTTGAGTTTTGGTTACCATCAGGTGAGAATCAAGGATGAAGACATTCATAAGATAACTTTCAGGACAAGGTATGGGAATTATGAGTTTGTAGTGGTACCATTTGGTCTCACAAATGCACTAGTTACATTTATGTGCCTTATGAATAGTGTCTTCAACAGGTATTTGGACAAGTTTGTTCTTGTTTTCCTTCATGACATTCTTGTTTATTCTAAGAATGAGGTGGATCATGAAGAGAATTTGAGATTGACATTGAAATTGCTCAGGGAGCATTAGTTGTATGCAAAACTAAGCAAGTGTGACTTCTATAGAGATAGAATTCAGTACTTGGTTCACATTATCTCAGAGGATGGTATATCTATGGACCCTGAAAAGATTGAAGCCATTATGAATTGGCCTACTCCAAGAAATGTGATAGATGTAAGATCTTTTATGGGACTTGCAGGATACTACAGGAGATTCATTAAGGGATTCTCCAAAGTTGCACATGCCATCAATTCTTTGCAAAAGAATGGGATGAAGTTCGAATGGACATCAAGGTGTGAAGAAGGTTTCCAGTGGTTGAAGAATATTCTCACCAGTGCCCTTGTATTGAAGGTTGCAGATCCAGAGAAAGATTTTGTGGTGTGTACTGATGCATGTGGACAAGGGCTTAGAGGAGTCCTTATGCAGGAAAAGCACGTGATATGTTATGAGTAAAGAAAGTTGAAGGAACATGAGAAGAACTATGCCACTCATGATCTAGAGCTTACAGCCATAGTACATGCTCTCAATATGTGGAGACATTACTTGATGGGCAGGAGATTTGAGCTCAAAATAGATCACTGTGGACTGAAGTATTTGTTTGATCAGCCTACTCTGAATGCTAGGCAAGCCAGATGGCTGGAATTTTTATGTGAGTTTGATTTCAAAATCAAGCACATAAAAGGAAAAGAAAATAAGGTAGCTGATGCACTCAGCAGGAAGATGCAAGAAACACATGTGGAATCTCTTAGTATTTGCCAATTGGATTTGAAGTAGCAAATTGTTAGCCATGCTACTGGAGATGAATTGTATGAGCAGGTAAAAGACAAATTGCAACAGCAAAGTCTTGAGAAGAGGTATGAGGGATATAAATTGGAAGAAGATGGACTTCTCACTTATAAAGGTATAATTTATATTCCGAATGTAGCAGGTTTGAGGAGAGTTGTTATGGATGAAATCCATCAAGCTCCATATTCTGGTCACCCAGAATATTAGAAGACAATTGCTACAGCCAAAAAGTAGTAATTTTGGCCAAGAATGAAAAAGGACATGGCTGAATACATTTCAAGGTGCATGAAATGCTAGCAGGTAAAGGTTGAGCATCAACATCTAGCAGGTTTGTTGCATCCTTTGCCAGTTCCAGAATGGAAATGGGAAGTTATTTCCATGGATTTTATTACAGGATTGCTGATGAATTGTAGACAACAGGATTCCATCATGGTTGTGGTGGACAAGTTGACAAAGGAAGTTCATTTTATACCGGTTAAGTCTACGCATAAGACTGATGACATTGCAAATATCTTCATGAAGGAGATTTTCAAATTGCATGGATTGCCTAAGGCAATAGTCTCTGATAGAGATGTCAAGTTCACTTCCAATTTTTGGAAGGGGTTGTTTGCAGATTTGGGTACAAAGCTAAACTTCAGCACCGCATACTATCCTCAAACAGATGGGCAGACAAAAAGAGTGAACCAAGTGCTTGAAGATATGCTTCGCATGTATGTGATGGAAAAACCAGCCAAGTGGGAAGATTACTTACACTTGTTAGAGTTTGCTTATAACAATGGATAGCAAGAATCCTTGGGGATGAGTCCATATGAAGCTTTGTATGGAAGAAGGTGTAGGACACCAGTGACTTGGGATAATCCAGTGAACAGGGTTGTGCTTGGACTGGAATTTCTCAAGGAGATGGAGCAAGAGGTTATAAAGATCAGGCAAAATCTGAAAGCATTTCTCAAGGAGATGGAGTAAGAGGTTATAAAGATCAGGCAGAATCTTAAAGCAGCACATGAGAGATAGAAAAGCTATGCAGATAAGCATAGGGTGAACAGGGAGTTCAGAGTTGGGGATCACGTTTACCTCAGAGTGAGGGAAAAGAAGAGTTCCTTGAAGCTTGGAAGTTGTGCCAAGTTGTCACCAAGATATTGTGGGCCATTTGAAGTGCTTGAAAGAATAGGGCCAGTTGCATATAGACTTGCATTTTTTGCTAGCACTAGACCTCATAATGTTTTTCATGTTTCCTTGCTTAAGAGATATGTACACGATCCTAACCATGTGATAAATTGGGATGTGATTCAGGTGGAACCCGGGGGAGAGTTCCGAATCGAGCCAATGTGCATCCTCGACAGGAAGGTCACAATGCTCCAAAACCAGGACATAGGTCAGGTAAAGGTGCAATGGGAGCACTACGAACCTGAAGAGGCTACATGGGAGCTGGAGGATGCTATGTGATTGGCACATCCATTCTTGTTCAATTCTATGGAACACTGAGGCGGTACCAGTGTAGCATTTTTGTTCAAATTTTGTAAAGCACTGAGGACAATGCTATTGAAGGGGGAGGGGAATGTAACGCCCCAGTTTTGACCCCGTTGCATTAGATGTATATGATGTATATATTGTATATAATCATGGTGCTGAGCTAAAGGCCAAGGCCCCACCATTGATTGGTTATGCTATGTTTTGGGTTGAAATTGTCATCGATGGTATATCGGGGCATGCAGCATACATATCAAGTTTTGTCATCATGTAAATATACATATTTAATTAAATGAACCCAACCAGCTATGCTCACTGTAACCATAATGAAAAGGGCATGATTTTCCCAAGGGTAATGGGGGGGAATTGTTAAACCATGAACCAATGGGGAAAAATCCATGTGTCACCTTCCCTTGTCTTATACAACTACCACCATTAAAAACTGCTGCTGTTAGTTGGGGCATTTATGGCTGGGAGTGGAGTGTGGTAGGACTTTCAGTCCTTGCCCACATGCACACTCCACCAGTAGGTTGACCTCATGTTGGCAAACAAAAACGACCATCGCCATCACTCCAGGGGACTCCCCACTCTCTCCTTTACTATGCATTCTCTCCATTGTTTGCTCATCCTCACACAAGGACGGTAGTCTGATTGTTCCCATGCACAAGCTTTTTTTTTGGTTTGGTCTCATGCAGCCAGGAGGAGGGAGCCATTTTCGGATGTCATTCACGTTTCCACAGAGTGGTATCTAGCATGATTTCCATCCGAATTCTGGGGTCTGATGTAAATTTCCCTCATGCATAAGTCGAGAGCCTGATTTTCTCCCCATTGTCATCTGTGTAAGTTTTTCCCTGGTGGCTTCGTTGTCCAGGACGAACTGTTGTTTCCCCATGTTGTGAACTGTGTTTGCTGATATGTTTTGAGACTGATGTAGGTTGTTTTGGGAGTCATTTTGGCCATGATAGGGCCAAGAATGACTCAAGAATTGTTTCCTTGCCCAAGTTGTGAATCGCTTGTGTGACTGCGTGTATGCAGTGATTGGTCTTCGGACTATGTTGGGAGCAAGGATGGGGGCTTGGTTTGCTTGATAAACCTAGTGTGTTTGGAAACCACACAGATAGAGCTAGAGGGCTGGATTTCTTCTCCACAACCCCTGAATAGCACTAGAAGGGAATTCAGGGCCTGAGGGACTGTGTAGCAAAGAAGGGACTGATTCCTTGCGTTGGGTGTGTGTGGGTGTATTAGAAGTCAGGCTAGTTCTGGTGTAGGTGTTCCTAGCTCTGTAACGGGCTCACCAGCTTAGCATTTAGTCTTTCTTAGCTCCTTGATGGGCTGATAAACATGACCATGTTGGCTTGGTTGTCTTGTTGATGGCCTGATAAACCCAACTGTGTTGGCTTGGCTGTATTTTATGTATCCTTGGCTATGTGTAATCCTGCTTGTTCCTTATTCCTTGGAGAATCATGCCCATATTGGGGGTGGAAACGTTGCTAAGAGATTGAGGAGCACGCTGGCCTATGGTTGGGTGGAACATTGTAGCGACGTAGCTGGTTGCGGAATGAGTTCTTTATAAGATAAGTAATCTTGTCTATTTTACTTCTGCAATCCTATTTACTGTTAATGATTATGATGAACATGTTGAATGCTTGTATGAATGTATGTTGGCTTCCCCTGTATGATAAATAATCATGTATGCATGTTCTAGTTCAAATCATTTTGTTTTATCATTTCATCTTTTTATGAATGTACATATTCATGGGGCGGTTGCCCAGATGGTTAACGCCATGGTAGCATCCTCTTTGCCGGTCGGAGGGTCGGGGACGTTACAGCTACTCATCTCACTTAGAGGCTCTACTCCAAAAAGATATTAATTTTTGATCAACAATCCATTGATATCCTAAAAAAAACCAGAACCTCCAAAGCTTGTCAAACAGTTATATATTCATCTCTCCAAGATTGATTCACCATAACCATCTCTTTCTTATTTATAATCTTCTTGACTCAAGATATGTGCCTACTTGGTGAAGTCCATTTACTTTGGATATTATCCCATTGGGTTGTATCTATGATAATTTAATATTTGCATTGGTGTGCCACTTTTGCAATTTATCTTAGTAGTTTAATACACACAAATGCCAATACAAGCTCCATACCACCAAAAATTTTCAAGTATCAAATCCTCAGAAGAATTGAACACCATTCTCAGAAAGCAAAGCTCCCCATGGTTAAAAGCAGGTCTTGGCTATGAAGAAGGTTCATGCAACAGTCAGTCAGAATGTGAACATAGTGTGCAAACAAAAGGAAATGAAGCAAGTACTAGAATAAAAAATTCAGATCAGAATTATCAACCAAGGATAGCTCAAAAACATACTCAAAAAAAGGGAAGACCTCTAAGATTCAGGTACCAAAACGTTTTCCATGGTTACTATTATTGTTGCTCTAATTTTGGTCACAAATCTGCAAATTGTGCATTTAATTTTTGAAATATGCAATCAAAGAATAGTCAATTTTTGCAACATAGAACAAGATAGTCAACAAGCGAACAAGAACAACATACAACTTAGTTCACAACTAAGAGATTAACTCATGATAGAAATAACAATTCTTTTGATCTACTATACAATGAGCCAGAATGTTATGTTTTTCATAACTTTGGACACAAGGCTTCAAAATGTCATCCGAAGGATTACAAAATAGTCCCAAGAATGAACTACTCTGTTGAAAGTAATAAAATTTGGAAGAACAAAGAAAATAATAAATGTGGCCTAGTCCTTTATGTTCAAAAAGAATAAGGCCCCTGGTATATTGACATTAGATGTTCCAAACACATGAGTAGTGATAAAAGTAAGTTTTATCTCTAAGTGAAAATAAATTAGGAAATGTAATTTTTTGAAATGATGCTCCAAGGAATATCAAAGGAAAAGGAATGGTCAAGTTGAGTAATGGCAAAGCAAAATCCCAATATGTGTTGTTTGTAGATGGACTAAAACATAATATTCTTAGTGTCAGTCAGGTTTGTGACAAATGATGTGAAGTTGTTTTCATTTCTAAATATTGCAAGATAAAGTTTGTACCCTCAGGATAGTTGGTTGCAAAAGGTATAAGAACTTAAAACAATGTCTATGTCTTGAAAGAAGAAAAATAATAATGTCATCTAAGCAAGTATGATGAAAGCTAGCTTTGGCATAAGAGACTTGGACATTTAATCTTTGATCATGTAATCAAACTTGTGAACAATGGGGCTATAAAATATCTTTCAAAGATATCAAAGCCATATGACTCTATTTGTAAACCTTGTCAAATGGGAAAACTGACTCGCACAGAGTTTAAATACAAGAACTTCACATCAATAGACAAAACAATTTAGTTAGTAGATATGGATTTGTGTGGACCATCAAGAAAAGAAGGCACAAGAAAAGAAAGATATTTTATGTTGGTCATTGATGATTATTCTAGACTTACATGGGTTTCTTTTCTGAAAGAAAAATATGAGGCACTTGAAAAGTTCAAAATATTTAAGGCACTGAATCAGAATCAAACAGGAAAAATACTGAAGCCAGTAAGATCTGATAGAGGAGGAGAGTTCTGTTCAGGAGACTTCAAGGATTTTTTTTATAAACATGGAATTAAGAGAGAATACACTATTCGAGGGATCCCACAACAAAATGGAGTTGTTGAAAGATGGAATAGGTCATTGCAATAGATGGAAACATCAGTGATGAATGAAAGGAATATTTCTCATACATACTGGGTAGAGGAAATTCACACAACTATCCATATTCTTAATAAATCTCACCTAAGGCAAAACGGTGATAAGACTCCCTATGAACTATGGTTTGGAAGACTTGATTCTATCAAACACTTTAAAGTATTTGGAAGTAAATGTTATATCAAAAATAATGATGAACATCTTGGGAAATACGATAATAGGGATGATGAAGGTATCTTCTTAGGATATGCTTCAAACAGTAAAGGGTACACTTGTTATAATAAGAGGCTGCATAAATTGGTTGATTGTATTGACATTAAAATCGATGAAGTAATCCTTGTAAAATACATTCAAATAAGAAATGTTGAACCAGATACAGAATACATAGTTGAATTCAAATAAGAATAGGTCCAAGAATTGAAAAAATAAGATCCAGAGTCAGATGATAAGAGCGCAAACACTTAGACATATCCAAGACAACAGACAAAAAAAAGGAACCTTCTAGAATCATTCAAAAGAATCATCCTCAAAGTTTGATAATTGGTGACAAGAATAAATGAGTGCAGACAAGAAGAAAGTTGATCAAGGCTTCAGAACAATATCAGATTGATTTCTTATCAATGATGGAACCTAATAATTTTTAAGAGGCTAATGAGAATGAATATTCGGTTAAATCCATGAATGAAGAGCTTGATCAGATTGAGAAAAAAAGAACTTGGGAGTTGGTTCCTAGACCTGTAGAAAAAAATGCAATAGGCTCCAAGTGGGTGTTTAAAAAAAAGATGAATTAACAAGGAAAGATTGTAAGGAATAATGCTCGATTAGTTTGTAAAGGGTATGCCCAAGTTGAGGGACAATATTTTGATGAAACATTTGCACCAATAGAAATATTGGAAGCTATCAGAATGTTTCTTGTCTATGCCACTCACAAGAACTTCAAAGTGTATGAAATCGATGTTAAGTCATATTTTCTCAATGAATATATAGAAGAATAATTCTATATAGAGAAACCTGAAGGGTTCTAGTTGACAGACAATCCTGACAATGTCTAGAAATTGAAGAAGGCTCTATATGGATTGAAACAAGCACCAAGATCCTGGTATCATAGACTAGATAAATATCTACAGGACAAAGGTTTCAAGAAATGTATTGTTGATAGTAACTTGTATATCAAATATGAAGGTGATAATCTATTAGTAGTTTTGGTGTATGTGGATGAGATTATATTTGGATGCACTAGTGATTCTTCTATGCAGTGGTTTTCTAATTCCATGCAATCTGAGTTTTAGATGTCAAGGATAGGAGAATTGTCATTATTTCTTGGTCTTCGCATTATCCAGAGTCCCGAAGACTTATTTATCTCCCAAGAGAAGTATTTGAAGTAGATGTTGAATAAATTTCAAATGGAAGACTCATAACCTATCAGTACACCTATGGTTGTTGTATGTAAACTTATCAAGGATGATCCCTCACTAGATGTTGATCAGAGAACATATCAGCTAATGATAGGAAGCCTCTTATACATCACATCATCTCGACCTGATATAATGAAAGTTGTTGGAATGGTAGGAAGATTTCAGTCTGCTCCTAAGCAATGTCATTTGGTGGCTATGAAGAGGATATTTAAATATTTGAGGGGCACAATGACTTATGGTCTCTGGTATCCTAGAAATCAAAATCTCCAGTTAACTGCATATTCAGATGTTGATTGCAAAAACTTGTTGGATGAAAGAAAGAGAAAAAGTGGAGGTGCATTCTTCTTAGGTGATTCTTTAGTTGCATGCCTCAGTAAGAAGCAAGGCTAAATATATTTATCCACTACAGAAGCTAAGTACATTATTGCTGCCACCTTCTATACATAAATTCTCTGTATTAATTTGTCACAGTGGTCTAGGAACTGAAAACATTGTCTCATGATGAATACAGACAAATATGCATAAAATTGGAAAAATGGTGCTACAATGGGAGTAGTATCTCTGTATAATCAATGAATAATGAATAATACAATACAATGAACAGGCAAGATGCATGAATTCCAAGACAATTCGAATTCCCAGGGAGGTCATTAAAATTGAATGAATGGGTGTAGCTTAGCTGACTGTAAGCCACAGTAAACACACTAGTTAACCAACTGATCAAGTGCCGATTGACTCAAGTAAGTCCTAACTGAAGTCAGAGTGCAATGAATGACCGATTCTAACTTAAAGTATCTTAGACACATGTCACCGCATGCTAACCAACAAGTGGTAGCGCATCATTAAGTCCAATGAACCTCGATGAGGTTAACTGAAGTCAAACTAGCCATCAGAGGTGGTTGGAGGTGCCCCTGTTGACTCCAACTCATTAAATATTAATAAAATAATCAATATAATGAATGGAAGTGCCTTCACCACTCATATTAGCTTATTTTAACCATCAGTTAGCAATTAGGTGCATTTACGACACTCATATCACTCCCGGAGTGCTCTAGTTGGCCTCCCCAATTGAAGGAGAAGGCTTAGTTGGCCTCCTTGAATGAAGGTAGGCGTGGGTGTGCTCATTCTAATGTCATAAAGTGCTCATTTGATGCCAATTAAGTCAATAAACTTAGGATAGTTTCTTAACAAGGCCAAATTGACCAAATTAAGTGTGCATGGTGGGTAAATGTCTCCAACACCCCCCCTTAAGCTATACTCAGGAGAAGTAGAAACATAAAGTGCATGAAATGCTAGGTCCCTAGAAACTAAGGCCATAGGTCACCCTGTACAATAATGTAACTCAAACAATGCTCAAAAATAAATCTAAGTGAGGAAAAGAGGGAAAACCCAGTGGGAAAACCCACCCTTCAAGCTGAACACTGAAAGTAGTCTGATCACCCTGATGAACTCACCCCCAGTAGTGAACGAAGGTAAGTGAACTTATTTTCTAAAAATATCTTGGTGAATATGTCTACAATATACTCATCATTCGAGCAGTATTGCAGAATGATGGTCCTGACATGCACCATTTTCCTGATATAGTGCATGTGTATCTCTACATGCTTGGTCCTCTGCCTGGTTATTGGATCTGTGGATATCTTAATAGCACTTTGATTTTCAAAAAAGAGGATAGTATACAAAGTACTACCAAGATAAAACTCTGAAACAAAGCCTTGCAACCAAACAACTTGGATGCAAGCATTCACCGCTCCTCAATACTCGGCCTCTACTGAAGACAATGCTATGGCAGCCTGCTTTTTTCTAGACCAGAAAATGGGGTCACCACCAAACGTGAAGACATATCCGAAAGTATAATTCCAATCAACAAAATCACCCTCCCAATCAGAATCTGTGTAACTAACCAGCTCTAGCTCAGAGTCTGCAGCATAGTGAATGTCGTAGGTCCTGGTTCCTTGAATATACTAGAGGATCCTCTTGGCTTCCTTCCAATGAATATCATGAGGCTGATGCATGTATCTTGACACATTATTCATGGCATAATATATATCAGGCTAAGAATGAGTCAAGTATAGCAAGCTACCTATCAGCTGTCGATAAATACTGTAGTCCATGGGAGGTGTGCTTTTTCCTTCTTCAAGGTTGATCTCTGAAAGGAAAGGGAATGGAGAAGACTTACATTAAGCCATGATAAACTTTAATAATAGGTCTGATATGTATTTTTACTTAGTTACCATTATCCCATCAAAATTTTGCTCAATTTGGAGCCCCAAAAATTGCTTCAAGAGCCCCAAATCGCTCATTTCAAATGCATTGTGGAGAGCAGTTTTGATGACTAAAATAGAAGTAACTGTGCTACCTCTAATCAGAAAGTCATCAAAATATAAAAAAATAGTAATCAAATTACCATCACACTTCTTTATATACACATTTGTATCTGATTTACACCTTTGGAAGTTTTGCGAGAGAAGGAAGGCATCCATCTTGGAATACCACTCTCTTGGGGCCTGTTTTAACCCGTATAGTGACTTCTTTAGCTTGTAGACCAAAGATGGATCAGAAAAGTAGCCCTCGGGATTCTTCATGTATATCTCCTCATGAATATCTCCATGTATAAATGCATACATAACATCCATATGATGCACTTCCGAGTGCTTAGATGCAAAAATTGCCAAAACTAGGGGGATGGAGTCCATTTTTGCAACCGATGCAAAAGTCTCATGGTAATCCACACCTTGGACTTGGGAGAAACCTTTTACTACCAGAATTTCCTTATATTTTCAGGTGCTTCCATCAGTAGAAGCCTTATTCTGAAACACCCACTTGCATTAAACCAACTTCCTCCCCGGAGGAAGAGAAACTAGCTCCCAAGTAGTGTTTTCTGAAGAGAATTCATCTCTTCATCCATGGAAACTTGCCATATTGGATCCTTCCAAGCATGGTGGTAAGACTTAGGGTATAAAATTATAATCAAATAAAAATATTTTGACAGCAAATAATTAGGACAATAGAGCGCAATACCTTCTCTTTGGAAATCGGACCGTGTTCTCCTTGGATCATCCAGATTTCCAATGTTATCTCCTGCGGAGGAGAGTGTCTGTCGAGCCCAAGTTGGGAGATGATTTTGTAATTCAGGTTATGATTCAACATCCAATTTTTTTTTTACACTGATATTAGAAATCAGAGGATCCAAATCAGGGTCATCACCCCCAATTACATCATCCAAATATTCAATAGAATAGGAAGGAAATTCAGCAGTTTTCTCCTTCACTAGTTCTACGTCCTAAAGAGGCTCATCGAACTTGACAGTCCTTTCAATGATGATATATTTTGTTTTTATATCCAGTGTCTTGAAAAATTTTGATTCATCAAGATACCCAATAAACATACATTCTATGTTTTGCGGTTGCAAAGCCCTCCTTTTATCAAGTGGAATTTGGGCCCATGCAGTGGACCCAAACACCTGCAGATTCGACACATTCAGCTTGTGTCCGAAGTATGATTTGAAAGGGGTATTCCATTTCATGGATGAGTGTGAAAATATGTTCTGAATATATTCTACAGAATGCATGGCTTCAGCCCACAAATTTGCAGCCAACTTCTTTGATTCCAACATACAGGTGGTAATCTCCTTGAGAGACCGATTCTTCCTCTCCGCTACACCGTTCTGCTGCGAAGTGTAGGGGAGTGAATGCTGGATCTAAATACCACTTTGGGAACATATATGTAGTAACTCATTACTGACATACTCCCTACCATTATCAGATCTCAATATATTGATCTTTTGGCCAGATGCATTCTCAATCAACGCCTTCAATTCAGTGAATTTTTCCAAGACTTCCGACTTCTTTTTTATAAAAAAGACCCATGTGTATCTGGAAAAGTCATCAATGAAAGTCCAAACATACCTTGATCCATTCATGGATGTGATAGGCATGCGACCTCTAATATCAGAATTTATTAGTCCCAATATGCATGATGCTCGGCTTTCCTTCCCCCGATCGAACTTATGCTCAGGGTGCTTTCCAACAACATAGCCCTTTCAAATTCCAGTGGTAGCTTTGATGACCGAGAGGCTTTCAACCATAGAATTATTCTATAACTTCTACAAGTATTTGAAGTTTAGATGGCTGAACCTCTCATGCCATAGTCTACTAACTTCATTTCCATGAGTCAGCAATGCGGTGGGCTTTGCATCCACCACAAATTGGAGAACTCGCAGGCTTTTGCATGATGGTTTTTGCATGATGGTTTGCAAGGCCTTTTGTTACAAGTTTTTCGGATGCAAGTTCTATGATATCTACATCATCTGCACTAAAGAATACTCTCTTGGGCACCCTCGTATGTGTCATATGATAAACACTTAGGAGGTTTGATGCAAGAGATGGTAGATACAGAACATTGGAAAAATAACCATGCTCAAGATCTACAGTACCTTGTCCTTCAGATATGATTGTGGAGTCATCTCCCATGTGGATGGGAATGGATTTGCCAGTCTCCAAATATGAGAAGGATTCTCTTTCATCCATCATGTTGTTTGAAGCTCCAGAATCTATCAAGAGTGCTTTGGACTTCGAAGTGCTTTCCATGAGGGCATGACCTCTTTCATGCTGTGGTTCCTGATCTTGTTGATCTCTCCTCTGAAAGATTTCTAGAAGATTGATGTGATTTTTATCAAGAAGAGAATTAGATTCATCAAATTTATTTTTCATGCAGGCATGTTCAGGGTGGAATCCCTTCCTGCAGTATGAACACTTGACTTTTTCATTCCCATGATGCCCTTTTCTTTTGTTCTTCTTCGAGCCGGAAGGCTCTTCATGCTGCTGGTTTTTAACTTTAGTCTTAGGAGCTTAGAATTTTGTTTTTGGGTTCTTCTGCTAATTTCCTTTACCCTTTAGATATTTGGGCCCCGAGACATAGATGGCTTGATCATGGGAGGGATCTAATGATCCACATCTAGATAATATTATCATGTTCACTTTTTAGGGACACAATGAAGGCATTGAGTGAAGGCATCTTCCATCCATGGGTTGTGATATTACCCACATGGAATGTAGAGACAAACACCGAGTAATAAGCTCCAAGTTTGGAGAGTATGGTGAGGATGATCTGGTCATCCTCCTTCTCCACCTTACATTGCTTCAACAGTAAGACAATGTGCTTGAACTTTGTGAAAAAATCATTGAAGGTCTCAAAATTGGAAGGTTGGAGAGACATCAACTCATTTTCAAGCTGGTATACTCTCAAATCATCCTGTTTTCCATACAAGGCTTCCAATTTGTCCCAAATTTCCTTTGGAGTCTTCAATCCCGAGAGATGGAAAAGAAGATCCCATGAAACAAAGAGGCACAAGAATCCTAATGCTTCATATTTCTTGTTCAAGAATCTAGCTTTGTCTATCATAGAAGAAGGCTCTTCTTTAGTGTCCATAGTGACCCTATAGAGTCCTCTAGCATGTAGATGGATCTCCATGTCTCCTTTCCATGAATGGAAATTGTACGGATTCAAGAGTTCTACTAAAGAAGCCATTTCAAACTGTTGGAGGGAATGCTTTCACCTGTTAAAAACCTGCAAATCACAACAAAAGGGGTACCCTAAGGTCAGACAGCCTGCACATTTTAGGCTTTCATCACAACCAACATAGTTGATCAAGCAAGCTTAATCAACAATTCCTTTACTTGGGGTATTACATTAGAGGAAATTTGGGGTCTAAAATGGGCCTTATAAGAAAACGTGCCAAAATAAGTTTTTGTGAGTTGGAATTCAAGAACCAATAGAATTTCAATAAAATAATTCAACCATAATGGTTGAATTGACATATTTGTCATTAAAAAAAACTACTTTTTTTGTTCGTATTTTCGACATATCTCATTGTGTTTTTACTCAAATTTCGATCAGGAGAGCTCGTTGGATGCGGAATTTGATTCCACATCCAACGAGTACCCACACTACATAATTTTGACGGACTTTGCTACCCCAAAAACAAGAAATACCTGAAAAAACGTGATGATGACATCATCATCACATTTTTTCAGGTATTTCTTGTTTTTGGGGTAGCGGGGTCTGTAAAAAGTATGCAGTGTGGGTACTCGTTGGATGTGGAATCAAATTATGCATCCATCGAGCTCTCCCGATCGAAATTTGAGTAAAAACACAGGGAGATATGTCATAGTGTTCTAGGAACTGAAAACACAGTCTCACAAAGAATACAGACAAATATGCATAAAATTGGAAAAATGGTGCTACAATGGGAGTAGCGGCTCTATATAATCAATGAATAATGAATAATACAATACAATGATCATGAAAGATCCATGAATTCCAAGACAATTCAAATTCCCAAGGAGATCATTTGAATTGAATGAATGGGTGTAGCTTAACTGACTATAAGCCACAGTAAACACACTAGTTAACCAATTGATCAAGTATCGATTGACTCAACTGAGTCCTAACTGAGGTCAGAGTGCAATGAATGACTCAGTCTAACTGAAAGTAGCTCAGACACATGTCACTTCATTCCAACCAACAAGTGGTAGGGCATCATTAACTCCAATGAACCCTGATGAGGTTAACTGAAGTCAAAATGGCCATCAGAGGTGGTTGGAGGTGCCCCTGTTGACTCCAGTTCATTAAATATTAATAAAATAATCAATATAATGAATTGAGGTTCCTTCACCACTCAGATTAACTGATTGTAACCATTAGTTATCAATTAGGTGCATTTATGACACTTGTATCACTCCCAGAGTGATCTAGTTGGCCTCCCCAAATGAAGGAGAAGGCTTAGTTGGCCTTCTTGACTGAAGGTAGGCATGGGTGTACTCATGCTAATATCATATAGTGCTCTTCTAATGCCAATTAAGTCAATAAACTTAGGATAGTTATTTAACAAGGCCAAATTGACCAAATTAAGTGTGCATGGTGGGTAAATGTCTCCAACACTCAGAATGATTCAGAAATGGGTAGACCTGGAGGTAAAATATGTTGATCTTATTCCTCTCCATTGTGATAATACCAGCGCTATTCGTATGTTGAAAAATCCAGTCCTTCATTCCAAGACTAAGAAAATACCTATTAAGTATCACTTCTTAAGGGATCAGATTACAAAAATAGTAGTTCAATTGAATTTTATTCCTTCTACAGAACAGACTGTTGATATCTTCACTAAACCCTTACCAAAAACATTGTTTGAGTACCTACACCAGAATCTAGGTATCATATCTTATTTCAAATAACATGTTCACTTTGATATGAGGAGTTGTGTTATAGAGTCTTCTTTGACATTGATGTCAAAGGGGAAGAAGTTGTTTGTTATAGATGATAAACAGATTGATTAGTACTAGTACAACATGCATCCAGAAGTTGAATATTGCCATCAATGCCAAAGGGGGATATTGTTGGAGGTTTTGTTTTCATGTGGAAACAAATCAAAGTGTGAATTGGTTGTCATTGATGGAAACATAGTTCCAATCATAAGATCCCAATAATCATAGGACTCAAAAGAATCCATGGCTTGTGTGTCATCAAATAGATCCACAATCATATTTGATTTCCACAGCAAAAAGACGTAGATCCGTAGAGTTAGGTAGTGATCACCGTCAAAAACATATCTGACGTTCATGAGTGATCCTACACTAGAAATCAATAGTCAAGACAAGATATGAAAAGTTTCAAAGGTAATATGATGAACAAATCCAACAGTTAAGAATGGACCCACACAATAAATCGATGGTGCAGAAGGATTTTTGCAAGCGAAAGTTGGAAAGTCTGGAAATTGTTCAAACAA
This sequence comes from Pseudotsuga menziesii, assembly GCA_001517045.1. NCBI lineage: Eukaryota > Viridiplantae > Streptophyta > Pinopsida > Pinales > Pinaceae > Pseudotsuga > Pseudotsuga menziesii. The sequence goes on along the minus strand of LPNX010256682.1, from coordinate 284,448 downwards.
ATGTTGAAAACACAATTTCCGCATCCCACACCAGATCTAAGATCAACGGTCGGGAAAGGGTGAAAAATAAATTGATGACATGGAAGGAGTTTTGCAAGCAGAAGTCAGAAAGTGCAAAGTCTTGAAATTGTTCAAACAAATGTTGAAACCCCGAGTTTCGCATCCCACAATGGATCTAAGATTGACGGTCGAGAAAGGGTGCACAATAAGTCGACAGCACGAAAGGAGTGTTGCAAGCGGAAAGAGGAAAGTGAAAAGTATGGAATTTTTTTAACAAAATGTTGAAAACCTGGAACCGCATCCTGCACTGGATCTAAAATAAACGATCGGGAAAGGTTGTACAAGAAATTGATGACATGGATTGAATTTGTAGAAAAGGATGTGTGGAAGCAGGTGTTTTATTTCAGATCAATGGTCATTAGAGAGGTCGCACGAAATCGACGGTGTAGAAGAAGTCATGCAGAAAAGGATGTGTCGAAGGAGGAAAACAAAAATTGTAGAATGATATCTGGAAAATCACATATCAAATATCTAATTTTCATCTCAGATCAATGGTCACAGAGAGATCGAAGAAGATCAATGGTGTATATTGATTGGTTTAGAACCAAAACTGCAAAACTAGGAGTGCAGAAACTATTATTTGCTAAAGAAATAAAATTGTGGAAGACCCGAGTCGCAGGAAATGACAATTGCAAAAGAAGACAAATGATGAAGATATGTTACAGAAAATCATGAATACTCAACGATTGGACTTCTTGTATGTCATAAGGCATCGAATGGTTTGATTAGTTATGAAAATGGACCATCAGGAATATGAACAGGTAAAGGGTTTAAGGAAACATATGTGTAAAAGGATGTGCATGATGAATGTATGGAAGAGTTGTCTGCAGGCAGAGAAGATGGTGCATGGATCATTGTCAAAGTGGGGATTGTAGAATGATAGAGGACTCTAGTCTCTTACATGAATATCCAAAACAGAGACAATGAGGAGAACCAAGATGCATAAGAAAATCCATAAATAGAACATAACAGAGCTGGTATGCATTGTTATATATGTTTTTCTACATAGTGTAGTGAACATGTTTTTAAGTCTGAGAAACAAGGGTGGTAGGGTGGTGCTAAGTAAAACATGTTGTATTCTTTGTACAAGTTGAATCCTGTACAAGTGAAAGTTGGTGCTTTCACTCAGTTGTAGAGGGAGAATGTTATTTTAGTGGGTGCTATAAAATCATGAGGGTTGGTACTCTCTACAAGAAGGATTTTATAAAACAGAGGTTGCAACCTCTTTTGAGTAGGTTTTCAAATAAAAATGAATATTCGTTTGTCTTTATCATGTGTGTGTGAATGATATATGTTATACTTGTTGCATTATCATAACTATAAATTTGTAATAAGTAATAATGGTTTATATATTGAAAATGGTTTAATCTTTTGAAATAACTGATTCACCCCCCCCTCTTAGTTATTTGAGTAATTTCAACAAACCCTATGGGCTATGGATTTGATTCTAAGAGGAAAGGGTCGCGAGAAAGATAGGAAAATACTAACCATGCTAAAACCGTAAACATTTACCCATATATAGTTTTTTAAGATTCTAGAAGAGAAAAAGGACAAAATGATAGGCTCATGAGCCTACTTTTCACTGTCGCAGTGTGTATGGCTCTAGGTGTGGTGGTGAGAAAGCTCCATATGTTCATTGGTGGTTGGAAGCATCCAAAACGATTTTTGTGGTTAAAATCAAAACAACTCGTCGTATATATATATATATATATATATTGTTAAAAAAGTCATTAATGCGATGGTTGGGGAGTAATTTATACAACGGGTTCGAAATGTCGTTTGGTGCTAATTTTAAAAACTCGTAGTGTAATGCCAATAGCTTGTCAGTAGTTTTCTCCAATTTTTGTCGATATATTGGCAGTGAAATATGAGTTTTTTGCGACAGCGTGGGATAAAAAAGATGAGTTTCACCGACACTGTCGGTGGAAACTCATCAAATTCTTCCAAAAAAGAAGCGTTGACAAAACTTGTCAAGGTATTCCAACAAAGAAGCATCAGCACAACTCGTCAAGGTCTTTCGATACATCAGCAGTGAAGATTGAGTTTTTTTGCAATAGCATCAACTAGAAAAGATGAGTTTCACCGATAATGTCGATAAGAAAAAGATTAGTTTAACCGATAGTGTCGAAAAGAAAAGATGATTTTCATCGATAGTGTCGAAAAAACTCAATGAGAACTGTCAATGGATTCTCCAATGTTGGAAAAACTTAAATAAACTTTCCAATGAAATTGACTTGGTGGAAGACTTAGAAAAAATCAAAACTAAAACAACATTGGCAGAAAATCATCAACAACTTGCGACCATGTTGGCAAAACTCGCTGAGTTCATTAGATACGTTAGAAAAACTTGCCGAGTTGATCTAATGTGTCGGCAAGACTAGATGAGTTGACCTGATGCGTCAGACAAACTCACTGATTTCTTTCGATGTGTCGACAAAACTCGTTGAGTTCTTTCGACATGTCGAAAGAAAAAACTGAGTTTTTTTAACTTAGACTAATAACCTTTCTTTCTCAATTCAAAGAAAAAAACTAATTGTTGGAATGAAATCTTCAAGAAGTAAAACTTGTCTAAGGAAGGCTTAAGCTAAAAAAAGTAAGGAGGGGCCCTAAAAATGTAAAATTTTTGGGAAGCAGTTACAGCAACAACAATTGGAGACTAGCTGGTGAACACATATCTCTGAAAAAATATCTTTCCAAAACAAAAACTGCTACATGGTATTTGATTACAGCAACTTCTTCAAGGCATCCTTTGAGATTATTTAAGAAGCTAGAATTTTCTAGGGATGTAAAATTTTGTGCATCACATTGATTATAGTCTTTTGGGGTAGGGTAACAAATATTAGAAGTCTTGATAACTCTCTTTGGGATTAAATATGAGATTAATTTTACCTCTGTATTTTGGTTGACACCAGATATGACACCACAGGATTGTAGCAAAGTTAGACAGATGTATTCATTTGTTCCACATTCCCATGTTATTCGTATTCTTTTGATGCTTAAAGACATTTGTCTTTTGAGTCTTCCTTTATTGCTTCTTTTACTTTGAGAAATTGATTTGGGTTCTTCCATCTATAATGTCCTTTTGTGTGAGTGATGACTTATTTCAAACTCACATACAGAGAAGAACCTTTCTGAGAAATCCATTTATTTTGCTGATTTATTTCTTCAACATATCTTCTTTGGTGTATATTTCCTGTTTTTGAATTTTGACTCTTTACTTTAAGCCTAATGGATTTCATTTTATAGCATGGGATTATTTTAAATTCCATACATTTGCCAATCATGCTTCCTTTCCATGGGTCCATCATGGCAAGATTCTTAGGACATATATTAGTGTGAATATGGACGAAGCCCCAAGATAGTATTCTAGACCTCATGAGACTTAGTTATTTTACAAGCTTTAAACAAGACTTCAATTTGTTCTTGAAATAACCTCCCTTTCTGCAGTCTATTAATTAAAGAATCTCAACTTTGATCATAATCTTTCATATATATTCCAATAAGAAGCTCTTGGATTTCAAAGCATTTTGTGATTATTCAGATTCCTATGTCCCCAAGCGTAAAAAATTGAGTTGGTTTATTCTAAACAAAATCAACTAAACTAAAGTAAATTAGAAAAAGAAAGTGAACAAAATAGAAAACATGAAAGGAAAAGAAAGGTTTTATTTATGTACAAAAAGCATGCCTAAAAATAACTAGGTTAAGTATGCTTTGAGAACAAGGCCATTAACAGGAAGGTTCTCTTCCCGCCCTTGTAAATCTTGCAACTTATAAGTTGAGGGGCCAATATTCTCAACAATTTGATAGGGTCCAACGCATAGATGTTGAAATTTGGTAAGTTTTCCCTTCTCATCATGTGGGTGATCCCATTTTAAAACCAAGTCTCCTATTTCAAAATTCCCCTTCCCGGATTTTTGCTTATCAAACCACCTCTTGACAATGTCTTGTTGTTGTTTAAATCTTTCTTTAGACTTAAGTCTAGACTCTTCAAGTTTCAATAGACTATTAATATGTGCTTGTAAGACTTCACTACTAGATCCCTGTGAGGCTTGAGCTAACTGAGAGGATGGAAGCAGAATGTTCCGAGGTAAAATAACCTCTTTCCCATAAATCAAAGTATAAGAATACACTCCTAAGGAATTATTTGGGGTGACCCTATCTTTCCATAGCGCATTGGGAAGTGTTGTGTTCAAGTTTCTTGATTTTCAATAACAGTTTTCTTCAAAATTCTGATGATATTTTTGTTTTTTTATTCTGCTAACCCATTTCCATGAGGATAATAATTTGCTAAATAATGTAATTTTATTCCCTTTTCACAAGAAAATTCAGTTATCTCAATGGATGAGAAATAATATGCATTATCAAAAACAAGAGAAATTGGAACCCCAAACCCGATCATAATGTTTTCTTGCAAAACGTTGATGACCACATCTTCGTTCACTTTGCACAGCGGAACCACTTCGACCCATCTTATGAAATAATCTATAGCCGTGAGGATATATCGATGTTGTAGTGAAGAATTCAAATTGATTTTCCCAATGATATCTATACCCCTTTGTTCGAATGGATTCGAAATAATGATGGGTTGTAATGGTCCATCTGCTTTTGACAACTACCACCACTCCTTTGACACACGTCACATTTTCTTGCATAAGCATGAGAATATTTGAATAACGTTGGATAATAATAGCCAGCTCTGAGGATCTTATGAGAAATAGTATATCTAGAGAAATGTCCTCCCATAGGGCCATCATGAAATTATTTAACTACTTTAGATGCATCTTCTTGCTCGAGGCATATCAGGAACACTCCATTGTAGTTTTTTTTTTAAAGAACTCCATCGATTATCTGGTAGGAGGCTGACTTCAAAAGAAGTTCCCATAGCTGTTTATAGTTCCAATGCTCGGGTAAATTTTCTTGCTATAGGTAATGCACTAGATCCTTGTACTAAGATTTAGGAGTAGTAAGGATGGGACATACATCAATAATGTTTAATTCCGCTTCATTCTCCCAATCACAATATTCATTAGTTTGACCTTCCACAAGCAACTTAGATAGTCCTTGAAATTTAATAATACTGGTTGGATTGAATTCTAAATCATACTCGTGTAGTGTTGTCACCCGGTTTCCTCTTTTCTCACCCAATTCTTTTTGTATGAAGAGGGACCTGAAAGCCAAATGAGGAACAATCACTTTTGTCCCATTTTTCAAAATGTAAGGTCTGAAATGTTTTACTTCTTTGAAAACTGTGTATGCTTGTTTGTCTACAGCATGGTAATTCAATTCATCCCCTTGTAATCCGGTGCTAATAAATTATATTGGGTATTCATCTTCCAATTCTGACTTCTGCATGAGCACTGCTACAAGTGAATTGTCTTAAGAAAAAGTATACATAATAAAATATTTTTTCAAAATTAGGACTTTTTAGAGAAGGTGCATGAGCTATCGTTGTTTCAATGTCATTAAAAGCAACCTTCTTGACATCAGCCCATTTGAATTACACGCTTTAATTCACCATTTGTTGCAAAGGTTTCATAATTTGTGCAAAATTTGGTACAAACATTTGAACAATATTTATTGTAACCATAAATGATGGCATATATTTTTTATTATGTGGTAAGGGAATTTGAGATATAACCTCAATTATCTTCGGGTCTATGGAGATTCCCTTCTTTAAAATAATATGACCTAACAGTTTTCCTTCTAGAATTGCGAAAAATGCTTTTCTTTGGATTTAGAGATATGCCATATTTTCTACAGCAGTCTAAAATTTGTTTTAAATGAAAAGTATGATCTTCTCTTTTCTTAGAGAGAATAGTCACATTGTCTAAGTACACCACCACACAGTGGCCGATTAGTCATCGTAATGCAATATCCATGGCCCTCTAAAATGTAGCTCCAACATTTATGAGACCAAAGGGAATTCTCCTATAAGAAAGAATTCCCCACTTTGTGCAAAATGTAGTCTTAAACCTATCATTTTCAGCCACCAATGCCTAATTATAGCATGAAAATCCATCTAGAAGGGAGAACAACTCCGATCTTGACAGCATTTGAAGAATTTGTTCCATTGGTGGAACTAGATAATTGTGTTTATCGAATGCTCTATTCATATTTCGAAAGTCAACACATAACCTAGTTTCTCCTAAATTCTTTCTCACTAGAACCAAAGTAGCCACCCATTCGGAATATCGAACTCTGAAAATAATTTTTCCATCGAGTAACTTCTTTACCTAATTTTGGATTGAAGGTTCCAAATTTGGATGCATTTTTCTCAGTTGTTGTTAGATTGGTTTTACACCTATTTTAATAGGAATAATGTGTTGAATGATACGCATGTCATATGTATTTAGGTATTCATATGTACAGGAAAATATATCTTTATATTGCTCAAACAAATTAATAAATCGGTTTCTTTCTCCTGGCGAGCAACACTTTCTTGGATTTACATATGTGGGCTCAGCCTTTATCCCCAAATTTATCAGTTCATATTGCATGGATGAACTGTTGGTTTTGACATTGGATGGTTTTCTAAATTTTTTATGTAAATCAAACATTCCTTCCAGTTTCCTTACTCCTTTGGGCATGAAATTTTCTTTGGTTAATTCTCCACTTTGTAGATCTTCCTGGTGTTCTTCATCATCGATCATAGATTCTTTGAACACTTCATCATTTGCCTGGAAATTGATACTCTTTTCATCAGCATCAAAAACCCTCAAATTTGTAATATTATCTGCTACTGATGGCCTAAAAATAAGTTCAATAGAACACTTGTTATTAGTCATCACTAATCCAGAAGCAAAAGTAGATAAAAAAGCAGCTGCAACATTTTGTAATCTAGGAATTAAGTTTATATTAAAAGAATTGAAATGTGATATCAAATTCCAAACTTCAACTTGATATCCTTTTAGGTGTTGTGATAAACAGTGAATTGTATCTCTGATTTTCCTAAATACTATCTTAGAATCACCGAAAACTTTTAAATATCTAACATTAAGTTCAATGGATTTCTTCAGGACCTGGCTAGAGCTTCATATTCAACAGTATTGTTTGTGCATTCAAACTCTAGTCTACAAGAGAGAAGCTATTTATTCTTTTCTAGGTCAATCAAGACACAAATGTCTCTTGATCTATCTTGCTTTTGGAACCATCAAAATATAAAAACCAAAACCTATCTTCTAACTCTACCTGATTAGTATCATTTCCTATGTTAGTGAATAATTTACTATATTACAGTCAATATCATCAGTACGTGAAAATTGAAGGAGATTGAACTGCATGTCTTATTCACAACTGACTTCTTCTACTTGATAATTCCCTGGCTCAAGCTCTAAAAAAAATTTCCCAAAAATGAGGACGAGAAATTCACAGGCTCATTCTTTCCTTCCAATTGAGTTACATTATGCTTCATACATGGCTCCCTTAATATATTAATCTTATTTTTACTATTTTGATATGGAAGCCACATGTCTGACCAGTCGATTGCAAAGTAACCATGAATTTTTGTCGACCAGTATCTACTCAATATTAGTCCATAATCCTCGGGTATGTCTACCACCATGATATCTATGAATTGGCAAACTCTAGTATCTATAGATAATTGAATCAACACATCTTTAATTTCCCCTATCACTTTAACAACGGATCTGTCCAATTGAATGATCCGACAATGGGATGGTGTGCGTTGACCATTAATCATTTTACATACCGAGAGAAACATAACATTGGATGAGGCCCCATAATCCACCAAGCAATTATGTAAATTATGATTAAAAATATCAAATGATAACAGAAAAGGAAGAGTCTAAGATTGAGATTTTCCTCCAATGTTTACTTTGTTAATTTCATTATCAGATTCAATGGCTTCTGGGATACTACTCGGTTGCGGATCGAAATCTTCTAAAAGCTTCTTTCTTTGTTGTGACAAATTACATAATTCGAATAGAGAAATATTCTCTTTTGTTTTCTTAATGTATTCTACAATTTCATAGACCATATCATGTTCTACCAAGTTTTTCTTAGTTCTTTCTATTTTATTTACAACGGTCTTCAAAGGTTTGTTAACTACTGAGGTCATCTCTTTTATATTTACTGGATTTGACTCAGGTGTTGTTTGACTAGTACTAAGAATTTTCTTCATGTTTTCTTTCATATTTTGTATTTTAGGTAGTACTAAACTTTCATCCACTATCGGTCCTTTACTTCTAGTCATGACATTAATTGATGATACTTGAATCTCCTCAGTACATTCTTCTTCGTTTATCCCTAATGTGGGTGCCCAATCCCATAACACAATTGTGGTTTCCTCATTCATTTCTTTAGGTTGATTGGTTTGGTCTTCTTTTAGCTCAGGTTTTGTCAATTGGGCATCTAACAGTTGATTCATAACCAAATTCATTGCATTAGAGGAAATTTCAATTTAAAATGAGCCTTCCAAAAATAATATAAATTTGGGGATAGGTATCATAAAAAAAACTACTTTTTTTGTTCGTATTTTCGACATATCTCCCTATGTTTTTATTCAAATTTCAACTGGGAGAGCTCATTAGATGTACAATTAAATAACACATACAACGAGTACCCAGTCAACATACTTTTGATGGGTTGTGATACCCCGTAAACAAGAAATACCTGAAAAATGTGATGATGACATCATCGTCATGTTTTTTCAGGTATTTCTTGTTTTTTGGGTAGAGGAGCCCATAAAAATTATGCCAAGTGGGTACTCGTTGGATGTAGAATTTAATTCCACATCTAACAAGCTCTCTCGATTGAAATTTGAGTAAAAACACAGGGAGATATGTCGAAAATACGAACAAAAAAGTAGTTTTTTTTCTTTTCCTCCTCCAAAATTAATAAATATTATTTTATTATTTTAACTATTATTTTATTAATTTTCCTTAAGAGGCCCATTTTGAGTTGAAATTTCCTCTAATGATTTTATCCACCGCATGCAGCTGTTTTCAAAATGATGCTCCTAATGGAAAGTATAAAAATGGTCCATGCCTACCTCATTAAAATTCAAAACAACAGAGTTATATACAGGCGGTTGACACTGTCCATTTTCTTCCCTTATCTTGTAGTAAGGTTTGAATGTCTTTCTGGATGTACTAGCTCCCTTATCCTTTTCCAAATATACTATCTTATTTGATAACTTTTGAACCATCTTGACTACATTCTCTAGCTTGTTCAAGTGCTCTTCCTTGGGTCTGGTTAACAACAAAGGCTTCTTACCAGCTACTGGTTTTACTTCTAGTTCTGAAGTGTGCTTTTCTATACTATCCAGACTAGCCTCAACCCTGTTGGATTCATCATAATTTTCTATCAACATAGGTTTAACTACTCTTTTCACAAACATTTCTATAGGGGGATATAGTCTATAGTATAGTATTCTACCAAAGTTTCTTCAGTTGGTTTTGTTGCAGCACTAAAAATACTTAGAAGACCATTAAACCTCTGGTTGAAATCTTGAACCTTTTATTTCTTATCCATCTTCATAAATAGTAATTCTTCATAAGGGTGGCGATAATTTTTTGACTACTGAATTTGCTTTTAAATACCCTTTCAAAAGTGTCCCAGATTGTTATTGAATTGGATTGTAGACTAAAAAGCCAAGAATATGCTTTAGGCTCAAAAGTATATGGAGAAATTATGCATACAACATATTCATGTTCAACATTTAAAAGCTCCATATGTAGATAAAAACTCTTCAAGTGGTCTTCTATAGAAATGCCTTTTCCAAGTTCAAAATTTGGTAGCACCATGTCTGGGTTCTTAGGAAAATCATGCAAAGGTTCGACCATATTAAGTGGTGTTCTGGACCCCCATGTTGGTTAATTAACAGCACCCGTAACTCGAGGTGGATACTGTGGTGGAGACTGGGATGTAGGAGACTCTGGTCCCAACTAATTAAGAGGTTGGATGATCTCTTTGATAGATAAATCCACCAACTCTTCCAATTTTTCCACAATGATAAAATCTTGACTATAATAAATTGCTTTCTTGGGATCCTTCCTTCTTGGTAACGGAGGGATTTATTTCAATCCTCCAATTTTCTTAACGTAAGATCTTGTCTGCCTCTGAAAGTGATCAAATTCTTCCAACAAAACAATGTACAAACATTCTAAACCTTCTTCTTCATAAATTACCTTTCTTTGTTCTTTAGGAATGAAATCTTCAGGAAACATAGTTCCACATGTATTTCTAGTATAATACTTTATTACAAACGGACTTCCTCTTCCAGCCATGCACTGGAAGCCCTCCTTCTAGCGCCAATTGTTGATGCCTTGAAAATTTCCAGTTATCGACAGTAGGGATTCTCCCCAGTTATCGATCCCAACTAAATCGTTCATTGTTTGGTTTGGGGAAACCATCTGGTTAGCGTCCTGACTATCGTAGATCTAACATTGTTTAAATATTTATCGGTTGCGGCCCAATCCACAATTTATTTAATTTTCTTTAAATAAATGAAATGCAAATGCCTAAGATAAATGTAGGTGACTGATGAACAAAATACTCACAAGTGATGCATAGGTTCTTACCTCCAGTCTTACCACTCTTTCTCCTCAATTACTTCTATAAATATAAATCTAAAACTAATTATATTCTATTTGATTCTAAACTAATATATCCTATCCCCTTGGGGAGAAAATTTAGAAGAAAAAGAGTAATGTACTGTAATTATTCATAATGAATCTTGCAGATAACTACTCCAATTCCATACACATAGTTATAGCAGAAATATTAACAAAGATAGCTTTGAAATAAGAAAGCATTCATTACTCAATTTGTACACAGAATTTTATACAAAAATAAAAATCATTCATTATTAAATAAATAGTTCATAAAACTCAGAACGATCTCACAGTTATATGGAAACTCAATAGAGTAATTCCATATTCAAAATTCCGCACAATCCATGTAAAAACCTGTGCAGTCCTTTCCCAGCAAAATTGTCCTTCTTTATTAGTAGAAAAAATAGTCATTCTTACAAATAAACCATCCTTCTTATTCCAGCAAAAAGTCATTATATTCTACCATCTCCCTCTATTGATAATACAATTACAATGACTTATTGACTTCCCTGACCTTGGGAATTCCAAAATTTCGTCTTTGTGTCTTGCACTAGAAAATGACAAAAAATGATAAATACATAAAAAGACAAAAGATTTTAGGTGGGCCCAACTAAACTTGCAATATATCCCCCCCATTAATCTACTTCCTCAGCAATATCTCGGTAACTTGCTCGTTCCACCATTTGCATTGTCACCTTGTGTACGATCAACTTGGATTCCACGCTTGTTACCTTTTTGATAGTGGTTCTAAACAAGTCTTCCAATATATAATTTATAACCGAAGATTATGCAACCCAATTTTTAACATCGACTTCACTGAAAACTTCCATATTTTGAATATGTTGTTCATCCTTGTGTAATCTATCATGTAGATATGTCATGAGCTAGTATTTGTTTGGGAAGTCATTTATTTTTGAAGCTAAAGCAAGATGGAAACTATCATGAAATTTGAGCATCTTCTTGTAGAACCATGTACACTTTTCCAAGGTATTCTCAATTTCATTACTCAATCTTACCGAATCTTTTCTGGCAAGTGTTCAGGAAATGTCAAGTTGGATTCTATCCAAGTCAACTAGAATTGAACTTGTTTATAAACCTTCATGAGTCTTTTTCTGAAACTAAGAGATTATATTGTAATCTCCTTCACTCTTGCCTCTTCTTTCTTCACCTTATGACTTTTACCTGTGATATTTATTTTATCTTAGTATATGTTTCTTCAGATTGTGCAAGCCAGGGCACAGAAAGTGGTGATGTATAGTTGTCTCTCATTCGCTATATTAAGATGAGTTTTGAGAGAACCCTTTTTTGTCACCAACTCCTCTACCTGGGTTCTCAATTCCCCCATTTTTTGGCATGTTGTAAACTCTCTTGATTCTAGCCCTGAGATCTTAGCTTCAAAATATTTCTTTTCTCCATCCAAAATCATTACTTGTACTTCTAAGGAATATTGCTTAGTTTCCAAAGCTTGGTACTCTCTCTGGAGTCTTTCCTTTTCTAATAGAGTGGCCTTATTTTTTATTTTCAACTCTATTCCCTCTCCTCTCTCCTTAACTAGAGTATCTCTCATTTTGAACATCTTTTCTCTATGATGCATGACATCCTCCACCAATTTGTCAACATTATCGACATTGGATTGCACAGCTTCTATACTTACAGAGGCTAAGAATTTAGGGTATTTATTAGTGCCTTCCAAAATGGTTTTTTCAGTCACTGTGACTACATCATCTTGGGTGCCAACCTTTAATCATTTCTCTAATCTTCTGACAATATTTTTCTTTTCCTTATCAGAAAATATGGTATTTAAGCATGCTACTGTGTGATTCTTAGATGTGATGAAAGGAATGAGTCCAAGTTCTACAAGAGGAACGTGGAATCCTGTGATTGAACTACCTAATCAAGAAGGACGGTCTATTGGGTCATTTTGAACTACTTATTGGTCCATTTCTTCCCTAATATTGTCCTCCTCTTCCTTCTTCCTTCGTTCTTCAGCTGCTTACTCACATTCTTTTTGTTTTCTCTGTGCTTATTATTCTTGCTATCTCTGAGCATTCTCTACTTGTTTCCGTTCATCTTCTTCCTGTTGTAACTTTAGGGCCTCTTCCATTTTTTTTCTACGAATTCTTTTCTATTTCATTGATGCCATCTTTACCCTCGCTGATGCTACCTTTCTTCTTGAAACGATTACTCATAGCACTCATGTTATTGGCGTCCCTATATACCTCCTCATCTTTATCGAAATTATGAGCGTATTCATAACGTATTCCAACGATAGTACACTGTTCTTCAACTTTTCCATCCGATTCATTTCTATAGAAACTCTTCTCTCCAAAGCGAAAATTTTCCATATATTTTACAAATTCGGGGGCTCCTTTGACCTTAGTGAATTTGTAACTACCTATGAAAAAGTGTAGTGGTAGGAAGGTTTCCTTTTTCATGCCAGAATAGAAAGTTACCTACTCCATCTATGAACAATTACTTGACTGCTTCCTTATGGAGTACATAGTCCGTTGCATATCACAGAAGCAATGATGGGGCTTTAGAACCTCCATACATCCTTAGGTAAGTTCCTTCCTGAGAGAAAAAAATAATACCCATTTTTGCAAATAAAATCCATGGCATTATCTAAAAGGTAGTTGGGATCTTTGAGGAATATGAGCTCGTACAGAGGAATTAGAAACTCTTCACGTATAAGCTTGTAGAAACTTGAATACTTTGAGCCCAAATAATTTGATAAGCATCATATATAGGGGTCTTGGTGTGTTTCCAAGTACACCCAAGCTTGGGGAATTGGTTTTGGCACAAGATGCAGTCAATCAAGTAAGAGGCCATGTAGAATTCTGACCTTCTATGAGTCATCCCACCTTGTGCGGCAGCTACACATGATGACAAGCTACTTGATATGATATCTTCCCAATTGAAAATTGTTCCTTCAAAGGCCACATAGTATCTTAATGGGATCCAAATTAATCTATAAAATATCCCATTTTCCCTACCAAAAATCCTATTCAGCATTAAGGCTATGACCTTGTAAGGGGGGCGTAATCTTGCAGTCTCATATTCTCTAGTGCGGTTGTCTTCCTGCTATCATCATCCTTTTTTCACATTCCAAAATATCCAAATCCACTTTGTTAACCCACTCATTCGTCATCATAACCTGTGGGGGTGGAATTTTTCAATCCATGGCTATGTAGGTTGGAGTGAAAGAAGAAAAATATTCCTCATCTATGTTGGAAATAATCATCGTGGAATGGTTTTCCTGGGGTAGAATCCATCTGATGACTTCATCACATGGGAACAGCTCTGGGCATGTGGTTGCCTTAGTAATGCATGATTTTCTTATATTTTATATAAGGACATATCTTCCAGATCAACATTGGGAACATTCTGGTCTATGATCATCTGATATATCTCCCCCCATTTGAACTCTTGATCAGCTCCAGTATTGGATTTGGTGTCTTCAAATGTGATCTTGGTCCTAGATATGATATCCACATCCGAATTGACCTCATTGGCCTTGGATTTATTCGTACCGCTCTTCTTAGGCATGGTGTGAGTTTATCATTTCTGAACCCTCCTTTTGTGGGTAAATATTCTAGGTGAGAGCTGAAACTATGGCATGATCATGGTAAGAAATGTCTTAGTAATATTATGGTTATGTTGAATAACTTAAAACAACAGGAATTTTTTATCAGAATTAAATAACCAAAAATGAAGAAAAGTTTAAGCATCTGAATCATTATTCTTCTTTTAAAATGAGATTTCAATCAGTGTCTAATATGATAAAAAGTAACAGAGTTGTATTTACCATTCCATTACTAGCCACTCAAAAACACTCTTGTGAGGTGGAGAGAGATCACTCCTCATAGGTTTCTCAATCATTTTATACTTGTAGCAAGGGTGTGTGTTTACAAAACTTAAATGAAAACTTATATGTGTATGTATCATTTGTTATTTACACCTCTATTGTCATATATCCTTTTTCGTAATCCTAAATAGGTCAACACACTGAAAGCTAAACATTTCATCACTTGTTCTTCAAAGCATAAATGTTAACTACCTTTTGTCCTAGTTCACAAAGTTTACAAGTTTCATTTCCACCCTCTTATTCATATAGCTCAAAAAATCATTAAAAAGTTGATATTTCTGCTCACTAATCCCCCCAAAGGAAACATAATAACCAATGAAACATAGAAATGACACAATAAATTGGAGGGGAGATAAAAAACCATGGCTTGTGCCTAAGAACCGTGAAAAACTGTAGCAATACTCAGGCTCTAAATCCATAAAGGGTCTCCCCTTCATCGCAAACTCATTTCACAACATGCTCAAACCAAATAATATGGAGGCAGGGAAACATCCTCCCTGGAGTAACCTTGTCGCAAAATCCATGAGGTTCAAAATAACTATACTAGTGGCTTGGGAAACCAACCCAAACTACATGGAAAAGGATGAGACAAACACCATGATGGTTGAGCTAGCAGGCTGGAAGAGTTTTCAACTTGGATATAAAAGTGGTTTTGAGGTCAAGGGTCCCCTTAAAATAGACTTAGGATGACTCTGGTAATCATCCCACTATAACTAAAAAACCTGTGAGCTGGGGATTTGCTTCTAAGAGGAAAGGGTTGCGAGAAAGATAGGAAAAAACTAACCATGCTAAAACCCTAAACATTTACTCATATATAGTTTTTTAAGATTCTATAAGAGCAAAAGAAAAAAAGGATAGGTTCATGACCCTACCTGTCACTGTTGCGGTGAGTACAGTGTTGGGTAGGGTGATGCGAAAGCTCCAAATGTCAATTGGTGGTTGCAAGCATCCAAAATAGTGTTTGCTATGAAAATCAAAACAACTCACCATCTATATATATATATATAAATAGTTCAAACAATCATTCATGTGGTGGTTGGGGAGTAATTAATACAACGGGTTCAAAACATCGTGTGGCGCCAATTTTAAAAGCTTGTCGTGTAACGATGATAGCTTGTTGAAATTTTTATCTGAGTTTTGTCGATATATCGGTGGTGAAATATGAGTTTTCCATGACAGTGTCGCCAACAAAATTTGAGTTTCACTGAAACTATCCGTGGAAACTCATCAAAGTATTCCGATAATAAAGTGCCATCAAAACTCATCAGGGTCTTCCAATAAAGAAGCATCGACACAACTCGTCAAGGTCTTCCAATACATCAGCGATGAAGATTGAGTTTTTTCGCGATAGTGTCGGTTAGAAAAGACGAGTTTCGCCAATAGCGTTGGCAATAAAAGATTAGTTTCATCGATAGTGTCAGCAAGAAAATACAAGTTTTGCCAATATTGTCAGTAAAACTAAATGAGAACTGTCGATGGATTCTCCAACATCGAAAAAACGTAAATAAATTTTTCAATAAAATTGACTTTGTGGAATACTTAGAAAAAATCAAAACTAAAACAACTTTGGAAACAAATCAGAAACAACTTGTCAATGACGTGTGACCATGTCGGTGAAACTCGTTGAGCTCATCTAATACGTTGGCAAAACTTGTCGAGCTAATTCGATGCGTCCTCAAGACTAGATGAGTTGACCCGAAGCATTGGACAAAATCACTGAGTTCTTCCGATGTGTCGGTGAAACTCACTGAGTTCTTCTGACACATCGAAAGAAAAACTTGAGTTTTTTAACATAGTCAAATAAATTTTCTTGCTCAATTTCTCGCTCAATTAAAAGAAAAAAACTAAGTGTTGGAATGAAATATTCAAGAAGTAAAACTTGTCTAAAGAAGTCTTAAGATAAAAAAAAAAAAGGAGAGGCCCTAAAAATGTAAAATTTTGGGGAATCAGTTGCAGTAGCAATAGATGCACAGGGTGTCTATGGTGCAAGTTGAGGACTTTCCTTAGGCAATGCAGAGACATGTAATGGGAGTGCCTCGTGCATGTGTTATACTCTTCATACGGTTGGCAAATGTCGTCGTGTGTTTTCATGACCATCACCCCACTCCGTAGGCTTATAGGCCTATATATACATTATGTATTGGTTTTGTAGTGTTTTTTGGTGGCTTTAAAGCCCCAATTTTGCACCATGACATTGTACTATGACACCATTTTTAGACTATATTTTGAAAATGAAAAATGCTTATAGTGATTGGTTTATTATATGTGCATGTGTATTTGAATGTGAATGGAATGTGTTTTCTTGCATGATTGATGTAACAAATGCCAGTCTAATACATAGTTTGCATAAGAATCAGCAACATGATTATAGATCCTAAGAATATGAATGTATGTTATGTGTTCAAATTGTCATTCTAAAAACATTACTCGTACGAATATCTATAATAAAGTCATATCTCTGGTATGCTACACAAAATTTAAATGTGAGACAAATAACTACAATTCAATACATACCTCAAGGGATCGAATACCATGAGAGATGGAATCATGAAGTAGTTCAATCACGACACTATATTCAACAACATTGTTGGATGATGACTAGAGACATACACCCCCTGAAAACACAACATGACTCGTAGACATATAAATGACCCAAACATACAAGGCTGAGTGTTGGGTATGGTGACTGGCACCGTCAGCATATCCTACATATATCAAAGACTTTGTGGACATCTGACACAACAAAGGAAACCATGTTAAAATACTGAATCGCTACAAGGGGATGAAAATTAAAAGTATACAACTGTACACTAATATAAAAAGTATCATCCTTAGCTAAGCATTAAGCATAATATTTTTTAAGATAGATCCCATTTCTTGGCTCCGCCAAGGCTATCCCTTCATAATCCTCTAGCTCGTATGGACCCTTCTCTAACACTCGTTTAACCATGTAAGGACCATAGCACATGGGTTAGAACTTACTCGCCCCTAACGGTTCACTAGATTGGTCATATAAAAGAAACAACTAACCCTCACTAAATCTTCGGGGATGGATAGACTTATCATACTAAACCTCAACAAAACCCTTATTCACTTCAAGAGCCACTAAGGCATCCCGACTCTGCTCATCAAAGTGTTCTAAGTGGACATGATGTTCTTCCAAGTCAGAAGTATCTCGTAAGAGTTCCACAACTAGCTTCAACGAAGGGATATCACATTCATTCAGAAATATCAACTCCAGCCCCTGTACTAACTAATATGGAAAAAATCGACGGCAGTTTTAATGACGGCTCGGTAGGCCCACAAAGAATGGTAAAGCATAATGTTCCAATTGTTTTTTCTTTGCGCGATGTTCCTTTGAAAAATGGAATTAAGGGATTTATTAACGGATTTTACCTATCCATTTTCTTGAGGATAATAAGAATAGGAATACTCTTTCTTACAACATAATTTGGAGGATAACTCATCCATCATCCTATTTGAAAGTTCCTACCATGGTTTGTGACAAGCTCTCTCTCGATACCGAACTAAGTAATAAAATGATTGAACACAAAGTGAGAGGCCGTCTCAACGTTAGATTCAATAGTAGTCATAGCCTCTTCCCATTTTTTGAAGTAATCCATGGCCACTATAATGTGATGGTGCCCCCTTGTCGAACCTGGGTTGCTATCCATAAACTCAACCCCCCACTTGGTGAAGGGACCGACATTGATAATAGGGTGAAATGGGGCGGTATGTGAACGTATGTTCCATGAAAACACCTGGCAAGGGTGGCACCACTTGAATGCATTTACACAATCGTTAAATATAGGCGGCTAGTAATAACCTGCTCTCAAGATTTTTGAGGTTGTAGAAAGTACAGATAAATCACGAGGGCTTCACTTGTTGACCAATACCCTATCACGTTAGTTCATATTGTGGGTTTTAAAATTATAAAAAATTGAACCAATATATTGCAGGTATTGGGGGGATGAGGCGTTTAAGGTGGGGGTGGATAGGGTGGTTTATAAGGATTGAGGTATAAAATGGGGTGGGGAGGAGATTTTAAGTATTGGGAGGGGGTTTCAACAAAAAGAGTTTGGGTCAATATCTCTTGAAATTAAGGGTATTCTTTAATATCCCATGATCGCACGTGCTATGTGATAGGTTCACTAAGTGAATTCCTCGTGGGATAAATGACCACCACATGCCCCACCGTGGAAATCATTCAACACTGTCTCAGTCTCTTCATGATTCAAAAATTAATGTAAAATGGAATCCACCCCACTACGATACAAAGTGTCCCTGATAATGAGGTAATTCTTAGTTACATGTCATAAACGTCAATGCTCATCTGGTGAGAGGTGAGGAGGGACCTTCAATGTCTGTAAATATACTATGATGTCACCATACCAAGGTTTTGCATACGATATGAGGAAGATATGCTCATCAACAAAAGAATATTCATGAACCTCAACTTCATCCAAACTAGGAAAATATGACATGAGCTTTGCAAAGATCGACGATTTATTCGATTTTGATGAAACAAACTCGAGATAGAAATCTTGCAAGATAGAAATCCACTTATTATATTTCCCCCCTATCATCCATCCTGTTAGGATGAACTGAAATGGATTGATATGATCAACAACCGTAGTTTGGCAACGAAGTATATAGTCTCTCAACTGTTGAACCACATGCATGGTCTCTAAAGTTAGATTCTCAATGTGAGTGTAATGAATTTCAGTGTCAATAAGGTTCCTTCTAAGATGGTAGACAACATGCTCTTGGAGATCATCATCCTATTGAAGCAAAACCATCTAATCATATCTTGAGACGTGACCACATATAACAATAATTCATGGCTATAGTTAGGTGGACTAAGCAGTGGGGGTGATGCCAAGGATTTATTCAATGCTTCGAAGGAATCATGGGATCACTCATCCCATAAAAAAGGAGTGCCCCTCTTCAAAAGGTGCATAAATCCCTTGGTCAAATCAACAAAGTTGAAAACAAACCTTTGTAAGAATTTTTCCATCCCTTAGAGACTCTGAAGGTGTCTGATAGTGCATGGGAAAGATAATTGAAGTATTTCCTTAGCCTTGAGAGGATCAGCCCTAATCCCCTCCTTAGAAATGATGAATCACAATAATCAGCCTACTTTCACACAAAATATGCACTTATGAGTGTTCAATCGGATTCAATAACGGTGACATCTCTCGAAAACCAGGTGTAAATGGTTTGGGTGATCCACTCTCAAACTAGAGTGAGAAGCTAAATCATCTATATAGACTTCAATAATTCACTTAAGTTCATAAAGAAAATTTCATTTCCCATTGAAATGTAGTTCCATCATTTTTAAGACCGAAGGGAATTTTCCAATGTTCAAAAGTTCCCCAAGGAAAAATGAAAGTTGGCTTGTTTTGTTCCACATGTTTGATATGAATCTGATTGTATCCTGAAAAACCATCCATACATGAAAATACCTCGCTTCCGACACACTCATCCAAAATATGATCAATGAATGATGTGGGAAAGTTATCTTTAGGACAGGCCTTATTCAAATCTTCAAAGTCAGTACATACTCGGATGGTTCCCTTCTTATCAACCGGAATAGGATTGGATACCTATTTAGTTAAGGGAACTATATATATAAATCCATCCTTGAGTAGCTTCTCTATCTCTGCCTTAATGGTAGGATCCTTACAGGAATTCATCTCACGTAAATGATGTCAAACTATCCTAGCATCAAGATAAGTCTTGATCTCATGCTCAATAATCCGAGGTTCTATTCTTGTCATCTCATCATACAACCAAGCGAAAAACATCACAAAATTGTTTAAAGATATTGATGTATGCCTTAATTGTTATACCAACATCCTGTCACCATCATGTGATAAGACTCTTAACATACCTACTTTCCCTAAATCCCAGCTCTTGGAGTGGAAACCCCTGCATTTGTCAATATTTCACAAAAAATTCTTAGCACCCCACTTGCCCCTTTATCCAGGAGCAATACCCTTGTTCGCACCACCTATCCCTTGTTGTCCACAAGCGGTGCCACCGCTTATGGCCCTTAGTCCATAAGCGTTTCTTACCAGAACTGCTCTATCATTGAAGGAGAAATGCGATACCCTGGGTAAAAAGGGAAAAAGAGAAGTTTATCGAGGCTTCTAGATGATAAGCCTCATGTCCTCCCTTATCCCTGTCATTGTGGGTCAGTTGAGCTTGAGATCCCTCATCCTAGGATCTTAGAGGCCACCTCTGTTATAGCGGATTTCACCACTCCAGGTGAATCACACTTTGTATGGCCTTCCCTTGTCCCACTGCAGACTCTTTAGACCCCATGGACCATCTTTTATCCTTTGATGTTTCCTTAATCATCCCTAAAAATATATAAAAAATGATATATGCAGATTTTTACCTGATAACCACGTACATACGTGGGTTTGACCCATATAACCACGTACATCGGGATGTGTGCATAATCCAAATCCTTTTGGAGTTTTCCTTGACATGGATCCGACTCATTCGACTCCTGGCCTTCCATATGCCTTGAGATCGCTCGTATTTGACCCTTCATTATCCCTTGTGAAGCTATATAAGGAACCCCTTGGTACATTGAAGGAATATAGAGAGATTGAAAGCAACGAAACTATAGTCCATTGTTGCCGGAATTTATACTTGAGTCTGCATCCCTTTGTCCCTTTGGAGCACTTTTGTGTTCTTCCCAAGCTCGCCTTTTGCTAGTGAGCTTGCTATCGTGAGATGGAGGATTGAGGTGGTGGAGGCCCAAGTGGGGGATTCAGTTTCTCCAGTTCGCAGACGTGCCGTCAGAGGTTGTATCTATCTTGTAATCTCTGATTTATATTAATAAGAACTATCTTTTCCTATCCAATGATGTGTATTTGATTGAATATTGTATCCATTGGAATATGTCAAATGCTTTTACATTATTGATTATATATATGCTAGAATAGATCTAACACCATGATATATAGTATGCTTGTATTGTTTACTTGTTGTTGAAGAAGTATTATATCAATTCAAGCTGAAGATTGGAAAGTTCAACGTGGATCTACTTCAACCATCCGGAATAAGGTACGAGGTCTGATCCTTTAGTGTTAGACATTTTATTTCTATTGCATATTCGGAAAGATTGATTTTAGGAGTCAAAGCTTTCTGTTGTGGTACCCCAAGCCATAGGAATTTCTCTCTGTAACAACCTCACCCACTAATTTCTCAACCATCCCTATCCATTAAGTCTTATAAATATGAGCTCATAGCCATGGTTGAGGGCAGAACTCTGAAGGTATTGTTATGCTGTTGGATTGATTACTTGGCCCAAGACATTGGAGAGCATAGAGATCTAGAGTCGGAGCTTATGGGGATGAGAATGCTTGGTTTCATGGAGATGCATGTCAACATTAAGGCTTGGTTGTAAACTTCTTCATATTTCTATATTAATGAAAGTTGATTTCTGTCCCACATATATTGTTGTTGTTTGATTTCACATGTATGTTGTTATATTCCTTAGTCACTAACATGGATTAGTATATTATATTCTGGTAGTTTCGATGTGTTTGCGTGTTTAAGCTTATTGCAGGTACACAGGGTAATGATCGAAGCATAACCTTCTAGGTATCTACAACATAAAAGGAGAGTCTTCAACCTCTGTCCTCTATTTTTTCTAGATCTAAACCATTCAGACCAGTGGAACACCTTACTGTCTGCAGGAGGTGAAATATTCTAGCTAACAAATATGGTTACTCTGCTGGGGAATAGATATATGTATCAGTTGTTCTGATCTTCCTCAGTCTGCAACTCTTGTCTGAATCCAGGCTCCTTCTTCAACTCTCTTCAGTCAGATCTACTTTCTGACTTAGTTAATTTGGGTTTGAAGCTTCCATATATGTTTAGATATTAGTCATTTTGATATTTTATGCTCTGTTTTCATACTCAATCTAGCAGGATTTACCTTGATCTAGTATTTTTCTAACCTGATCCATCGTTCTCTTTGTGTTTTGGTCATCTACAAGGAACCGCGCCTATGCTGTGTACAAGGAGCGGTGCCAGGGCCTGAACAGAGTGAGCAGTACGTGGTGCCACCACCTGTATCATGTTGGCGAGAAGCGGTGCTGGGATAGAACCACACTGTCAACACCAGAGAAGCGCGGTGCCAAGTATGCATCATTCCAAGACACTTTTTCCTCATTTTTTTTTTAAATTTGAGTTTTGTTGCTTTCAGTTCTGCTTATCAGACTTGTGTTACATAATTTGAGGTTTGTGTCTTGATAATTTTATGGTTTAAGATTGTTTGAGTGGAAATTCAAAAGTTTGATTAGGTCTTTTGATTTTTCATCCGCTTCTATGCTTGTTGGTCATGTTTGCGAAAGGATTTCTTGTTTTCTGAAAAGCTTAGGGTGTTATTAAAATCTCTTTTTGTTTCTATTACATAGACTAAAAGAAGAACACTAGATTAGCTTCTAGGTTTCATTTCTTGTTTGCATAGTAAACTTCTTTTTCTTTCCTTTAAAAAAGAAATTTTTTGACTGAGACTAGGTTATAATCATTGAGCGTTGGACATTAGTTCTCTGATTGACTTCACAAGCCTTCAGGATCTGCATGTTCTTTTGTCTCTTATGCATTTAGAACTATCTCAATCAAAATAAAAATATGGTAGTTTTAAGTTAGATTTGCTTATGCTTTGAGAAAATTGAAAAAATAGAGTGCATTTGCATATAGTGTGCTTTTTGGTTTTTTCTTTTAGAAAAAGAGGTTCTTCCCTTTCTCATTGCTTTCGGAAAAGAGAAATTAGTTTGGTAAAATATTGCTTGTCTTTGATTTTATGTTCATGACTGTTGTTTGGAAATATTTTTGGTTTGGAAACAAAAGGAAAACACTCTCTTTCCCTCCCGTAAGTAGCCATACTGAACGGTAAAGTGAAATATTTTGCACAAGCATATTGCATGATTTTACTTTTCTGTCAAAACATCATGCATTCACCTAACCATCCACTTTAAAATTAACGGTAGTTGTAGGTTAAAATTTACGTAGCAACTGGAGTGATAGGTTAGAGACGTCTCTTGGCATCGTTAAGGGTAGGAGCTGTAGTTATTTGTTAGCATTACATCCCGGGACTCGCGTGGTTCTTCCACATACCGTCGGTATATCAAATGGCCTTTCACATACCCTTGAGGTATATAGAAAGGTACTTCACATACTCAATTGTATATCGGAAGGCCCCTTGTGTACGGTTATGCATTAGATAGCACTACTACCAGTTCGATCTCCCACGTACCTTGAGTATATCAAGATACCCCACTAGGATACCTTATCCATTTGAGAAAAGCCCTTTGGCCATCTTGTTTGGATCCATACACCAAAAAAAAAAATTGGGGAGATTACTACACATGTACCCTCGAGGTATATCACAAGTGGCACCTTCTTGACAATCTTGGTGAGAGACCTGAATTTTTGAACTCCTCCTATCATTTTAAGTTTGCTTGTTTTGACCTATAGCTTGTGTAGGAAATTTTTTGTGTGTTTTCTAGATTTTCATACCCTAGGTTAGATAGGAACTGTACAAACTGGCTGAGTTAAGACAATCCAAAAGAGTATGGAGCTTGCCACCTGATTTTATTCTTGGTTCAAGAGAAAATCCTATGGAATCTATCAACCAAGGAGCTACTACCACCTCCCAAGTGGGAGATAATGTGGTTGCAGAAAGTGGAGTACCATATTCTTCACACTCGCCTCCCTTGGTCCAACAACCTTCTCAGGGAAATACCTTGTTCCATTCTCCCACGAAAGGTCATGTTGATGATACTACCCATACAAATTTTGGTCCCAATGCTCCGTTTTGGGATACACTTGTACGACAAGCCATTGCCTCATTTGGCACCCATGTAAACTCTTCTGAAGATGAAGAAGAACATGGGAAATACCGTGCTTCCATTCTCTGTGCATAGGATATTGACAAGCAAATATATGACCTATTAGGCTCGACACCATCACATTCCACATCTATTCCTATGGGATATCGTTCACTAGCCGATTCTATGAGACCCATTGAACCGATTATAGATCGTCCAATAACACCCCACAACCCAGGTCAAACTACCACCCCTATCACATGTCATGTTATGTTTGTTCCTAATCCTCCCAGATCTTCTGTACCTGGGGCCCAACCTTCAATTCCCATCTCGTCAGTACCTTCTAGTGTCGGGGGGCAACCCCCAGCACGACCTATGTTATCTGGCACCAGAATTGTACCTAGTCAAGGGCAGACCTCTAACATAGAAGCATCTAAAATTTATGTCCCTCCCACCCATACTAATGTGGTTAATCCCCCATCCAATTCAAGTCATCCCTTGGGGGCACAACCTATGATCGTTCAAACTTCTTGAGGTTATGGTTATCAAATACCTATATGTAATCATCCACCCAATCCTATAGGAATGCCTTATGCTGGAATTCCATACCCTAGTAACACTTTTATGCCATGGGGGAAACCCAACTGGTCTTACATGCCAGCTATGGGCGGATATCTATATACACTGCGGGAGGTGCCGAAGGACCGCCTTATGGAGGTCCTCCCCCTGGGGGGGCCTAATGGTCCCAGAGGATCTGGAAAATTTCCTCCTTACAGTGCTGGTGGTCCTAGTGGTCCTGGGGGACCTAGTGGATTTCCTCCTTCTGGCTTTGGAGGGTTTAGTGGCCCTCTGCCTAGTGGCTCTGGAGGCTCTAGAGGTTTACCTCCTCCTAGAGGCCCTAGAGGGTCTGGTGTTCCACCTCCTGGTGGTCCCGGTGGTCCTAGTGGTCCTAGTGGTCCTTGTGGTCCCAGTGGCCCTGGTGGTCCTCATCCTGGAGGCCCTAGTGGTCCTAGCGGTCCTGATCCAAAAAATCAACCCCCTGCGAGTGGATTTTCTGGTAGTTCTTCCTCACATCAACCTGTTCTTCAGTCAACTTATGGTCCTACTAGTAATTATATGCCATATCAATATTACCAATATCTACAACCCAACCAACAGTTACCATTCCTAGCAACTTTGGACTTACCTGACTTGTCCAAGTTGATTAATGACCCCATTTGACACAATCCCTCATGGCCTCCCATTCCAGTAAAGTTACCATCGGATATTCTGAAATTTGATGGGAAGCAAGGAGATGATCCAAAGAACCATGTTATGGCATTCCATTTGTGGTGTTCTTCCAACTCCATCATGGACGACTCCGTTCGGTTACGACTCTTTCAACGAACTTTGACTGGTATGGCCGCGAAGTGGTACATTGAACTCCCACAACATTCATTTGTGGATTTTGGCTTGTTGGCAACCATGTTTCTTAAGCACTTTCATCTCCCTATTCATTATGAAATGGGCACTGATCTTTTAACTTCTCTATGACAGAACACCTCCACCCACATATCCGATCATATTCATGAGTGGAGACGGCGGAGAAGGCTTATTAAGGCCCCTATTCCAGATCAGTTACTAGCTGATTGGTTTACTAAATCCTTGTTGCCTCCTATTTCCCGAGATGTGGCTATGGGTGGTTTCATTACTGAAGAGCAGGCTATTAGTTGGGCTCAGTACCTAGACTTGGTTTATTCACAGTCTAGAACTCTTTATTACCTGATCCCTCAAGCTCCTTGCCCCAGCATTGATCCTGCCAAGCCAGCAGCAGAAGTACCTGTTGATGGGATTGTTGGTTCAATCCAGTCCCCGTCAGTAGCGAAACCTGCCAAGCAACCCCAAACTGTCACCCCTACTCCTTTGACTCGTAATGTTTCCACCGAGGTCAATTCCATTCAAAGTACTCAAACCTTGGGTAATAATAAAAAGAAAGGTAAAAATAGAAATAAAAAACTTGGAAACCAACCAGAGACCCTAAGGCCAACCAATAGTGATAACTACAAAGGGAAAAGGAAGGAAAAATATCCCTGTCTGCTATGTGGTGGTGACCACTTTTCAAAGGAGTGTCCTTGTCGAGATGAAATCTCCCAGTTTCTAAAGTCCAATCCCGCACCTTCAATACTTACGAATCCTTTTCCCTCTCGACAACAACTGATAGACCACATGTCTAATCACGGTAACTCTAGTTCGTTAGAGAAAATTCGTATGACGTCATCAGATACCATCCATCTGCAAACTTGAAGTCATAATTATGACAAACCCGTAGATAAGAAAGAATATCATTCTTCTTCAGAGAAATCTCCCCCTACTAGTTCTCCAGAATCCTCGTCAATTGTCCCCTTATCTATCGAGAAGCCTACTCTCAACATGATTTTGCGTCCACCCAAGAGTACTATTCGGAAGGCAGTATTTAATCCCAATGCTCGATCTACTCAATTTTATAATGTGGTTGAAGATATCGCTCAGGCACCTTGTGCAATGTCTACCCTGGAAGTGCTCCAAAGTTTCCCTACACAGCGCAAAAACTTGTTGACAGTGTTAGGAGCTTTAGACCCAGATAACACTAACTTGATCCATTTCAATGTTGAGAACTATAAGTCTAGGTTACCGCATAAACTTGATTTTCAAGTCATTATGAAAGTAGTTGGAAAGAAAGTTTTTTGAATGATACTAGATGAAAGAGCTTCCACCTTGGTCTTGTCTCTGACTTGTTGGAATGCTCTTGGCTCTCCCGACCTTGTAACATCACCTATGACCCTCAAGGCCTCTAACAGATGGGGTTTCCAACCCCATGGTCTCATATCATCCCTAGCGGTCGAGCTAGGGGGAAAAACTGTTTCCATACAAGTAGAACTGGAAGATGCCCCTTTAGATTACAAGCTCCTTCTAGGAAGAAAGTGGTTCTATGCCAAGACTGTTGTTGCCTCAACTGTATTCTGAACAGTCTAGTTTCTGCATCTAGGGAGAATTGTTAGTATTGATCAACTTGATTTCTGTACACCAGTTGTTACTACCTCCATGGCTAATAACATCCCCATGTTAGGCCAGTCCCCTCCTCCTTACCAGTCGATTGGGGTAGGCATGTTGAAGGATTCATCCCTTATGGGGGTTTTTCCATACACTCCTCCTAGCACAGATACCACATCAGTCCATATGATCACCTCATTTGATTATGAGCCTAAGGGTAAACATGTTGTTGAGTCCACCTCGTTGATTCCACACGAAGCTATGTATGACACCATTCAAAACTTTTTCGATGATCACACTGATGACCTTCATCTAGTGTCTTCAAATCCTTACCATTTACCGTACTGGTTAGAACCTTATCTTCCTATTCTATACTATCTCTCTGAGAGTTTTCCTTCCGATGAGTCCATTATGGAGATCATGAATATAGATGAGCCCTTTTGGGAGGATTTCCATCATAGATCCATGTTCCTACCCAACACTAGTTCGGTTAGCCATGATTTTTCATCCTTGTTTCCTACTGATATTGTCAACATACCCCAAAGTCTTATATTGTTGCAAGATATAGATTATGAAAGAAACCTTTGCAACATTACACAGACGAACCCAATTGACATATCATCCAAGCCTAATACTATAGAGCATGTTCATCCTAGGTAGAACTGCTCCGCAGATGAATCTGAAGCCTATACGGCACTTTTTAAAGAATTATGTGATATTTTTTCCTAGTCCTATGAAGAAATGCCGAGGATTGACCCATCCACTGTGTTCCACAATATTAAAACCTATCCCATGGCCAAACCTATCAGGAAAAAACTAAGGCAGGTCCATCCTCAGAAGGCCAAAGGTATTAAAGCTTAAATTGAGAAACTTCTCAAAGCTGAGTTTATTTATCCTGTACCCCTAACATAATGGGTATCGAATGTTGTCCCTATCAATAAAAAGTAGGACATCATTAGAGTCTGTATCGAATTTAGGGATTTAAATAAAGCTTGTCCCAAAGACAACTTTCCTACCCCACACATCGATCAAATTATCGACAACTGTGCTGGAAGTGTCATCTTTTCATTCATGGATGGCTTCTCTGGCTATAATCAGATTGAGATATTACCCTCCGATCAGCATAAAATGACATTCATTTTCCCATGGGGAACCTTTGCATATAATAAGTTACCTTTTGGCTTGAAAAATGCTAGAGCCACGTTCCAGCGTGCGATGTCCTATGCGTTTCACGATATCAAACATATTGTTGAACCATACCTTGATGACATCCCTGCTCATTCACAGTGACGGGAGGACCACCCTGGTCACATTAGAGAGATATTCCTGATATGCCGTCATTATAATATATAGCTCAATCCACATAAATTTTTTTTTCATTGAGACGGGACATCTGCTAAGACTTGTGGTATCCAAAGATGGCATCTGGATCGATCCTTTGAAAATTGCTGCTATTCTTGATCTACCAGCCCCAACCAACCTCCTTGAACTCCAAATTTTGCAAGGGAAGGCAAAATTTCTCCATCGTTTCATGTGCAATTTCGCAGAGAAAACACACGGCTATATGCGTCTCCTCAAGAAGAACACTCCATTCTTCTGGGATGACTAGGCCCAACGCGCCTTTGATAATCTTAAGCATGCTCTGACTCGTTGACCCGTGATACACCCCCCAGATTATTCAAAGGACTTTCTCTTGTATATTGATGCCTCTGCTACTACCATCGCCATGGTTTTAGCGCAGGACAATCTCCACAGTCGGGAGCACGTGATTTATTACACCAGTAAGAATATTATGGATTCTGAAACTCATTATTCACGTGTGGAAAAGCTATCATTGGCCATGGTAATTGCTATGCAAAATTTTTGTCACTACATCCTGACTCATCAGGTACTCGGGGGCAAGTACTCCCATTGGATTGTCATACTTCAAGAGTTCGATCTAGAGTTTTCCAAGGCCACATCAAAGAAATCCTTGGTCTTTGCTGAGCTTATGTGTGATATTCCCTGTGCTTCGACAGAATCTGAGCCCAGTGATTCATTTCCGGATGAATTCCTATTCCTAATTAGCACTACTGATCCTTGGTATGGAGATTTGCTTATTTATCTCTAGACACAATGTTTTCAGCTGTATTTATCCCATGATGATCATCGCCATATCCATCACCACGCGAAATACTATCTAATCTTGAATGATACCTTGTATAGACATGGGATTGACTCTATTCTCTGGCGATTCCTCACCCATGAGGAGGCTGAACATGTGCTGAATGATTACCACTCTAGATCATGTGGCGGTCATTTATCTCGGATGGCTACATCCCAGAAAATCCTTCATGCTGGCTATTTCTGGCCTTCTGTCTTCAAAGACTACCATGAAGCTATTAAGAAATTCCCACCTTGTCAAAAATTTTATCCTAAAAAGCACACCCATCCTGATCCACTACACCCTATCATTGTCATTGGCCCATTCGCTAAATGGGGGATTGACTTCATGCATTGTAAGCTTATCTTAGCTGGGGGGCATGGTTACATCATCGTAGTCACAAAATGGGTTGAGGCCATGCCTACATATGTAGAATATGGTAAGAATGCCGCTCTCTTCTTGTTCAATCATATCATAGCTATATTCGGAGTTTTGCAGTCCATCGTTACTGATCACAGATCCCATTTCCATAATCAAATGATGGAGGAACTGAGTGCCAAGCTAGGGTTTCGCCATGAAAACTCTACGGTGTATTATCCACAAGCTAATGGTCAGGTAGAGGCCATTAACAAAGTTTTGAAAACTATGCTTCATTGAATGGTTGGCGATCATAAATCCAACTGGCACCACATTCTTTTCTCCACTGTTTGGGCTTATCGAAATTCTATGAAAAGAGCTACTAGTTTCACGCCATTCCAGCTTGTCTATGGACTCGAAGCTGTCTTGCTGATCCAATGTCATATTCCATCTTTACAACTTGCCGTCAAACTTCTCCCAGACACTTCCACAGAGGAAGAAAGATTTTTGTACTTGAGTAACCTTGATGAGACTCGGAGAGATATTGCCTTGGCTAATGAGGCACATAAGAAATGCATCAAGGCACAGTATGATAAATCCATCCAACCTCATGTCTTTAACGAGGGTGACCTAGTCTTGACTTATGAACAGAGATATGAAAAACTAGGGAAGGGTAAGTTCAAGTCCATGTGGTATGGACCGTTCATTATTTCCAAGGTGTTAGAGAAAGGAGCTTACGAGCTTGTTGATTATGAAGGGAATCCCTTTGGGGAAACCTTGTAATGGGTTGTACATGAAAAGGTACTATGCCTAGGTCTTTCTTGGATAGTATCTTGTATATATGTATATTGATTTACTTTCAATGTGCTTTTAGTATTTTCAAGATGGTTTTGAGTTTAGTGTCCACATCTGTTTATACCATGTTTGGGTCATGCAGATGGCTTTCTATGGCTTCACTGATGGTGCTTTCCGCCACACCTTTAATATTGCCTCGGCTGCTTGGGTCCTCTATTCCCTAGCTAAAGATTTGGTCAATTCAGGAGCAGTTTGCATAGGTCCTGCTACTAATAACATCATCGAGTATGAAGCGGTCATCGGTCTTCTGACCGAAGCTGCCTCCCAAGATGTTTGTGATCTAGTATTCTTGATGGACTCACAACTCATGGTTTGTCATTTAAACCATGTTTACACCATTAGAAACCCGGTGCTCCTCCACCTCTTCCAGAGAGTACGTTTTCTAGAAAGATCATTTGAAACCATTACTTATAGGCATATCCCTAGGGAACATAATGTAGTTGCTGACTCATTGGATAATTACATCCTAGATTGGCATGTTTCCCATTCATGATGTCAAATAAAACATGGTGCATTATAAATAAACATTCAAAGACACATAAAAATCATAGAAAATGCATTTCCCATTTGAAACATATAAACACTGTGTAAAAGTATGTATATATATATATATGAAAAAGTTTACAAAAATAGGTCTCGAGACCTCATCTAAAGCATGTAGGATTTTAGGTAAAATCATCATACAAAATCCTGAATCTATCAGCTTTCAATACATATCTCATACACTAGTGGTGCTCATGATAGCACATCACTGCTCGAGCTACTCTATGTAGCAGCCTACTGAATCGACCCAGTACTCCCACTGTGGATCTTTGATATCTCATCGGGAGGTCATCAATGTTAGCATCTGGGATATCCAAGGTCAACCTCTCCAGGTTCTCCTCCAGCTCCCCAGTGATATCATCACCCTGTGGTACAAAGTGGGCTCCAGCTTGCCTATCCAACGGAGAAGCTCCTCTAGGTCGCGTTGCTCCAACATCTGCATGAGAATATACAGGTCTCGTCACTTAACATAAAAAATATAAAACAAAAAAACATAAAAACATTTCATCCATTTTAGGGTTTCTTGCTTCTTACCGATGTCGCCCCACTAGCCGCCAGGTGGGAGTAGTAGGTCAGGATCTCCAGTGAAGTCCATGCCTGCGTAAGCATAATCCTCAAAAATGAGGATTTGATCTCGGAGCCATCTGAAGAACGAATTACCAAACTTCACCCTTCCTCTACCTACTTTTGTACGATCCATGACCTAGACCCACCTCAGCATACGGGGGTCCTGTGCTCTTAGACTATGGAAGACCACCTGAGGTCTCATCTATGGAACCCGCTCGAATAATAAGCAGGCTAAAATGGAACCAAAGACAAACTGCTTTAGCTTTCCCTGCCTACATTTAGTCAACTGATCTTTGAAGATTGTAATCATTACTGCTGCCCAGTTGAACACCATGGGTGTCATGGCCTCTATGGCATACAGTATGTGTGCCCTAGAAGCCTGGTGCACACCCTGACTCCTGGCCACCCTCTTCATGGTAAATAGGACAGTCCGTATAGCCCTATCTATCACTGCTTTGATGGGGATATTCTTCCCCGATGTACCCGTCCCTGGTGCACAGTGACGATCTATAAGCTCTCAAGTGGTGATATCCCCTCCATGGGAACCTGTTACTGAGATGGGGGCACCCCGTCTCGAGAGACCAGTCAAGAAGTAGATATCCTCTACCTCCATTGTAAGTATATGGGCCCCCACCTCGAAATACTACTACTCTAGATTCCACATCCACAGTATGTTTTCCAGTAACCACTCATGTGACACCATGCTTGGGGTCTGGAAGAACTTCAGGAGCCCACTTTCCTGTAATTCAGCAATACAACCCACAATTCTCTTAGTAGCATCATCCTCATGGTCATGTGTTCTTTCATTCCATATCAACATGTTTTGAGCAACCTAGACCTGCCAAAAACAATTATTGCATGCATTAGAATCATCCCTAATCATTAAAAAATCAAAAGAATGAATTTATATTGCCCATGCTATTAGTTTACAATCTCCATGGCTGGCACTGCCTATGCACCATTGGAGACAGGCGGTGACACCACCTGTCCACTGTGTTATTGGTGCACTTCTCGGGTGGTACTGCATATCCCACAAGGGGTAGTCGCGGTGCCCACTTTTAAGGTTTTGAGGCTTGCCATATGAGCCCAAAACCCCACCAAATCTCAAAATAAATGCTATGAAATGAAAGAGAAAGGTCTTAGCTATTACCTGCAACTGACGATGCTGAAAACAAACGGTGGAAACTCCCGGTATCAGCTATGGAAGATCCGTCTAAGAGAATGCTCCAAGTGCTCTTTGCTATCGGTAAATAGTGAAATGATTTGATTTTTTACTATCTACATGATTTATATAGGCAATTTTGGGTCTGACATACTATAGTTTTGATATAAAATCATATTTTAGTCAAAGTTTATCTATCGTAATCTCTTAATGATAGTTATGAATGCATTTAACACTTGTTTCTGAGTCATTTGTAGGATAAGAGAACTATAGTAAGAATCTTTGGAAGTTTGTTTATGGATTTTTCTCACTTTCATAAAACAGAAAAGGTTGATGAGCGTTTATTACGACACTTTGTGACACTCATTAAAATCTAGTATCAAAGGTCCGAGTCCATTTCAAGTTTCTTTCCAGGCTCGTAAAAATCAACATTGTGTAAAGAAACATCATGGAGTCTTCTTTTCACATCTTTTTCAGACTCCTTAAACATGAAAAGACCGTCGAGTCTATTTCTGATTCTTTCCAAGCTCGTAAAAAGTGACATTGTGTAAAGAAACCTCATGGAGTCCTCTTTAAACTCTTTTTAGGCTCCCTAAATATGAAAAGATTGCCGAGTACTTGTCTTCTTCATGCTCGTAAAAGTATTTGAAGAGTCATCCTTGCGATGGTAGGTTATCACTTTTTCGGTTCGGATAGGACTATTTACAAAAAAGGAACACTCCAGCCAATCATGACTGGAAGAGTTCTCTAAGGTATGATTTTACACTTTTTCGGGCCTTAGAGACTAAATCATACGAAAAAGGACCCCTTTGGACTCTTCTTTTGTATTTGTTCATACTCTCTAAACATGAACGATACCAAGTTTTCTTTCAGTGGACTCGTTAAATTAAACATTCAAAGACCCGTTTTGGGAATGAACCCCTCCTCTCTTATGTTCGTAAAACATATGAGTCTGGACTTGTCTTTTGATAAGCTATATCGAGTGTTTTTTACCCTCTTTGAAATCATAAAACCGAAAAGAGGCACTCATCAATCATGATGGGGGAAATGGGAAGGGAATCATTTTGCAAATAATGGCAGTTGTTTGTCGTTACCTTTGAACATGGTACTTGTCTGCACAATCATGTTAGTCAATTGGGTATTCAGCTGATCTCCACGATGATCCACATTCATGAGTCATGTCACTCCTTTGAGTCTTTCAAAATAATGCATTGTCCACTGTCACATTGTGTGTATGTCCTGTCTAGTCATGCTGCCAAGAATTTTTGTCGTGCCACCCGATGTTCAAAGGGGATTTGAAGAAGTTTTACCTCTGCAGTCTACACAGTCTTTGTGTCAGCATATTTGAGTCAGTATTATGATTACTACATACACATCATTCCAAAACTATGTTCTGAGTTTCATGTCGTCGATGTGGGACTCATCATGGCCCTCCTTCAATGAGACTTTTCCCATTGACATCAACTCATCATCCAGGAAATAGTCTTAGAAACAATATTTATTACCTTGATAACTGTATGCCTTAATGGCAGATTCTCTTGCTCTCAACATAGGTTCACATCATTGACCTTTGATCGATAGAATTGACTGGGTGTTCGACATCAATACATCTATTCGCACTCAGTAGATTGTACTAGAGTACCTTGGGAATCATTGACATTAATGGTGATCTCCCTCGCGCTTGTTAACGATTCACATCATTGGCTGGTAATCAAGTGGTTTCTACCATGTTTGAATTCAGATCATTGTAATCACATGGATAGAATCGTACTTTGTGGAAGACGAGACGACGACCCTGGGTCTTTGTTTAAAGCACTCATTGCTTTTTCCCAGGTTGCGATGGAGTTTTGTATATCTAGCATGGATCCACATTTGTATGGTCGTGGCTATGCTTAAATTTGTGTCTGTATGACATAGATCTATGTTGTATGTCTAGTAGCTATGTCCAAGTTTGAGTCCTCTATCACATGGATCTATGATGTATTCTAGTACCCATGCTTGTTTATTCCTCTCATGGATCTTCCTTGTATTGGTCTGCAGCCATGAGTTTGGTTACCTGTGTCTATGAGTCAACATACCGATGTACTACAAATGCCTACTTGACGACATGCTCTGATCAAGGGAACATTTTCACCTCGTGGCGATGACTTGTTCTCTCAAATCTCTCGTTTATCGTATCCCTATAAGACTCATGCTTTGGGGGATATCCTGTTATACCAAAATCCTATCAACATCATGTGATAAGACTCTTAACATACTTGCTTGCCCTGAATTCCAGCTCTTGGAGTGGAAACCCCTGCATTTGTCAATCTTTCACAAAAAATGCTCATCACCGTGCTTGCCCCTTTATCCAGGAGCGGTACCCTTGTTCACACCACCTATCCCTTGTTGTCCATAAGTGGTGCCACCACTTATGGACCTTAGTCCATAAGTGTTTCTTACCAGAACCGCTCTGTCATTGAAGGAGAAACATGATACCCTAGGTAAAAAGGGAAAAATAGAAGTTTCTCAAGGCTTCTAGATGATAAGCCTCGTGTCCTCCCTCATCACTGTCATTTGGGTCAGTTGAGCTTGTGATCCCTCATCCTAGGATCTTAGAGCCACCTCACCCACTAATCTCTCAACCATCCCTATACATTAAGCCTTATAAATATGAGCTCATAGCCATGGTTGAGGGGAGAACTCTAAAGGTATTTTTATGTTGTTGGATTGATTATTTGGCCCAAGACATTGGAGAGCATAGAGAGCTAGATTCGGAGCTTATGGGGATGAGAATGCTTGGTTTCATGGAGATGCATGTCAACACTAAGGCTTGGTTGTAAACTTCTTCATATTTCTATATTAATGGAAGTTGATTTATGTCCCACATATATTGTTGTTTTTTGATTTCACATGTATTTTGTTAGATTCCTTAGCCACTAACATGGATCAGTAGATTATATTCTGGTGGTTTCTATGTGTTTGCATGTTTAATCTTTTTGCAGGTACACATGGTAACGATCGAAGCATCACATTCTAGTTATCTACGGCATCTAGGGAGAGTCTTGAACCTCTGTCCTCTATTTGTTTTGGATCTGAACCATTCAGACCAGTGGAACACCTTACTGTTCGCAGGAGGTGAAATATTCCAGCTAACATTAATCTCATTGAGAGAACAATCTTCCCCAATGTAAACATTTTCTATCTTTCCAATATTTTGTGAAATAATGATGGGGATTGTAGGTGAAAATTTATCCATGTTACCTTTGGCATATATACCATGAGTTCCTAATGGGGTCACGAGATTACCAACCTTCTCGCTAAGGGTCTCCCTAAATTCATCACACTCTATTTGTTCAAGATTTGGGAGGAAGTAAGAGGAATGAATCAAATATTCCCAAGGTCATTCCAAACCATTCATGGCTTCAAGAATCGCTTCATCCGAAGGAAAAACATCATCAAAGAAATCATGTGAGCATGACGACGCAACTACACAGGAGGGTAGTGAAAAGGTGTCCTCCTCCTCCATTCATGAAAAGGATGGACTATGGTCTACAATGCGATCAAGAGTAACTTGATAAGCAATCTCTACTGTAGAAATCAACATATATTTCTTGGTAGGTCTAGGATCTTCCTCTGAAGTTCTCATAAAAGGGAGATTCTGAGGGTCATCCAAATACATAGTGCTAAATGGGACCAAACTCATCGATGATGATTCACTACCAAGATTGGAACCTATAGTAAGGATTGGTGCGTAAATATTAAGAGATCCCATAAAATATGGATACATTCCCACACCAACATTCTCAGTTGATTCCTGAGATTTATCAATAATCAGGATGGTGGATCCTATAGATGTTATAAAAATACATCTACTCGATTGTGACAAGATGATCTTAGAAAAGGAAGAAAATAACATGGAATATGGAAGACACAATAACTTCCATGATTGGGTAAAAGATTATAATCGAGTGGTGCATCAACCACCTTGACCTCGATGGACACAGTCTTCCCTCCCAACTAGACCTGAACAGAAGGAAGAATACCATGTAGCTGAAAAGAACATCCATCAAAGGTAGTCAACATGGTCCTGGATTTTCACAATAGGGGTGAGCTAAGACCTTTCCAACAGGATAGAGACATCATAGAAGCAACAGTCCCTTCATCAACCACTATGTCTTTGATCATTTTGTTCATACACTACACATGGACTAAGAAATCCACATGGTAAGGCATGCGAGGCTGGACCTCATGGGTTTAAAATATTATCACTATGGAAGGTTGAGAATCAACAATCCCAAGGGAATCCAATAAGGACTTTCTCTATGAAGGGAAAGTTTGAAATACTTTCGAGAGATGAAATCACACAAGGATTCTGACTCAAATCCTCGACAATAGAATAGTGTTGAGTGGCTTGAGCATTAGGATTGTTCCCCAAGAACTTTATTACTCCTTTAGGAATGGGAGGTATAACCTCAGGATTGTCAATATGCAAAGGAACCTCAGGAGGAGTAGGCTCTTTCCCCATATCGGTTTGCGATGAACCATAAACTTTAGCAAGCATCAAAACATTAGTGGTCGAAATCATATTGATACAACCATGTCCACCTTCAGCATCTGGCGGGTTTTGATTCTCACAAGAACCGCTTCCAAATTCCACGTTCCTCAAATTCATATTTTGGTTATGCGGTAGAGGATCCGTTAACATAGCTGCGCTCTGCACAATGAATTTTGAGGCTTCATCGATACAAGGGCACAAGTAAGTAAGATGGTCTCTCCCACAAAGATTACAAGAGAATTTAACCTTACTTTTAGACTTCTTTTCCCCTCCAGAATCATTATCGTTCTTTTCATCGTTTTATTTCTCCTTCATATTCCCACCTCTCCTATTGTTTATTCCCTTCTTCTTATTTCATTCGGGCTATTGGTTACCCTTCTGGTCCGATGAGTGTACAGAAAGCACATCAGTCGTTTTTGTGGTTTTGGACGAAGTCGTAGCTTTTCTGGTCGCATACTGGTTAATAGATAAATTTCTCATTTGATTCATAACTTGGTATGCAACTTTAGTACTCATGGAACCTGTTAGTGCCAGGAATTGTTCTGGACTACAAAATGAACAAGCCAACACAATCTCTAAAATGAAACAAAGTAAAACTCTCTTTTTGTATTGTTTTTGGTCTGAAATTTTCATAAACAAGAGGGTAACATAAAAAAAGCTAAAACATGTACTAGATCATGTAAAGATCAGAGACTGAGATGAACCATATATAACAAATAAACCAAAAAGAACAGAGAAAAATGACTGAATTTCACCCACAACCTACAAGAATTTCATGAATAAAACATTATACAAGAAATGAAATTACACATTGAGTGATTTGACAAATCATAAATGAAACCAGTAATGAAAATAATATGAGCTTATCAGTGATATATATCATAATCAGTCTGGAAAATTACATGAGATTTTGGATCTTAGCTTGACATAATAGAATTTGAGCCTCCCCTTGACAAAAAATCGAACCCTCCTACCATCTAATTCATTTCTTTTATCCTTCTTCCATCCCAAAAACAGTTGCTTAATTTCCTAACTAACTTTAGGTCAAGTCTTCGAAACTGTAAAAACAGTTACTTAACTACATAACTAACTTCTAGGTATAGCTCTCAAAACTACTACAAAATGATTGCTTTACAAAATATACTATTAATCTTTTACAAAAATTGACTATATGACACCTGTTAGAAATTATCTTTTAAAGATATTTGGCTGCTTCATCCAAAAGTGCTATCCCTTCCATAGCTTGTGATTTTCTTCTGGTTGTTTGCTGCTCAGCTTCTAAGTCTTCAACCCTATTTGACAGTTCTTGATTCTGCTGAGTTGAATCTTGAATTTTCTGATTTAACTCTTCAAATTTGCTTTGTGTAAGCCTCTTCCTTTTTAACGCTTCCTTTGAAACCACAATCAACTTCTGATAATGGGTGTTAATATCTTCAAGATCTTCTCTTAACCTTATATTTTCCATGACCAAATCTTCATTTGTTTCATTCAGAAAATCAATTTGATACTTGTATTATTTAACTGTCTTCTGAAGATTTTCATTCTCTGAGTCTATAAACTTTCCTTCATGCTGCTATGTTTCTTCTACAGGAACCTTTTGATATTTATCTCCTTTAAAACTTAAATCTTTGGACTATTCTTTAACTATGTCTTTCACTAGATAAAGCTTCTCAATAACTGAATCTTCTCTCTTATTATCTACCTACTCAGATAGGTCTTCATCTTCTTTTAAATTTTATTGAGATGAGGAATCCTCTGAATTTATCACAATAATATTCTCCTTAGCCAATTTTGGATTCAAAAGATTTTTCATGTTCAGTATTAACTTATTCTTTGGTCTTGTTTTAGGTATCCAATTTGACTCACCTATCATATCATAAGACTTGCCACAAAACTTTAGACTAGAAATTAGTACACCTTCACTTTTTACTTCAACCATTGAATTTCCTTTAGTTTTTTTACTGAGATTGTGTATGTTCTCCACTTCAGTATCGGCTGGAATAGAAACATCTACCATGTTTTCTTGGATATCATTGACATCCTGATCAAGGTCAACTGATTTGTTTTCTTCTTTTTGTTCTAAAACTGTTGCCTGGACATCTTCCACATTTTCCAAAATTTCTACCTGGTTATCTTCATCAATCTATCTCTGTTCTCCACCTACAGATTCTTTGAGCTTCTGAGCTAAAGATTCCACTTGAACATTCTCTTTTGCTGACTCACCATGTCCTCCTTCTTCAATCTTTTAACTAGGCTATGAAATTTATTCATCTGTCTCTTTATTTATTGGTCTTCTTTCTCACTCTGAAACCCCGACCAAAACAAGAAGTAATCCCAAGTTTTTCCTTCTTTTTTAAGCACATTACAAATGATTGGTTTTATCAATACATGATGGAAAATTGATTTCTTAGTATTATCTTGATGTCCCTTCACCCTACTTGACATTTTCTGTAGACTCTTTAGGAAGAAGAAAGGGAGATTCATCTTCAATTCTTGGTTTAGGTGTTGTAAAAACCTGATATGATACTTAAAGATAGAAGCAAATCTACCTTCACAAGTTATATAACTATGTAAAATCTTAATAGGCTCCCTCCACTCAAGTTTAAAATTATGTACATGCACACCCTTGCCCCATTCTGCTACAACTTTAGGCAGTAGGAAATCTTGTGAATTGAAAATGGTACTTTTTAAAGCCAAAATTCACCCTGATCAGCAATATTTGTAACTTATTCTATTAGATCTCTAGTTAACTCAATTTTTAGGGTATTAAACAAGATTGTATATTTCTCTAACCCTTGAGTGAACCTATATGATACTTCAGAATGATAACCATCAATTTTTTTCAAAATACTTAAACTAGCCTGCTTTCTGAAACAATTTTACACATTTAGGAAAACTTTTAGCCCAACCCATGTCAAAAGGCTCAGCCTTGTTGGTTTTTCCACTCCTCTTCATTTCTCTGCAGTAAATCCTAACTGTATCTTTCTTTCACAAAATAGATTAAACTATCTTGAAAATATTTCTCTACAACAACACATTAGAAGCTGAGAAACATTAGGACCATAACTTGTAATTTCTCACTTTCCCTTATCAGATTTATCCCTTTGTCAATGCAAATCACGATTCAGTTAACGTTTTTTTATGTTTTGTTGCATACCTATCACTATGATAATTTGTAATGCTGAAAATACGCTCTCCTGTCTGCATTCACGTCCTTAGTTCCATCTTCAACAACCACGATTACACCGAGGTCATTTAATAATTTGCCACAATCTTCTCAGTTTCTCATATGCCCGTCAAATTCACCACTAGCTTTGAACAAACTCCATGGATGTGCTATCATTAATGTTTAAAAAATTCCCAATCTTCAAGACTCAGGACAACTGTGATTTACTTGCTGTGTACATTTGTCATAATTATTGCAAGGTATATACACTTATCATCTCATCTTTACAGATGTAAAAAGTCCATCATTTACGATTTTGAACAATCAACGAACTAATATTATAATTTTTTCAGTGCCTCAATTTTCTTGTAGTGCCTTAGTTCACGGTCCCTCCCTTTTACGCTACAGGAATCTTCCTGACCAATATTTTTGACACATGACTCCAAAACAAAGGGTTAAGTAATATGATTCAACTTAGAT
This sequence comes from Pseudotsuga menziesii, assembly GCA_001517045.1. NCBI lineage: Eukaryota > Viridiplantae > Streptophyta > Pinopsida > Pinales > Pinaceae > Pseudotsuga > Pseudotsuga menziesii. The sequence goes on along the minus strand of LPNX010256682.1, from coordinate 243,276 downwards.
CAAACCTTATGATATATTTTTTCAACTTCTTAGAAAAATATACACCTAATAAGCCCATTAAAACTATAAAACTAATAAAATAAAATAAATTTAGAAAGAAATGACATGAAATCAAATAAAAAATAAGCTCATGATTCTAATACCCCAAAACCAAAATCAAAATTAAAATAAATATGAAAAATAATATTTTGGAAATAACATGTAATCTAGAAACAAAACCTAGCTATAACATCTGGCTCTTGCTACAGGATGAAACCCTCCTTGTGAGGCTTCAAGAACATGTAGATGAGTGCCTTCTGCCACTAAACTGAACCTATCTGCTCCTTTGTAAAACATCCATTGAGCTATGGATTCTTTATTCTATCACTGTCACACCGGTATATACAATGAAATGACAATTTTCTTACCCTCAATAGCTGTAAAAGTGTTTGAGGAACCGTCCATTTACTGGATTGGGTAATTCCTCACCTTCCAAAGTATGCAATATGAAGGTATTGTTTTCCAGAATCTTCAGAACTATGAAAGTACAAAACCACAAACTATCAAATTTACAATGCTTACCTTTCTGTTCCTTTCTAGCATCCCACCTTAGTACCATATCTCCATAATAAAAAGTATTCTCTTTTATCATCTTATCAAACCTTTCCTTAATCTTCCTTCTATGTATTTGATCTTTTTCCTCCATAGATTCACGTTTCTGTTGTAATTCAATTAGTGCATAAACTCTCCTTTGAATATCACTTGGTTCTTCTAGACTATCTTGGAAGAATTTCATCACTCGAATACCCAGCTGAACTGGAAAAACCACATCAGTGCCACATACCAATTGAAAGGGAGAATTTCCAATTTCTTTCTTAGTTGTTATCCTGTCTACCCCAAGTGCATATTTTAACATGGAATCCCATGACCTTTTATTTTGACTCAACAACTTCTTGATGCTTTGAACAAGATTCTTATTGGTGGAATCTTCCAACCCAGTCCCTTGAGGATAGTAAGGTGTTAAATGCTTTAGGAAAATCCCATTTTGTTCACAAAATGCAACCATAGCTTTAGATTTAAAGGCTTTGGCATTATTAGTTAGCAACTTCTTTGGACAGCTAAACTTGCTAAGAATATTTTCCTGAATAAAACTAATTATCACCTTATCAGTAGCATTTCTGGTTGGAATGGCTTCCACCCATTTAGTTAAAAATTCAGTGGCCATCAATATCCATCTATGATGTCCTGAAGATGCAGGGTATATTTCACCTATGAAGTCTAAACCCCATTGCTGAAAAGGAGCATTGACTGCAATGGGTTTCAATGGTAAAGACATAACCTTTTGTTTACCAGCAAACTTCTAACAAGGAACACAAGTTCTAACCTGCTGATATACATCAAAGAACAGTGAAGGCCAGTAATATCCAGACCTCAGAATTTTATAAGCAATAGCCTTCTAGTATTTGTGTCCCCCACAAGCTCCTTGATGTGATTCTGAAATTACTTCCTTAATCTATGACTTGTCTAAACATCTGAGAAAAATACCTCCTGGATCCTTCCAACACAACTGTTGATCTACTAAAAAATATTTTTAGTAGCTTTTAACTTCAATGACCTAACTTCCTTTTTTTCTAAATGTTTAGGGCATTGCAAATACAATAAGAAATGAACAATGTCTACATACCATGTAGATTCTACATACTGCTCCATAATCTTTTCCTTCTCCTGCTCAGCTTGCAATTCTTCATGTATAGGATGTTCTGACATCAGATGAAGGCATAAATATTCACAGTTTGAATAAGCCAATAAATTTTCTAGACCTTATCCTTTCACCAGCTTAGTAGGCTTGATTTCTACATCATACTCCATTATCTTAGCAATCTATTTTCCTTGTTTTCCTTCACTGTCAAGCTGAGTCAAAATATCTTTAATGGCAGCATTGGAAACATAAGCAATGACTTTTGAATGTAAGACATAAATTATGAAAAAATTTAATGCTTTTACTAGTGAATAATCTTATTTCTCCAAAGTACTATACTTCAACTCTGAATCCCTGAGAATCTTTCTAAAAAATGCAATTGGATGCTCCAATCCTTTATCATTTTTTTGTAACAAAATAGCTGCTATTATGTCTTGTGATGCAAAAGAAAAAGTCAGAAAATCTTTGGAAAAATCAGGGATTACTAACACCGGTGCTTCTGTAAGAGCTTGCTTTATCTTCTCAAATGAATTCCTGGCCTCTGCTGTCCATTTTACTTCCTGATCTTTCTTCAAGATAGTTGTTATCTGTTTAATAGTTTCAGCAAAATTTGGTATAAACCAGCGCAGAAATTTAATTTTCCCAATAAAATATTGCACATCCTTCTTACTCCTAGGAAAACGGATTTTCAGAATGTCCTTGACTCTTTCTAGATCAATTCTGATCCCATCAGCTGAAACCAAATGTCCTAATAGCTTACCCTCCTGCACAACAAAATGAGACTTTTTTGGATTTAGTGACAGTCCATACTTCCTGCATTTTAAGAAAGTTTGTTTGAGGTGCTTTAGATGTTCTTCATCAGACCATGAGAATACTATAATATAATCCAATTAGATTACGGAAAACTTCTCCTTCTCCCCAACAAAGGCTATATCCATATCCCTTTGAAAGGTGGCTCCAACATTCATCAATCCGAATGGCATTTTGTCATACATGAAAGTACCCCAAGGGGCAGTGAAGGTTGTATTTTCTTGGTCATCTTGATGTATTCCAATCTAGTTATACCCAGAAAATCCATCCACCATTGAAATCCTTTAAGCACCCACTACCTTCTGCAAGATTTGCTCAATTTTTTGGTAATGGGTAATTATCTTTCAGTGAGGACCTATTTAGATTACAAAATTCTTCACACAAGCTTATCTCTCCATTATTTTTCCTAACAGGAACTAAGTTTGCTACCCATGATGAGTATCTAAGAGGAACAATAATTTTTGCATCCAATAATTTTTTAACCTCTTTTTCTATGACAGGAAATAATGCAGGATTGATTCTTCTTAGTTTCTGTTTGAATGGTTTTACATTAGGTTTGAGAGGCACTTTATGCTGAATAATACTAGTGTCATAAGTTTTTAAATCTTCATATGACGAAGCAAAAATATCAACATATTATTTCAATAGTTTAATGTACCTTTCTCTTTGCTCCACTGAAAGTGATTTGGAAATATTCACTATCCTGGGCTACTCCTTTGTACCAGTATTACAATCCATTACATTCTCTTCTGAGGACTGCATAGCTAGTTTTAATGGAGAGTCATCTTTTGAAAAAATCCTCTCAAGGGGAACTAAACCCTTGGGAATAACATTACCTTTCAGCTCAATAATTTTATGACCAACAATTTCATTTTCAGCATACTACTCTACATTTTCAGTTCCATCATCCTTCTCTTGATCAATTAAAGAATTAGAGAATTCACCAGTCAATTCTAAAAAGATCTTAATCTCCAATTCATCTTCAAAAACCATCCATTGTTTGATATTATTAGGAACTGAAGGTCTATACCTGACTTCTATAGGATACTTTAAATGAGTTTTTTTTGGAATCTTGAAATGAATAGCTGCTAGAGCAAGTGAATCAGCAGTCTGGTTATGATCTCTGGGAATATAGGAAATGTTAAATGGAACAAATAAATTATCTATCATGTCCCAAACCTCATTCCTATACACTTTCAACAAATCCTGCTTTACTTGATAATTGTCCCTTACCTGCTAGACAACTAATTTGGAGTTGTCATAGACAAAAAATTGTTGAATTCCCATATCTTTTGCAACCTTTAATCCCAACAGCAATGCCTCATATTCTATTGTGTTGTTTGTAGTGATAAACTCCAACTTATACATCAAACTTACTGATTCACCACCAGGGGAAATCAACAAAATACCTACTCCTGCTCCCTCCTTGGATGAGGAGCCATCAAAATACATTTTCCGCAACTCATCTTTTTGTTCTACAAAATGCTTGACTGGTTTTCCTTCTCCACCTGTAACATACCAGCTGTATTGTCATCGCTGAAGTGTAACATGCAAGATCCCAAATCCTTTTCTACAGCATATTAAGGATGATTTGTTGGATTCCTATCATCAGTAACAATATAAGAAAACTGCAACTCTCTATACAACCTCCTATTTTCACCTCCAAAAATAGGAATTGTTGCATATGACAAATCCATCTAGAAGGTACCCCCGACCTTCTTAGCCCAATGCCTAGAAAGTAACATTCCAAATTTAGGAGCAATATATGCCACCACAACATCCATGATGACACTCTTCATGGGTAACTGTGTTAAATTTACCACCATATCTTTAATCACTCCCAATCATTTAGCAGCCCTAGAACCAAAAGCCTATAAATCCTGATAGGTTTTTGTGATACTTAACCCTAAAGCCTCCATAACTGCCTTAGGCATCAAATTGTGCAAAGCCCCAGAATCAAGTAAACAATTGTGAATCATCTGATCATGGACAGTCAATGTTATATAGAAAGGTGGAGATTAACTTGAATCCTTTTTAGTTTTGTCCGCTAATGCATAACTAATGAAAATTCTAGGATGTTCTTCTTGTAGGTTTACTATATCTGATGGTATTTGATTAGTTGTTGAACCCATCATTTTCAAAACTGAATTCTTATAACTAGGATTTTTTATCAGCTCAATAAATGGCATTGGAATTTTAATTTTGCACAACTCATTTTCAAAATTAAAATTCTACTGATTCTTATTTACTTCTTCAAGTTCAATTACCTTTTCTAGATGACAATGATCGTGCCCTTTTTCCTATGTTTGATTGTCTAATTGCTTAGGAGGAAGAGTTGCTTTATTTCTATGGTTTTGTACCACTTGCTTTGGTCCTAACCTTAAACCAATAGTCCTTTTGGGTTCAGACTGGCATATTTCTGTTGTTATATCAAAACCTAAATCATTTTCTGTCTAGAAAATATTTTCATCATAACATTCAGAATTTAAATAATCTTCTTCAGTTAAAAAACCTTCTGTCAACAGTTCCCCAAAATGATTTATGTCCTGATTTGTGTCTTCAAACTACTCATCCTCCTCTGCTTCTCCTTCATCAATGACATTGTTTTGAAGTGGTGGTGGCACCTTCTGATCTTCAACTTCTCTTCTCTCCCTTTGTATATCATTATTCCTTCTTTCTCTAGGAATAAACCTAGGTGAAAACTAGCATCTAAACTGATTAGGATTATTAGGGTTTATTTCCCCTTCTTGAGCAGGATTGTTTGTATTCTTCTCCAATTCCAATTTGGTTAATTTTTAATATTTTTTCCATTTCATCAATTTTACTATCAGCTAATTGTGATGTTGAAACTATTGGAGCAGCCTCCTTTTTACCTTTTCTGTCATAAGTTTTCTGATCTGAATTTACTTTCAGTCTATTAGAAGCTATAATATTTGATTCTACCTATAATGTTGCTTCTTGCATGTTCAATAGACTGACTGGTCTTCTTTCTCTCGAGTGTAAAGAAAATTCATGATCAAAAGCATTTGCATAGTTAAGTTTTGCTGAAGTTTTGGAAGGTTTGATTTCTACCAAAATTCTACCATACATCTTGTTAAATATTTTAGAAAAGTCTGCTATGGTCTCATCCTTTTTCCTCCTTAGGGATCCAAATTCTGTAATATAGTATGTATGATCCTTGGTATCACCCCACTACCTCATGAAAACATCCTAAAATTCCTCTATCAAGGTAATTGAATTTGCAGGTAACTCTCTGAGCCACTTCCTAACCTCCCCATCCAGGATTTGCACAAACATCCTCATCCATACATCTTTTGCTTCAATGTTTTGGTTATCTACATAACTGAGAAATGCATCCCAATGTTCCTCAACTATTGTCTCACCTTTCCCATTGAACCTAGGCAAGTACTTTTGATAATCTCCTCCAGGGAGAGCATTTAAGGGCTGAGGAAGGGCTAGTGGAGCATACCTAGCTACCACCATCCTATCCATCAAATCTAATGTAGGTTGTTGAGCTTCCATTGTGAAACTACTAGGGTTTGTTGTAGGCAAATATTTGTTTACTTGACTGGTACTAGGATGAAAAAGGCTTTTGCTGGTTTTGAACTAGAACAATGGGATTTTTCTAGGTGATTGATTTTTTTCCTTTTTAAAGGATTGAGGATCTGCAAATATTTGAAAACTGCTAATAGGTATAGAAGGTGTTAACCAAGATGGATCTTGTTTTTCTTCTTTAGAAAATAGAAAGGGTGACAATAGGTCAAATTGATAAGGGCCACATAAAGATGGGTATGAATGAGATTTCTTAATTTTCCTAGATTATTTTCTCTGTTTCTGAGATGCCCAGGTGTAATGGTGAAGAAAGTCTCCTTCTTGTCCCAACCTTCCTAGTATCCACTATGAAAACTGTCTAGTGAAAAGTAGTCTAAATGATTTGTTGGTTTTATCCACCTCTCAAAACCAGTTGAATAATAAAAACCCAAGGAATGTATCCTTCATCTTTTTCCTCAACAACGGCGGCAAATATGTTAGTGCCAGGAATTGTTCCAGACTACAAGATGAACGAGCCAACACAATCTCTAAAATGAAACAAAGTAAAGCTATCTTTTTGTATTTCTTTTTGGTTTGAAATTTTCATAAACAAGAGGGTAACATAAAAACAAGCTAAAACATGTACTAGATCATGTAAAGATCAAAGACTGAGATGAACCATATATAAAAAATAAACCAGAAAGAACAAAGAAAAATGATTGAATTTCACCCAGAACCTACAAGAATTTCAAGAATAAAACATTATACAAGAAACAAAATTGCACATTGAGTGATTTGACAAATCATAAATGAAACCAGTAATAAAAATAATATGAGCTTATCAGTGATATATATCATAATCGGTCTGGAAAATTACATGAGAGTTTGGATCTTAGCTTGACATAATAGCATTTGAGCCTCCTCTTGCCAAAAACTTGAACCCTCCCACCATCTAATTCATTTCTTTTATCCTTCTTCCATCCCAAAAATAGTTGCTTAATTTCCTAACTAACTTTAAAAATAGTTACTTAACTACATAACTAATTTCTAGGTACAGCTCTCAAAACTACTACAAAATGATTGCTTTACAAAATATAATATTAATCTTTTACAAAAATTGACTATATGACACCTGTCAGAAATGATATTTTAAAGATCGTTGGCTGCTTCAGCCAGAAGTGCTATAGCTTCCAGAGCTTGCGATTTTCTTCTGGTTATTTGCTGCTCAACTTCTAAGTCTTAAACCCTCTTTGACAGTTCTTGATTCTACTTAGTTAAATCTTGCATTTTCTGATTTAACTCTTCAAATTGTGTTTGTGCCTGCCTCTCCCTTTTTAACGCTTCCTTTGAAACCATAATCAACTCCTGATAATGGGTGTTAATATATTCAAGATCTTCTCTTAACCTCTTGTTTGCCATGACTAAACCTTCATTTGTTTCATTCTATACATGCACACCCTTGCCCCAATCTGCTACAACTTCAGGCAGCAGAAAATCCTATGAATTGAAGGTAAATGGTACTTTTTTAAACCAAAATTCACCCTCATCAGCAATATATGTAGCTTCTGCTATCATCTCTCTAGTTAACTCAATTTTAGTGTATTAAACAGGACTGTATATTTCTCTAACCCTTGAGAGAACCTACCTGATACTTCATAATGATAACCATCATTTTTTTCAAAATACTTAAACCAGGCTGCTTTCTGAAACAATTTTGCACATTCAGGAAAATTTTTAGCCCAACCCATGTCAAAAGGCTCGGCCGTGTTGGCTTTTCCACTCCTCTTCATTTCTCTGTAGTAAACCCTAACTGTATCTTTCTTTCACAAAATAGTTAAAACTATCTCAAAAATATATCACTACAGCAACAGATTAGAATCTGAGAAATATCAGGACCATAACTTGTAATTTCTCACTTTCCCTTATCATATTTATCCCTCTGTCAATGAAAATCACGATTTAGTTAACATTTTCTGTGTTTTATTGCATACCTGTCACTATCATAATTTGTAATGCTAAAAATACACTCTCATGTCCTCCTTCACGTCCTCAGTTCCATCTTTGACAGCCACGATTACACCCAGGTCATTTAATAATTTGCCACGATCTTCTCAGTTCCTCATATGCCCTTCAAATTCGCCACTAGATTTGAACAAACTGCATGGATGTACTATCATTAATGTTTGAAAATTTTCCAATCTTCGAGACTCGGGACAGCTGCGATTTACGTACATAATCCTTACCTACTGTGTACATTTGTCATAATTATTACAAGGTCTATACACATATCATCTCATCTTTATAGATGTAAAAACTCCATCATTTGCGATTTTGAACAATCAACGAGCTAATATTATAATTTTTTGAGTGCCTCAATTTTCTTGTAGCACTTTAGTTCACAGTCCCTCCCTTTTGTGCTACAGGAATCTGCCTGGCCAATATTTTTGACACGTGACTCCAAAACAAAGGGTTAAGTAATATGATTCAACTTAGATCAAACCTTATGATAGATTTTTTCGACTTCTTAGACAAATATACACCTAATAATCCCATTAAAACTATAAAACTAATAAAATAAAATAAATTCAAAAGAAATGACATGAAATCAAATAAAAAATAAGCTCATGATTCTAATACCCCAAAACCAAACTCAAAATTAAAATAAATATGAAAAACAATACTTTGGAAATAACAAGTAATATAGAAACAAAACCTATCTAAAACAAAACCAACAATGCCATCAGCATGTGGTCCAGGTTTAAACTTAGGCTTGAAATTAGATTGTGGTGCATTAGGGATAATGTTATAACTGATCTTACCACACTTGGTTGATCACATATTTATGGCCTTCCCTGTCCCTCTAAAGACTCTACGGACCCCCTTTTCCCATATTATACTTTGATATTCCAATATTATCCCCAAAAAACACCTTTTTATTCCTATACATGACTTTTAAAGCTATACTAGCATGTATATGCTACTTTTGAGCCAAAACCCACATACATTGGCAAATATGCATAAAGCCAAAAAAAATTGGAGTTTTCCTCATAGAGTTTTGAATATCTTGACTCTTGGCCTTCCATATGCCTTGAGAATGCTCAGACTCGACCCTCCATTGCCTCTTTGGAGTGCTTTATATTGAGCCTCTTGGATACATTGAAGGGGGAGAAAATTGAGAGCAAGGAAACTATAGTCCATTGTTGCCTCACTTGTTATGCTTGAGTCTGCATTGCTTTGTCCCTTTGGAGCACACAGTGCCTTTCTTCCCAAGCTTTCCTTTTCTTTGTGAGCTTTCCATTGAGAGATGGAGGACTAAAGTGGTGGAGGCCCAGGTGGAGGACTCGATTTCTTGGGTTTGAAAAAGTGTCGGCAGAGGTTGTCACTATTGTAAATTTGTTTTTATTAATAGAAATATCCATTTCATGTCCAATACATGTGCATAAATATGAATATTGTATCCATGGATGTATTTATTTACTTATACATTATTGATTATATATGCTAGAATAGGCGTAAAAATTGAATATATAGCATGCTTGTCTTGTTTGATGTTGTTAAGAGAAAATTGTGAATACAAGCATAGTTGGAAAAGATCAATGGGGATCTACATCAACCATTTGGAATAAGGTACGATTCATATACCTTAGTGTTATATGTCTTTGTTGCTCTTGCATATTGGAAAGGATTTATTTCTGGTGTCATTCAGTCTGTTGTGGTACACCCAAATCCATAGGAAGTTTCTCTCCATAAAAAATAATCTCATATAAGATCCCAGACTGAGCGTAAATAAAGTCTAACTACTGAACTCGTAAAATATCTTGTTCCTAATTCATGACTCTGGATGTGGAAACATCCTTTGCGATATACGACAATAACAAATTAAGGAACCATTCCAATAAGAACTTTGTGGAATGTTGGCCTTAATCAACCTCTTCCATCTACACCACTCTGAAATGTGATTAGAAATATGTGTGGCTTTGTCTTGTTGAAATATAAACAAGATTTCAGTACCAGCATCGTAATGTACTAGTAGTTGAAAGTGGTTCAAAAATGTCAAGTCTATATCATTGAACGTATGGTATGTACCCCCAATAAATTCTATATATCATTTCTTCGCAGGTCCCGTGAGGGGGCATTAAAACAGTCTAAAGTGAATAGAATCATGATCCAAATAATTCAAAGAGCACCATAGGTGGAAATTGGTAACATGCTCTCCAGGGTCCTCACCACCCTTACCTTCAAACTTAGGAATTCCTGAAGGAATTTTAGCAAGAACAACCATCCACATCGGATCATGAGAAATTGGATCATTGGTCAATTTGGACAGGTCAGGAAATTTCAATGTAGCTAATAAAGGGAGCATAGGTTGTGCCATGGGATTCCACACTCCCTAATAGGATTGATTAATATAGGGTTGGTGATTATTAATACCATGTCCTTGGCCAGTCAAATAGTAAACTCCTCTTGCATGACCCATAAAAGGGTGCATGGGAATGTTATAATTCGGTATGCCTTGAGAGTGAGGTGATGAATAACCATAGTTATAAGATTGGTAAAAAATTTCCCATGAGGTATATAAGGAGGTACATAACCTCCTGACACAAAAGTAGCAGCAGATGAGGGAACAACAAGGTTATAAGTAGCACTCCATCCCAAAGGACTATAAGGGTTATGAGGAGGGTGTGTCATGAGAAACACATTCGAAGGAACATTTCTAGAGGACAAAGGAATATAGGATGGAATATAATATGTACCACAAATGTTCATGTGTCTAGGATCACCTCCATGAAATGGAATCCTAGTGTTATGCCTAGATGAGGGGTATGAAAATCCTCCCACAAATGGTGCGGAAGGTGCAATATGAACACTACCAAAGATATCGACATGGAAAGGAATGGTAGTGCCCCTAGGCACAAAACTAGGAGCTTTACCAAGGTCTATGGTACATGACAGAAAATTATCAGTCATATCTGGAATGAAAAATATAAAAGTTCCAGAGCTAGAGGGACAATGGTGAGTCTCTTGATCCGATCTTCACAATGAAGTCCTTCCAAAAGCACCTACAAAATATGACAGCTACGATTGTGAATTGTGAGAAGTGCCAGCCCCATGAGGATCAGTCTCAACCGGATTCCTGGATCTTAGATGAGTCACATTTTCCATATCTGAATATGGATAAGGATGGATCTCTGCATGCTCAGATGTATTACTCATCAGAGCAATGTGTGAATCAAACTGTATATGAGTATTCCTAGAATATCTAGCCCTCTTTCGAGGAGGAGTAGATCCACAAGGTGAAATCCCTTCCAAATGGTGAGAACGTCGAGGTGTCGGACCTCTCTCCATGATGAATCCATAAAAGGAAATAGACACAACCAATAGCAAACCCTAAATAAATCTATCACATAAAGAGCACACTCCTAATAAAATCTAATCCCAATGCAAGCAAGACAAGAGGAAGGATAATGAGGTCTCGAATGCAACAAGTATGTCTTTCCTAGGAGAGGCCTAAGAATCCCATACACTACAAGCAGAGGTGCATAAAAAATTACAGTGGACCTTAGCTTCAACACATAAAGAGATTGTGTTGTCTAACCCCTACCTCACCAGGACACTCATAGAATAACCTCTACAAGTACCCCATGTGATACCTAGGTAAGTAAACTAAGGTCACCCAAATTAAACCAATACTCTAGTAGATAGTCACGGGAGGGATCTACCGTATGGGAATGGTAACAAAGCATGAAGATCGAAAGCACCAAAGTTATCTCAAAATCCCCCATATATGATTAAGATCTTGGAAGTATATCCGATGCTGCATAGAGAGTGGCAAGGGGATATCCCCACCACAAACGTGTATGTTGCTTTGTGCTTAACTCCTATGTAATAGGAGCCTCCTAAGAACACTAATTATACCAAGGATTTCTCTCTCTCACCTAGACAGGCACCTACTTGTTTTTTTAGTAGTCTTGGAGAATTTTACTCACAACAACCTATTCCAAGACTCTAAAACCTAAGCTTGTTGATGCACCACTATCAAATAAAAAGTGTAATTCATTTTAAATTAATCATTTATTTTAAGGTTGTGATTACTCAAAGGAAATGATCGTGCAACTAGTGAAGTTATGACTCAGCAGTGAAGTAAATATGCACACCTAACAAACCATGCCAAGTGCAATTTGTCTTTGATTATGAAGAAAAGGGTATGCCACTACATGAGATGCATACATTTTTCCTTCAAATTTCAATGCAAATTTTCCTATATGAAATTTTGATCACTACTCAATTAAGAAAAACCTAATGCAAGTACTAATCCATGCAAATGCATTATGCACAAACATGCCAAAAATTAGATATTTTTGTATTTTTGAAATAAATGATATGTAAATGTAATAAAAATACTCTAAAACTCCTAGACCCTACAACAAGTATCAAACATAATCCAAGCAATACACTAAGATAAAAAAGTTCGAATGCACTAATCCCAAAACAACAAAGTACAAAAATGACAAGAACAACTCTTAACTAAAAATCAAGAGAAAAAAGGTATTTGGTTAGAACAGAAGCATCAAATAGACACCAAAAGCACCCAAGAATACTCAGAAACATTCAAAATGCACCCATCATCTCTCAAACATAAAGCACTCACTCAAAATGAGGGGCATACACAACAGTTTAAGGAAAACCTACATGTATACGTGTTTGTTAGTGCAACAACCTGCGTGCATACACAACTGAGACTTCTATGGCCTGCATATATAAAGAGGAAGGTGGAAAATATAAGGATAAGATAAAAATTACTTCAAAAGGACACCAAAGGGATTACACACTTCAAAATCACATAGAAACTTAGAGAAACTGAGATAAATTCAAGCACATCATACACCCAAACCCCAAAGAAAACCAAGGAACTTCCCTAGTGGAATTGCCAATTCTATTACAAAGAAGATTTCCTATGGCTTCGAGTGGAACACAATAGACTAAATTACACCAAAAATAAACCCATTTCCAATATGAAATAGAGATAAAAAATAACTAACACTAAGGGATGTAAGGTGTACCTGATTAAGAAAGGTTGTAGTTGATCCCCGTTGAACTTTTCAACCATGCTTGTACCTACAATTTATCCTCAACAATAACAAACAAGGAAATCATGATATATGTTAAAGTGTTAGGCCTACTATAGCATATATAAAAACAATATATATAAATCAAAGTAACTGCATCATCCATGGATAAAGATCATACATAATTACACACATGCAATGGACAAGAAATGGATATTTCTATTAATTATGAATAGACATACAAGTGACAACCTATGTTGTCCCCTTGTCGAAATGGAGAAACTGAGTCCTCCACCTGGGCCTCTACCACTTCAATCCTCCATCTCAATGGAAAGCTCACAATACAAAGGAAAACATGGGAAGAACAACAATGGATGCTCACAAGGACAAAGGGGATGTAGAATCAAGCATATGTGAATATGGCACAAATTAACTATAGTATCCTTGCTCTATTCAACTCTCCTCCTCTAATGTATCCAAGGGGCCCAGTATATAGCCCTCCAATAGGAAGTGAAGGGTCAATTCAAAGAGTTTCCAAGAATATGGAAGGCCAAAGATCAAGTTATTCATGACACAATGAGGAAAACTCCAAAATATTTTTTTTTGGACACATTTCCCAATGTATGCGATTTGCAGTGGGAAAAGCTTCGTTTACATGCGAGATGTAATATTTTGACTCTCGTATACACATAAATAGGTTTTTTTAGGTTTTTCTTGGAACATCAATGTTTCTTTTTAGCAAAGGGGGTCCAAAGAGCTTGTAGAGGGACATGGAATGCCATAACAGTGTGATTTACCAAGTGTGGTGAAATCAGCAATAACACCACCATCTCCACACACAGTCTTTACACCTGCAACATCCATCTTTTCAACAAATATCAAGTTTCTTACTAGATTTGGAATGTGTATCACTCCAGGTAGAGTTATAATCCTTCCATCCTTGAGTTTTGTCTTGACTTTACCATGTCCAACAATATTCTATAGTGACTCATCTCACAAGTACACATCTCCTCCATTGTACTTTTCATATTCACATAACAACTCCCTATCAGGTTTCATATGATATGATGCACCTGAGTCAATCAGCCATATATCACATTCTGAATGATTACTTATGGAAGATAGGTACACGTCCCCTTCTGAGGAGGAGGAGGTCTTCACCTCTATGGAAGGGGTATCCTTAGATCCCTTTTCTTTCTCAATATTTTTAGATTTTCAATCCCTTTTATAGTGCCCAAATTTACCGCATTTCCATCACTTCCTTATTCCTTTTCGTGGGGATTTAGATCTACCCTTATATTTAGATATCCCCTCGTATCCTTTATTTTTGTTTCTCTCTTGGGGGAGAACTCTCACAGACAAGGAATCCATGCTATGATTATCCATGTTTTTCCACCTCATCTCTTTTGATAGTAGGGATGATACTATTTCATTGAATTTTAAGGTCTCTTAGCTAGCACTACTGATTGTAAAAATTAGGTTGTCCCAAGAATATGGCAAAGAACACAATAATGTAATACATTTATTTTCTTCAACCATTTTAGTGCCAACAGAGGTTATATAACTTCCCAGAGTATTATAGAAATTCAGATGCTCTATTATAGTGTCATTTTCATCCAATTTGAGTTGAAATAGTTTCTTTTGTAGAAACAACTTGCTTACAAGGGATTTTGATTGATACAAACTCCCTAGTTTCCCCCAAATATTTACCGCACTATATTCACCAAATATGTTCAACAAAACTGATTATAATAATCATAATCGTATTGTAATCATTTCCCTTGTTTCCAATTTATCCCAATCATCTTGTGATGTTCTAGTGGGTTTCATACCTGCAGCCAAACAATCCAATGTTCCTGATCTACAAGAAGATCCTCCATTTTTAGCTTCCATACCTCAAAATTATGGTTGTTAAGTTTCTTGATCTCAATTCTCAATCTGCTCGCCATTCTCTTTCAATTCACAAATCAATGCTACAAAGCTCCCAGTGAACCCAGTTTTATCATATATCCAATATCTATCAACCACGTCAAACCCTCAACAACAAAGGAATCCCCCTGATGCCAATAATTGAGCTCTGATACCACACGTAAGTTTTAAACTTATGCAAAGAATAAAAGTATACATATTCTTTTAAGCAAAGTAGAGATTACACCACAACATTCACACATAAAACACAAAGATTAACCCTGGAAACCCTTAACCGAGAAAACCAACAAACCTTGGAGCCACACCTCCTATTTTCTCATTATCATTATGAATTCCTCATAATACAAAATATAGGTATTCATAAGCATCCAATACCCCGATCTATTAAACTGTATTAAAAAATAAATTCCAATCCCTTAACTAGGATTAAATTACATGTTTTTAGAAAATTCCCAAAAATAGCCAATAATAGTCCAAAATTGTTGGCTCGCTACGCTCACGACGAAAATTCCCTACCATCTTATTTCCATGAATTTTCCATCAGGAATCGTCATGCACACCTCCCCTCCACATGCACATGCAAATAATATAACATATACACAAGATATTGTAACCTTATGAAATTTAAATTACATGAAATAAAATGAAGATAATGGATGTCAATCTCATGGTTGGTGGACTTGATACTAGTTTGTAGAAAATGGTAATTTTATGCATAAAAGAAGGTTGTAAATCATAACCCTTAGGATAGATAGAGAAAGACAATCATATAATACAGGTTGCAAAGCATGTGAGGTATAATTTATTCGCATGAAAAGAACCATTAAAAAAATCACGGGTGGTAGAGGGGATATACTAGGATGAGAGTGTTGTTATTCCATCAATATGATGGGTGACACACCCTAAAGAATAATCTTTGTGCATGTTGGATAGAGTGATATGATATGAACTAACAACTTTATTAAATTGAGCACATAGATCTACAGACAAACACACAACTCACAAAGTAGATCACATAATTTACTCAACAATCGAAGAATGAAACAGTGCAAAAATGGCTTGTAGCTGTGAATGCTTTCATTAATCAAAAAGTAATCAGATAATAATTACAATGAAGTACAACGGATTTAATAGCCACATGAAATTCGAATCCACATGAGGAAATTTGAATTGATAGACTCTACTTGATTGTAGGTAACTAAGACCTTGTCTAAATCACTATCGGAGGACTCAATAGTTAACTGACCTTGTCTAAACCATAACCAGAGTTCATCGAAGCTCTAAAACACAACTCAAGTGTTACATTCAGTGTTGACTAAGGCTAACTGACTGTGGTAGGTGAGAAATGTGCCCCTCCTGAGTGTAGTCAAGTAAACCTAGTGCTAACTGAATGTAGAGGACTAGAACTAAATGTAACTAACTCCTAACTTAGCTTAACTAGTCATCAACTGAACTGAACTGACCTTGGTTGGTTTCGGCACTCCCAGTGGCTTCCTAAATTGTAGGTATTGGTCTAGGAGGCTCTTAAACTGATGCAATTAAGAGCAATAAGTGGCAGTAAGCCTTAATTAGTGTTCCCCACACTTTAGTAACTAAAACATGTGCCCCAATTAGGCCAAGTGGACCAATGGTGCTAATGACTATAAATAGACTGGATGGACTCCCGATTTAGACATGACTCCTAATTTAGACATATGACCAAATTTGGACAAGGGAGGATTAATAATCCTAACAAACTTATGCGAAAATAATATGAAGTGAATGGTGAACTACAATTCACTTGGAAGTTTTTGTCATAAGATTGAAACACTCCATTATGTAGAATTGTCTTATGAGACAGACTTTGTGACATAGTGGTCGAAGAATTTTCCAAGGAATGAAAAGAAAATTTCAGAGTTGGATAAGTTTAGAAGTAATTCTAGATAAGAATATGTCAAGTTGGGTTTTTCAAGGAACTCTAAGGAGAATCAAACAATATAAATCGAGAATAGGTTGCAATACAAATGCAACCAAATCATCCAAAAATATACGAGTACACCTATAATTGGTTGTAATAGTAAAGGGTGTATGTGGCCAACAAGCCAAACATACAAACAAGGGAGGTTCTCTCACCCTAAGTCTCTATTTTTTTCTAGAATAGAGTTGTATATATTTGAAATAGCAAGTATACTTTATATATGAATTAAGTATTGTTACTTAAGTGATAATATTGTAGCTAATGATATGTTATGTAATTAGCAAAAAGGCCATGGAAAAAATCAGTTAAGTCATGGGTATCTAGGCTATGAAGAGGAATAGAGAAGAAAAAATTCCTTGACTCTTCTCTTTTACATTCGTTAAATTTCTTTTTGTTAATAAAGTGGCTATGTGTAGATAGATTTATGACATGAGAATGCAAGAGTGTAGCATAACTTGAATGCATATGCACCTATAGGCATATTGATAAATAATGTGTTAGATTGCATGAGAATATGCTTGAAATGCATGTATGTGATATTTCATATGGGATAAGACTTTTATGTTTTTGTATGCAATAATTATGGCATGAGAACTGAGTATGGTTTTTGATGCGTTGTATAACCAAGAAGAGTTGAGAATCTATGATGATGCAAACTCTTATAGAGATTAATCTCACATTGAAAGAGAACAAGTAAAGAACTTGTCAAGAGGTTGTTGGATGGGATGATGTGAGTTCCCATGAAAGAACCAGTTAATTAGGTAACATCCAAGGTGTGTATGGAAACCATACAGTATGGAATTAAGCATGCATATGGTGCATGAGTCTTGAAGGTAATGGGAAAGAATTCCTTCATTCATGCTTGGTATCTTCATTGATTGTTCATCATAACATTTGAATGCATGTATGTGATTGAAACAAAATTTAGAGAAATGCATAAGACCTTGGGTATGAAAATATCTTAGAATCTTTATGCATTCATGATTTAGTATATCATGATTAGAACTTATTAAGAATTAATAATCATTACAAAGGAGTATTATTCTCTTGCTCAGGAAATAGATTCCATGATAGATAACCATGCATGAGTTCATGTGTTGTTGAAAGTGTGAAGGCTATAATGCCACAGAAGTATCCAATAATTCCCTTGCTTGTGGATGAATATTGGACTACAACCTCTTTTCCAACACTAAAATTTCCCTAAAGAAGTATATTCTTAATGTTTTGTTTGGTTGAATAGGAGGATATCCATATGATCAAACAAGTAATGGTGAGGTATATGGATGATGTGTCGAATTGTTGCTTGATTCCTTAAACATGTCATGGAAAGTCATAAGAGTTAGCATTATGACACTCTTGAATCAATGCAAGGATGCATGGAGTAAATATGCATAACTAGATTATGAAAAAGTTACATGTGGGAACATGTGTGATTGCATTGTGAAACAATTGATGTGTTGATAATACATATATGGATAATGGTATTTTGTTGCTTTTCATACATAGTAAATTGAAAATGTTAAGAATTGTTAGTATTATAGTTATGAGATTATTTAATCGGTTTTCAAATATGTTGCAATGAAATGAGTATATGAATGAATACTCATTGTTGTTTATATGATTTGAATTTTATTTTTATAGAATATACTACAAGTAGAGTTTTCTTGGACATAACAACGAGCATAAAGACATAAACATAACAAAGACATGGATTATTTCTCTTGTAATTGAAAGTTAAGTATTATGTTTGGAACTTATGTTCTTATTATGGATTTATTTGTTAAGATATTGATTTCCAATATAGTTTAATATATAAAATTATGATTCTTAATACATATATGCTTATTTTTATGACAAAGGTGCATGGTAAATCTACTTATTATGAACCATGGTGGAAATTGTAAGTTAGAAAGATCAGGAAGAAGGCCACTACAAAGACACTAGAAATCTAAAATTGTATTATTCTTATGCAAGAAATCCTTGGTGAATGATGGATCACTTAAGGGAATGTTAACTCAAATAAGTGGATTCCTAATCCTAGAGGGTGAGTGACTGTAAAGAAGAGGAAACTCTAATGAATTGGCTAGGACAAATTCATGAAATTTAGAGTCATAGCATAAATATTCCCTGTCTAGGATATGGTGGAACAATAGAATGGAATTGGGGTAAAAAACATGAGGGACTGTTAACTCAATAAAGGGATCTTTAGGTATTGTTAACTCAGAGAAGGGAGACCCATCCCTTTGGGGTAACAAATCTGAGGTACTATTAACTTTTTGAAGGGCGTCTGAGTGGATTTTAACTAAAATAAGGGATCCCCATTCCTTGTGAAAGAAAAAGAAAATAAAAGTGCATATAGATAAGTGTTGGATAGATATTTCCTACTTATTTGTTGACATAAATATGTTTCTTACATTTTGTATTTGAAAAATTGTTATAGGAATTATGACTATCTCGTGCGAACAATTATAACATGTATACCTCATTAATGAATGACATAGATACATATAGATCTGTCGATCCTAGAAATAAAGATAAGGAAATAATTGATAAATGTTGGATCATTTTGGATGAGATGGCTAACAAATATACCAAATTGCAAGGACCAAGAACACCGAGGAGAATATGGATGAGAAAGGAACTTGGAAGCTAAATAAGTCTATGCAACAATATAGTGTACTTGTCTACAGACATGAAAAATCATGCAATTGTATGTATAACATTCATGATTGTCGGGAACCCAATATGCAAGTGAATTACAACTAACATACATAGTGTACAATATTTATTGTCAACCCAGGGAAGTCTTGTATTTCAAGGATAACATGCACAGTATATGCTTAAACACGAAATTACTGTAATTGAACAATATTATCCTCTGTTCGGCTATGCTCATCCCAAGAATATAATTAATCTAGTTACCTTCTAAGGAATGCAATCACAATTACCTCCTGTTGTGTCTTGATCTAAGAATGGAAAGATAAAAGTCACATCTAAATTACAATTGCAGATAAAAGGAAATCCTGTTCACACTACTTAATGATTAACTCAACTATCTAATCTGATTATCCTAGGAATCCAAAGACATAAATTGAATATTGATCTAGGAATTCAAAATACAGGAATTGAGTTCAGCTGTTCTAGGAAATTGAAGTACAGGAATGAAATTCTGTAATCATAAAAATAAGAGACAAGCTGCAAAGATTCATGGAAATGACAACTAAAAGATATAAGGATGAATAGAGCTGTTACAAATACCACACAAATTGCATAAGAAATAATTACCTACTCGGTCAACTGTCACACCATGCCACTACAGGTATCCAAGGGATGCAATCATGACACACTGTAAATCCACACTTGTTACAGCTTCCTATAAAGAAATAAAATTAACATAACATCACACAACAAAATAATTGAAAAGGCCTAATTTAACTCAGCGATCCCTATGGAAGGCGGGCCCAAACTTCACACAGAGATGCTGGCTGAACATGTGTAAAAACCTCTATATCAGAAGTAACTCCTTGTATTAAAAGACAAAGTGATTACACAATTCCTCCTCACAGCTAATACAATGAATTGATTATATGTTCAGCGACCCCTAGCTCGAAACAGTTCTCCATATTTATACAATGTAAATAATAACATCCTATCCTATTATGGGGCAGCCATGAAGATCTTTGATCTTCAGGCGCCCTAAATGACAACAGTTGTTACAAATGTGGCATGATGAAAAATAGGAAACATAGGAAAATTGTTAATCTCCCTAGGAGTGACAATATCTTCAGATTACGACTACACACAAGCAGCAACGCACTATTGACCTCCAAGTCTGATGCATTCTATTATAGCTACCTTGGCACAGCTTTGTCTGGGATATCGCACTGTAACCACATTCCTTGGGTAATGATAGGATGGATGGGGATCAAATTGAGTGATGAATTCCCATCTTTTTCATAGCATGTTTATCCCAATCTTCCTGCAGTCCATATATCTCAAAACACCTTTATAAACCATCATATGTTATCACATTGAGAGATATGAAGCCTTAATTATCACAATCATAAGTATTAATAAAATAAAACAATGACCAATCATACCTTGGTGGTTTGAAGAGTAGAGTGGGGGTAAAATTTTTATTTGACATGCTCAATGGGGTAGGATAGAACAAGAAGAGGTAATTAAGGGTGATCAAAAGAGGCCATTTCTAGGCCCAACATCTTCCCCCAACTGTCCTATTACATGTCCTCAAGAAACAACCTCCATTACTCTGAATCCGAATCTTGCATTGAGCTCTATTCATGGAGAGAAGAGAAGTTGTAGGGGAACTCAGACGTCCCTTCTTTTTCTATGAACCCTTTGTGAGCAATCCAATATCTCCAGCATCGCTGCTCCTCTGCCTTGGTTAGTGATAAGTCCATCCTATATGGTTTTTCTGGCCACCAAATGAGGGGAAATTTAAATTTCAAACCCAACCAATTATCCCCACATTCCTTGATACATCCAGCATAACCCTCGACCCTGGAAAGAGCCTGTTCAAAATTTCTAAAATAATAGGGGTCTCTACTCCTGAGTATAGGAGAGGCAACCTACCATCTGTGCCCACTTCCTTCCAACGTTTCTTATTGGTGTATATAAATATGGTTGGTATAGGTGGAGATAACTTCCTCCTGTAGTTCCATTATGTGCCAAGTATGGATGGGGCATGAAAGCAAACTCTTGTGTCGAGCAAGAAAAATACCTGGATTTTGAGGCTCACTTCGAACCCACCGGTTAGAGTGAGCTTCATTGTGAGAAAAGGTTTGAAAATACCTTTCCCACTGAGCATGATTACTCACAAAAGAAGCAAAGGCCCTCAATTGAACATCCCCTGAAAAAGGGACAGGATTTGAATGGCGGTCCAGAGGGCAATCCATCTCATGCAAATATAATTCACATAGCAAATTTTGATCTTCAAAATTACTTCTTAAAAAAATTTCCAAAAATTTTGTTGAAGTCGTTATCTCAAATGACCTCCCTTCTTTCACAGTTCTCAAATTAAACCAAACAAATTGTTCAAACAAGAAGATAGGGTAAGAAGAAGAAGGTACCCTAGTGCCCAGGAGTTCTTGAGAGAGAGCATACATCTGCTCTTTTTCCTTCTACATAAACTGGAACTTTTTAAGGTCCCTTAAATTGCTCTGTAGCTCTTCCTCTCGAAGTCTTTGGGTCATACGTTCTTCTGCCCATTTTTCCTCTAGTCTCCTGATAATCTTTTTATGCTCAGTAAGGGAAACTATCCCTTCTTGGTATTCCTCCACCTAGCTCTTCCATTTTATTACCTCCATTCTCAGAATTGAGACTTCTACTGTAAGGTTCAGGGTTTCTTCTTCATGATGCTCCTTCTTGTTAGAATCCAGGTCGATGAAGTTTTGAAGGGGATCAATCCACACCTTGTCACCTGATGTGACACATTGGACACCCTACACATCTGAAGCTATCTCAAGGGGTGCTGGTTCTTGTGGGACAACAACCTTTTCTGGACTCTCTTCAGCAACAACATCCACCACTCTTGGAGATGCTAGTTCTTGTGTAACAACGTCTTCTTTCTGGGGTTCTCTCGTGGCAATTTTGGTAGCTGACTGTGAAGATGTTGGTTCTTGTGGAGCAACTTCCTCCTAAATTTTAATTCCATTTTCCACCTGATTATCAATCGCTATCTCAGCCAGAGGCTGTGAGGCTACTGGTTCTTGTGTGACAGAGCCCTGTTCTTCTTTTTCCTCCTAGTGCTAATATTGGATGTCTTCTCTAGTATGTAGCTGCTCCTCAAGGATTTCAGTATCACCTGAGTACTTTGTTTGAACTTCTTCATCTTCACTCCAATCCATATCAGGAATGACATCCACTTCAGGGTTATTTTCTTGTTGCATTTCAAGAGTCCCTACTGCAACCTTCAAGGATGTTGGTTCTTATGTGACAACATCTTGGCTCACTTCTTCATCTCCCTACTATTGTGGCTCTTCTTCTATTATTTCTGTGTCATGGGACAATTCTGGAGTCATAGTACAAAATTCTTTATTAAACCCCAGAGTGCCCTCAATCCCTAGTTCTCCTCCCATTTGTTCAGCCACTTGGACAAGCACATTCAGGGATGTTGGTTCTTGTGTGATAGCACCCTGTTCAACCCCATCATTGCCTTGCTATTGTGGTTCCACTTCTATAATTTCTGTGTCATGGGAGGACTCCGGGGTCCTAGTGCAATCTTCATCCCCACAATCAAGAATAACTTCATCCCTTGGTTCCTCTGTCCCAGAGTTAGTGGCAACTTTAGCAAGAATATTTAAAGATGTTGGTTCTTGTGTGACAACATCTTATTTATCTGCAACTTCCTCCATTGTAGGTGCAGACTGTTGTGTTGTAAAGGAATGAATTACAATCTTGTGGCCTGCTTCCTTAAATATTTCTCCACAAGTGGGACAAACCACTCTTTATTCCTTATTGCCAGGCTCGATAGGATTTGGTCCCTCCAATTGATCCACAGGCTCCACCAATGTGTGCAGCTTCCTTTCACCTTGTTTTCTGCATGCTTCTTTCCAATTTTCTGAGTGTTTGGACTTCCTCTTTTAATAGCCTATTTTCGAACAGAAGTCCTTCAATTTGGGGTTCTTCTTCAACTGTCCCTTGTGGGGCATCAATTGGCCTAGGTTCAAGAATGGGGAACTCAATTTGTGCTTCTAAGGTTGCCCATATTTTCCTTGTTGCTTCTGCTGCTACAACTGACTTGGTTCTTTTCCTTCGTATTGGTGGATATATCTTAACTTCATCCTTTGATCTCTTCCTTTTTCTTTGTGGTGCTGGAGTTTCTGGATTCATAGCTGAGGTAGAAGGAATGTTCCTAGTTCCACCATTTTCTTGTTCCTTAGGTTGTTCTTCCTCAATCAAATTTCCTCCCCACTCGGGTGAGGATTCAATGGTCACCAGCTCAGTATTTTCTTCTGTTGCCATGGCTCTGTCATCTTCAAGTTCAATTGTCGCAGCATCTAATTCTGCTCCAATTTCACCCTCTGCTGTTAGAGCTACCCTGCTATTTAGTTATTCCATAGGGTTTTTATGTACATATTCTCTCAATTGTTTTTCTTGTGCCCCTAGTTGATCCTCTGATCCAGTCTCATCTCCCCCCCCCAACTATATTGGAGGGGATATGATCCTCCTATTGTGCTTCATTTCCCCCCAACTGTGGATGGACCTACTCTTCTTCTATTGGGATACTGGGCAAAGGAGAGGGTTCCTGAACTTGAGCTGTAAATTGCTCCCAGTTTATATTGTGTTGAGCAAGGGTCCTTAATATGATTAATTTAATGAGGCCATGGTGGGTCAGTGAGGCGAGTGGGTGTTTGGAAACTCGAACAAACCCCGCCATATGATACAAATCATTGAGAAAATAATATGGAATATTTAAAAGAACCCTGTGATGGAGAAGAGATAGTTAAGGGAATTCAGAATTATAGATGGTTTGGTACCTAACTTCACATGTGATATATTTCTTAAGGAAAATAGTGACTTGCTTCCATGGCTATGGTAATGACTGTAATACGATGCCCCTTTTTGTCGTTTGAACATGCTCCCCCTCTATTAGAAAGTCTTGTACTGCTGCAGTAGTGGGGACTTGATGTCCAAACCAAGCCCTTCCCACCTGAGGAATACCAGTGACCTCAGCCATAATGGCTTCAAAAGCTTCAATGCGCAATCCCCAAACCTCTGAGTGAGTTTCTATGAGGTTCAGAGAAAACTATAAGGCTGCTTCACGGTGAAATCCATTCAGATGTTCGAAAAATACCGTCCAACCCACAGCTTGAAAGATAGCGAAGACTGTAGCATTTCTCCTGAGCTCTCATGTGTTTGAAGGTTCATAACAAGCTGGAATCCCCATGTTTCTGACTTCAGAATTAGTTTGTAGTTCAACAGATTACAGACTCCGACAATGGAGGTTACAGCACAGAGTATGCATGGACCACTGAGAGGAGAGTTAGGAAAATTTGGAAAGTTTCAGCGCACCGGATTATTTGAAATTTTATTCTGATTTGGGAAAGGTGGCGGTTATTAGGTAGCATAATTAGTCTTTACGTCGCACGGGAAGAGATTTAATCAATGCAATAATGGGCATAAGAAGGGAGGTACGACTGACATTGTTAAATCATATTGATACTTATTCAAGTGGTTAATCAAAGCCATA
Organism: Pseudotsuga menziesii; assembly: GCA_001517045.1. NCBI lineage: Eukaryota > Viridiplantae > Streptophyta > Pinopsida > Pinales > Pinaceae > Pseudotsuga > Pseudotsuga menziesii. The sequence continues at coordinate 218,092 of LPNX010256682.1, read as the reverse complement.
CCTTCAAAAATGCGTGCTGGATGTCCTTCGAAGAATAATAGAATGTGTGGTTGCAAACATTGTGGAAGCCGAACTTGTGCGTTGTGCAGTCATTAAATATAATCATTATTACGGAGATACTGCAATAATTCTTTCTGCCGGTGAAGCAAAAACCATCATGTCAAAATGGTCGAAAATATGAGAAATATCACATTATGGGTCAGATTGTCAGCATTAGGAATCATAGCCATATCTAGAGGAGATGATGGTGTGCAAAAGGATTTTCTAATAACACAGGAGTCACAGTCGCAAGTCATAAAGAAATCGAAGCAGAGACGCGGCCTTCAATGCTAGAAAAATCAGCTAAATATAGCAGATTTGCAGCTACCGGAAAAGATGTCACAGCCACCAAAAAAGTTGTCGCAGCTACCAGAAGAGATGTTGCAGTTGCCGAAAGAGATGTCATGGCTGCATGAAAAGAGGGAAGAAAATGTTAAGCGGACAAAAAGTGACTACATTGGACGACAGGAAACGGGTTTTATGGTCAAAAGTGAAACGGGGTCACAGCGTGTGGAAATGGAAGAAGGCGGAGTTCCATGATGTGGTGGCTACCGGAAATGGTGTTGCAACCATCAAAAAATGGTGTTGCAGCTGCTGAAAAAAGGTGTTGCAGCTGCTGAAAAAAGGTGTTGCAACTGCTGGAAAATGGGTGTCACAGCTGCCAGAAAAAGGTGTTGTAGCTACTGTAAAATGGGTGTTGCAACGAAAGTAAAAAGGTGTTGCAGCTGCTGGAAAATGGGTGTTGCATCTACCAAAAAATGGGTGTTGCATCTACCGAAAAATGGGTGTTGCAGGTGCCAGAAAATGGGTGTCGTAGCTACCAAAAAAAGGTGTCACAGCTGCGAAAAATTTATTTAAGGGAAAAAAAAAATCCGTGGTGCGGGAAGGCACAGAAAAATAACTTCTGGTCGACAAGCCCGATTTGACCCTCATCCTTGGGCACTTCTCTGCAAATTTTGGAAAAACAACAACAGGAAGAAAAAAAATATCAAGTGCAAAAAGAAAAATTAACATAACGAAAAAAAAATGGCAGTTATTTATGTACAATGATTCATGCGTGATTTACAGTGATTAATTAAGGATTAACAGAGGCAGAGAGAAATTCCTACCCTTGTGCTAGCTGGTAATCTAGATCAGCGGCAATTTGTAAGATAAATGCATCCTTTGAAATTGGCTTACGGTACAGTCGCAGCCTGTGACCATTAGCAAATAATGGTATGTGGTTTTCATCGATAGTTGCCAGGTGAACTGTGTCGTTATCAAATACCCTATCTAATAGGTATGGGCCCAGCCATCTTGTGCGTAATTTTCCCTTGAAATCTCTTTTGAATATGGAATCGTATAATAGTTCCCAATCTCCCTCATAGAATACCTTCTTTTTAATGAATCGGTCATGCCAATTGGATCTCTGTTGTTGAATTAACATTGTTTGGTCCACTGTGGCTAACTGATTCTCATCCAGTTCATTCAATTGGTTCAATCTTATTTTCTAGGCTTCTGTTACATCCAGGTTTACTTCAGTGGCCATCTTCAGGGTCTTGATTTCAAATTCAATTTGGAAGATGGCACTTTTTCCATACACTAAATCGTAAGGAGAGAAAATTGTGGTGTTACGCCAAGTGGTGTGATATTCCCATAGTGCTTTTGGAAGCCTGTCAGCCCAATCTCTACGATGACTCTTAATTGTCTTGGTAAGGATTGCTTCAATAACTTTATTAGTGCTTTCCACCTAGCCATTGGCTTGGGGATGGTAAGGTGAAGCTACCCTATGCTGAACATGATACTTCCGTAGTAGAGCTTCAAATTGATGTGACATAAATTGTGGTCCCCCATCAATAACTACTTCCTTAGGTACCCCAAAATGGGTAAATATTTCACTGTATAGAAAGTCAATCACAGCCTAGTCGTTATCCTTCGCCAGGGCTACAGCTTCTACCCATTTGGTCATATAATCGGTACAGACCAAGATGTAAGCTTTCTATTTGGAATGAGGGCTGATAGGGCCAACGAAATCCAGAGCCCATCTATCAAATGGTTCAATTACTGATTGTGGTTGCAGAGGCATTTGATCTATTATGTTGGGCTAACCCATCCTTTGGAAGCTATCACAGGACTGAACATATCTTTTTGCATCCCTGAAAAGAGTTGGCCAGTAGTATCCCATCCTTAGCGCTTTGTGTCTTGTCCTTCTATCTGCAAAGTGTCCCCCACAAGGTTCATCATGGCAGGCCTTCAGTATATGAAAGATTTCATCTTCCCTTACACATCTCCTGATTTCAATATTAGGACCTGTGTAAAAGAGATGACCGTTCACCCAACAATACCTGGCACTTTGCTGGATGATTTTTCTCTTTTCTCTTTTAGACATATGTGCCAAAAGATTTCCTGCAACCAAGTAATTAGCGACATCTGCATACCAAGGGGAATGAGCTGAAACTATGAATAAATGTTCATTTGGAAAAGAGTCCTCAAAAGGCAAATTATCATCGCTGTTAGTGAAATGAGATAAAAAATCAGCGACAACATTTTCTTTTCCAGCTTTATCTATGATGGTAATATCAAATTCCTGTAATAATAAGAGCCATCTAGTCACTCTGGCATTAGTGACGGGTTTGTTCATTAGATATTTAATGGCAGAGTGGTTAGTGTGCACAAATGTAGGATACCCAGTAATGTAGTGTCGAAATTTGTTAATGGAGTAGACAATAGCTAAGAACTCCTTCTTGGTGACAGTATAATTAAATTCAATAGGGGCTAGGTTTTTACTAATATAATAAATCACATAAGGTACTTGACCATCCTGGTGTCCCAAAACTGCTCCAATAGCGATATCAGAAGCATCTAAAGAAATGTGAAAGGGTAGGTTCCAATTGGGCCCTCTTAAGATAGGAGATGTGGACAGCTTCTCCTTAAGCTTAAAAAATGCTATTTGGCATGCTTCATTCCAAACAAACTGCACATCCTTCATTAAAAATGAAAACAAAGGAGAAGCAAGTTTGGAAAAATTCTCTATAAATCTTCGGTAGTATCCAGCATGTCCCAGAAAACTTCACACCTCTTTTTGAGTTGCAGGAGTAGGTATACTTTTTATTACCTTGATTTTTGAGGGGTCCACCTGAATTCCATCAACAAAGATGAAGTGCCCCAATACTACTCCTTCACTCATCATCATATGGCACTTTTCAGTGCTTAAAGAGAGTCGGGTCTGTTCACAGCGAATTAAAACTTTTTTCAAATTTTCCAATGCTTCTTCAAAATCCTTGCCATAAGGAGTGAAATCATCCATAAAAATTTCCATACTGTCATTAACTAATTTAGAAAATATGCCGATTACAGCTCTTTGAAATGTTGCTGGTGCATTACATAAACCAAATGGAAGCACTCTGTAGGCAAACGTTCCCCAGGGACAAGTGAAGGTAGTTTTATCCTGGTCTTCATGAGCAATATGAATCTGATTGTACCCGCTAAACCCATCCAAGAAGGAGAAGAACTTCTTCCCTGATAGGGTGTCGAGTACTTGATCAATAAAGGGCAAGGGAAAGTGGTCTTTTTGTGTGGCTTTGTTCAACTCCCTATAGTTGACACAGACTCTCCATTTACCATTTTTCTTGGGTACAATTACGAGCGGGGAGACCCACTCGCTGTCTAAAATAGGATATATAAATCCTGCTTCCAAGAGTTTCTCAATTTCTTCCTTCACTATGTCCCTAAGATTGGGGTTCATTCATTGTTGAGGCTGGCACATAGGCTGAGAGTCACTTTTAATATAAATATTATGGGTGCACAGGTTAGAGGGAATACCCCTCATGTTCGTATACTCCCAGGAAAATGCTCCCTTGTGTTCTTTCAAGAGACTGATCAGGTGCTTCTATTCATCTAAGGAGAGGCTGGGGTTAATATTCAAGGTTTTTCTAGACCCTACCTCAATGGGAATACTTTTTGAATTTTTCAATACTGGGATTATGTGTGTGTCACTGACTAGTGCTTCTTCTGTGATATTTTCTTGTTCTTCCTTACCCAGAGTAATGTTCAGGATTTGATAAAATTATTCATTGACCGAGGTGGGTTCACTGATGAAGTTATTAATGGCATCACCTTCAGTTTCATCTTTAAAAGTTAAGGCTTTCCCTATAGTTAATAATGGTTGAATGCCCTCCTCTTCCTCAGGCTCCATCCAAAAAGAAGTTTCAACTTCTAGACTCGGTCGAGCTAGAGGATAGAGAGTGAGGTTCTTAGTCTCGGTGCCATCTGATATGGTCATAGACCCAGATTGACAGCTGATGCAAGCATCAGCTGTGGCCAACCAAGGCCTTCCCAGGATCAATGGGTGTCCTCCCAGCTGTGACTTAGGTTGTAAAACTAAGAAGTCAACAGGATACTCCCAAGAGTCAACTGAGATGACGAAATCATCCAGAATTCCTTCAGGTTTAATGGTGGATCTATATGCGAGTTCTAAAACAGTGGGGGTCGGCCTAAGATTAGTGAGCCCAAGTTTTCTTATAGTCTTGATTGTCATGACATTAATCACTGCTCCTAAATCTACTAGTATGTTGGGTATCTGTGTATGCCCAATCTGCACAGTGACAGTGGGATTCCTAAGGTCGTCATACTTGGCCAATAGGGTTTTTCCTGTTATTAATGCAGATAATTTCCCTATGACGTGGACAGTGGTAGGATCTTTGGGATTCCTCCATGGTTTCTTTGTGCACAGGTCCCGAACAATTCTAGCATAGATAGGTACATCTTGAAGAGCTTGAAGGAGGGGGATTTTAACATAAAGATTCTTTAACTCTCCTAAGAGGTTAAACTGAGGTTGTCCCCCTGTCCTTGGTAGCATTAATCTCTTAGGATACAGTGGTTTCCTAATCATATGGGTAGGCTGCATATCGCTAGATTTATCATTTTTTTTTTCAGCCGTCCCATTTGTGGGATGTTCAGCATCTTCAATAATGGGGGTTGTATCGGATAGATGTTGTAGATTCACCCCTTCTTCATGTATAGAGGGTGGAACATATTCTATGATCACGGGCTCTACTATTTTCCCTTACAGTAAGCAAATATCATTGCAAGGCACATGAGAAAGGGAGTAGGAAGGCATGTTGAAAGTCTCAAATTCATGGATTGTTTTATTGTTTGGGTTAGGATTAGGTTGAGCAAGAAGCTGAGGTCATATCGGTACATTAGGGGCAGAATTTTTTTGCAACTGCAGCTGCGATTGCTAATGAGGGTGTTGAGGATATTGAGGATATTGAGGAGGATATGGTTGCCATTGATGTGGAGGTTGTTGAGGAAACTGGTTCCCTGGATGGAAATTTCTCCATCCAGGAGACCAAGAAGTTGGTTGGTGTGGTGGTTGTATCTAGGGATTCCATGAGTAATAATTTTGCATTGAAGGTTGAGAAGAGTTCCACTGAGAATAAGATGAAGGTAATTGTGTATTCACATTTTGAATATTATTCCAATTGCTCATATTATTCAAAAATGGAAACAAGTTTGGGGTCATACCTTGATTTCTAGGCTGCCAAGGTTTCTTTTGTGCAATGAAGTAGGCCAGTTCCACCTCTGGAGTTGATGCCTAATGAACAGCCTTCACTTGGGGAATTGAGGGGCATTATTTTGTGTCATGGTTCATCTCGCATAGCTGACACACTTCTACCTTTTCAAGCGAGCACTCCTTTAGAGGGTGGTTCTTTCTACATCGAGGGAAGAACACACCTAGTGTGAGGTCCTCTACTGCCTGTTTTTGCTTTGCCCTCAGGACATCGATTTTTGAGGAGATGGAGCTCATCATTTTTGTTTTGAAATTTTCAAGGAGGTTTCCTATCTCTGCATAGGTGGCTCCTCCATTAGATGACTTTTGAGTTCTGTCAAAGACATTGCGTTCTAGCTTATCCCATTTGTCCCACCTATTATTCCTAGAAGATCCCCTGGAGTACCTTTTGCATAATTCCACAATATTTTCGAAAGACTCCTTGGAGATATCCCCCTTTCCTAACAGGTTTATCATATCTAGGAAGTCATCCCTGATCCCACGAAGCAATATTATCTTGAGCACATCTAACCCCATGTTAGTTTGTCCATCTCTTTACACATTGTATAAGATCCTTTCTACAAAACCTTCCAGACTCTCGTCTTCCTTCTGCACCATTTTGAACAATTCTTCTCTTTTTTCTTTGGTGTTGCAATATTCCTGATATTTCTCTAGGAACACCTATTTCATCTTGTCCCAATTGTGACAGTTCCACCTCCTAGGCTCATGAACTAGCGTAATGCATTATCCTTCAGAGTGGCAAGGAAGAGCTTTAGCTTTTGTGCATTGGTGATGTAGTCATAGTTACGACAGAGGATATAAAACTCGAAAACAAATTCATCTAGATCCTCTACCACTTTTCCATGGAAGCAAGGAAACACCGATGGTGATATATTTTTCATAGGGGTTGTCCCTTCTAGCTGCTGAATTGGGAATTGAAGTGTAGCTAGCGTTCCTTCAAGCAGGGAATGATCTTCATGATGATGGTTTTCCCCCATTGCCTCTTCCTCGTCAAATTCATGTCAGTTACTCATTCCTTCTTCTATTTTCTCTTCTTCGTTCCTCTCTTCGTTAATTCCTTCATTCCTCTCCTCGTTCTTTTCTTCGTTCTTTTCTTCATTCTTCTCCTCGTTCTTTTCTTCGTTCTTCCACTGATCAGCAATCTTTTGGTGCAATTGTGTCCACTCTTCTTCATTTACAAACTTCCCATAAACGTGGTAGATCGGGCTTCTACCAGTAGGTCTGGCTGTACCAGCTTTGTTCTCTTCTGCAAGGATATTTGAGGATGTCGCGGCTGCTCGTGTGTTCTCCACTATGGACCCTGACGCTGGCACCCCAAGATCGGCAGGGCTTATTTTGATAGGTGTTTCCTGATGGCAATCCCTGGTGGTTGAATTACTTTTCTCAACAAGATCATCAATGAATGTCCTTCTGCCCAATTGTGGACCTCGACCGCGACCTCAACCACCTGCACTATTAGTATTTTGTTGGGTTTTGAGAGTCGAAAGATGATCACGCTTTACCCTTCTTGTATTCATGCAACCCAAATCATTACAAAAAAAAATGGAAAATATTGAATAGAAACAATTACAAGATGCAACTAATGATGGTGTTTAATCTTTATCCTTCCCCGGCAACGGCGCCAAAATGTCAGGCACCCAATATGCAAGTGAATTACAGCTAACATACGGAGTGTACAATATTTATTGTCAACCCGGGGAATTCTTGTATTTCAAGGGTAACATGCACAGTATATGCTTAAACACAAAATAATTGTAATTGAATAATACTATCCTCTATTCGGATATGCTCATCCCAAGAATCTAACTAATCTAGTTACCTTCTAAGGAATGCAATTACAATTACCTTCTACTGTGTCTTGATCTAAGAATGGAAAGATAAAAGTCACATCTAAATTACAATTGCAGATAAAGGGAAATCATGTTCACACCACTTAATGATTAAATCAACTATCTAATCTGATTATCCTAGGAATCCAAAGACATAAATTGAATATTGATCTAGGAATTCAAAATACAAGAATTGAGTTCAGCTGTTCTAGAAAATTGAAGTATAGGAATGAAATTCTGTAATCATAAAAATAAGAGACAAGCTGCAAAGATTCATGGAAATGAAAACTAAAAGATAGAAGGATGAATAGATCTATTACAGTTACCACACAAATTGTATAGGAAATAATTACCTACTCAGTCAACTGTCACACCATGCCACTACAGGTATCCAAGGGATGCAATCACGACACACTATAAATCCACACTTGTTATAGCTTCCTATGAAGAAATAAAATTAACATAACATCACACAACAAAATAATTCAAAAGGCCTAATTTAACTCAGCGATCCCTGTGGAAGGCGGGCCCAGCCTTCACACATAGATGTTGGTTGAACACGCGTAAAAACCTCTAGATTAGAAGTAACTCCTTGTATTAAAAGACAAAGTGATTACACAATTCCTCCTCACAGCTAATACAATGAATTGATTATATGTTCAGCAACCCTTGGCTAGAAACAGTTCTCCATATTTATACAATGTAAATCATAACATCCTATCCTATTATGGGGCAGCCATGAAGATCTCTGATCTTCAGGTGCCCTAAATGACAACAACTGTTACAAACATGGAAGGATGAAAAATAGGAAACATAAAAAAACTGTTAATCTCCCCAGGAGTGACGATATCTTCAGATTACGGATACACACAAGTAGTAATGCACTATTGACCTCCAAGCCTGACACATTCTGTTACAGCTACCTTGGCACAGCTTTGTCTGGGATATCGCACTGGAACTGCATTCCTTGGGTAATGATAGGATGGATGGGGATCAACTTGAGCGATGAATACCCATCCTTTTTGTAGCATGTTCAGCCCAATCTTCCTGCAGTCCATATATCTCAAAATACCTTTATAAACCATCATATGTTAGCGCATTGAGAGATATGAAGCCTTAATTATCACAATCATAAGTATTAATAAAATAAAACAATGACCAATCATACCTTGGTGGTTTGAAGAGTAGAGTGGGGGTAAAACGTTTATTTGGCATGCTCAATGGTGTAGGATAGAACAAGAAGAGGTAATTAAGGGTGATCAAAAGAGGCCATTTCTGGGCCCAACAATGATGTACTGAGGAAGGTGCAAAAATTAAGGGGCAGGGGAATGTAATGCCCTATTTTTAACCCTAGAATATAATTACGTAAAATTGTGAAATTTAGTATAATCCTTACATGAATTGTCTAAACATGAACAACTTATGTAAATTTTTATATATTTTCCACTGTTAATATAAAAATCATGACTATTCTAGATAAGAAGATGAAGAGGAGATAGAGGGGATGTGATTCCACAAGGGGTAGAGAAAGATGATCTATTACACGAATGAAATGTGACTATCCCATACCACCATTAGTACCACTTGGTACCACTGCATGAATTCCATGTGGTTAGATCTCATCGCTCCATGTGCTACTTGGCTAGTTTCCAACTTGCCTATAAATAATGGGAATTAGTTCATTTATGGGATCCACTCCCATGATAGAGGATCCCCTTTGGGGAGAGATAAACCCCCATCTCCTATCATAGTTGTACCTACACCTTATGTCATAATTGAAACCCATGGATACCATAACACAATCACTCTTTTTGTAAATAGAACTTTATGAGAAGCAGTGGAATCCTCTTAGAGTTAGGGGCACAATTAATTCCCCACACTCATGTGTTAGAGTCCAGTATCTTGGGATAATAGGCTAAAGGGAAATGGATTGCTAGAGGACTAGGATAGTTGTAGAGAAAGAGCTAGTACCTTATTATGTATGAATATCCCTAGCTTAGGGGTGACTCTATTAAAGAAAGATATCGCTTGAGAGAGTCTGCGGTTGAGTGGAACGTTGTTGGTCTACTGGTAGTCGGTTATAATTTAGATAACTACTCCTTTTATGTATAAATGTGATTAATAGAGTTATGGTTTTCTGTTGAATGCATTTCTTGAGATAATTGAATATATCTGCCAAATTTCATATATATTTTGTCTTTATTATTTTCGTATATGTCTATTTGAGATAAAAGTAACCAATGAATCTTTTTAAATTCCACTACAATTATTGAATTTAAATGATGGGAAAACAAAATGAAATGCATAGAGTACTTTATATGATAAAATATGGGTGTTTCATGGCCCCAATGGCTCAATTAAGTTACTGGGATCGTGACACAATAAGAATAAGTTATTTCCAAATGGATTTTGCTGCAACATTCATTTCTCCTCTATATTATGCTTCCAATGTCAATAATGCAATAGTAGATTGTTTTTTTCTTGATCAACAAATAGTCTTGATCCCAAACTGAAAAAGTAACCAGAGATGGATGCATTGTGTCCCATTTCTATCCCAATCGGAATCTATGTATACAAATATATCAAATTCACAAGTTATTGCATATTAGATCTCATGGTCATATGACCCCTTCACATATCAGAGTATTCTTTTAGTATCCTTCCAGTGTAACTCATGTGGTTCCTGCATTTATTTGGAGATTGTCCCAATATCAAAGAAGATATTCGGTCAACTATGTGTAAGATAAATAAGACTCCCAACAAACTATTGATACATGATACAATCAATTAAAGGTGTAGTACCTCCATGTTCAAGTTGGATTCTAGAAAGAAAGGGGAATGAGGTTGGTTTGCAATCATCCATTTTGAATCTGATAAGGAGATTTTGTGCATACTTGAACTATTCTACTAGAATACCAAATTTGACTGGGTGATTTGGAGTCTAAGAAAAATTTGAACGGTCCTAAGTTAGTTATGGAAAATATATCATATGCAAGGTACATTTAATTTGAACCATGCAATGGAAGCAATAGAACTTCCCATGATGAGGAGATCATCCACATAGAGAATAATAAGCTATAGAAAGTTACCTTATCGAAGCATATATACATTTGGGTTTGAATTTGATCTTGTAATTTTTTTGCTAATATAAAGGAATCCATCTTTTCATACAAATCTCAAGGAGCTTGTTTTAGTCAATGCAATGATTTATTTAATTCTATACCAAATATGAGTCTTAAATGTACCCCAGTGGATTCTCCGTGTATATCTCCTCTTCAATTTCCCCATGAAGAAAATAAATATTCACATCCATGTGATGAATCTCCCATTGTTCTATTGTCGATATGGAAATAACAAGTTGAACTAAATCCATCTTTGCAACCAATGCAAATATTTATGTGTAGTCAATGTCATGTATTTGTGAGAATACTTTGACCACCAATATTGCTTTCTAATTGCTAATATGTCCATTGGATTCAATATTGGTCTTTTGAATCTATTTTCATCAAATAAATTCCCTTCCTTTAGGAAGAGGTATCGAATCCCAAGTTTAGTTGTTCATAAGGGATTGATATTCCTTGTCCATGGTTGCTTTTGAATGACAATTTCCTTAGGTGTCTACATGTGTTCGAGGATAATATGTAGACATCATATAGTAGTGAGTGGGTATAAATGGTTATATGGATTCAAGAGTGTGTGTGGTGGCATGAAATCTTGATCAGGTTCTTCGAGTATCAGCGGGATCACCAACTAGTTACCAGACTACTTCAAGTGTTTTCTTTGCCAAACGAGGATAAATTATTGGTTCTATAAAATTATAATTTTCAGTATCCTCTTCATCATATACATGTGAATATGAATATTTATTTGAATCTAAAATTTATTTTGAAATATTAGAATAAGAATAAAAAAAATCATTTTGAATAATTAGTTGTGCATGAGTAGGAGAAATAGTTTCATACAATGGAATTTCTTCAAATTTTACACTTCTTTCAATAAAAAATTTCAGTGTTAAGATTCAATATCCTATAACCTTTTATCCCTCAACATATACCACAAAAAGGAACTCCTCACTTTGTGGATCTAAGACCCTTCTTTTTTTGGAGCAGACACAAGCCCAAGCATGAGATCCAAACACCCTGAAGTGCTTTACTGTTGGTTTTTTACCAGTACATAATTAAAAAGGATGAACACCTATTAAATAAATGTAAAGTAATTTATTTTGAATTTAATTTGAAAAAATTATGGCCTCATCCCATTATTTTGAAGGGAGGCTCTTTGATTATAACATGATATTTTCCATTTATTTCAATGTTTTGTCTTCTACCCCATTATGTTGTGGACTATAAGGAATGGTATATTGTAAATATATAATAGATATGGAGAATATTTTATGTATATCTTTATTGCCATACTCCCTACCATTTTTAGTGTGGAGAATCATGATCCCCTTACCGGAATGTTTCTCTACGAGTTCTTTAAAATATTGAAGACAAACAAATATGCCTTCTTTGTGCTTTAGGAAGTACACGCATGTGTATCTAAAAATATTATTAATGAAAATTAGTATATATATGTATATATTAGAAGGAAATTTACCTATAATTTCACCGTGTACTAATCCAAGATGGGACGAGGCTCTCCTTGGATTCCCTTCGTCAGGGTGCTTACCAAGAGCACATCCAAGACATACTCCATCCAAAAAAGAGATGGGTGGAAGCATTAATACCATGCATTTCTTTATTAATTATTGAAATTAATAATAGTTAAAGATCCCAAACCTCTCATTCCATAATATACCAACATCATTAGAATGCTTTATCATAACTGAAGTAGGAGATTTTTGTAAAAAATTCAAAAAAACATACATCTTGTTTGTGTGATCAGCTTTCCAAAGTGCAATATTTGATCCATCAACTATATTAGAGACGATTAATGAGTTTTTACTCAAAATAAATTTCTCACCATGGCCCAAGTGTGTGATTTGGTAGATAGAAAGCATATTTTTGGACCCAAATGATACATAAAATAAATCTTGAAACCATCGATCTTTTTGTAGAATGTCCCATTTCACTCATACCTCAATTGTAGTGTCATCTCCCATGAGTAATTCTTGAAAAAAGGATGGATGCATGAAGTTTAACATGTCCTTAATTTATTCCATGTGATTTGATGCTCTAGAATCTAGGATCCAAGTAGTTGATTTTGAAGCTGAAATTGTCACAAGGTCATGTCCTCTTTTCGGAGGAAGTATTTGCTTGCATACTTTGTCTTCAGTTTTTTTTAAAATAAAAAATTATACCTGAATTTTTTTTCTTTATGAGGTCCCTTTCTGTATAAGAACACAAAGGAATCTCCTCCTCATTCATTCCTACTTTGTAGGTGGGCTTGTCATGAGAAACTTGGACTTTTGCTCCCTTTTTCCTTTGTAAGGAGTCCTTTGCTTACTTGATTTGTTTGTGTCCTCCTTTGTTGCATGTGCATGAGGATTTGAGGTCCTTTATAATCCCATATATGAGGTATTATATTTCTCTTGAAAAATGGAGGAAACAAATACATCTAAACAATGCATTGTAAAAGATGCTCCAAGAGCCAATATAGTATAATGAAACAAGGAGACAAAGGTACTAAATTCAGGACCCAATTTTGAAATGATAGAGAGTAACATTTGAGTGTCTTATTTATCAATCTTATGCATATTGAGCTGCAATAGTAAATATTTGAATTTGGTGAAGAATTCTTGAATGGATTTGAACTCACTTGGCCAAAGGTTCATTATCTCCACCTCCAAATGATGGCCCCTCATTTCATCTTGTGTACCGAAGAGGGTGGACAATGTCGTCCATACTTAATTAGGTTTCTTCTTGGATTGAATGTGGTATATTAAGTCCAAATAAATAGAGTAACAAATACTTCCATGTGCTTCATCGATTCGGTTTAGATACTTGGACTTTTGAACAAGATCCATTGGTTACATCTTGGTTCCCATGTTGATCTGGTACAACCCCTTCATCTTAAAGAGCATATCTACTCTTGATTTCCATTAAAAGTAGTTTAAGTGGGTTAGGATCTTACTAGAATTTATATGCACATATGCTAATGCACTCTTTGAAGTCTACAAAAGTGCTTCCTTAATCTGCAAAATATTCATTCCTAACAAAAAATCACTAGAACATTGACTAGTTTGGCTCCTTGCAACTCCAATATCATATAATGTATGATAATATAGATATAGGAACATAAACTAAGAGATATAATGTGAAAATAAAATAAGAAATCAACGAATTATGTAAAAAATGATATATCATATATCATTACACAAAAACTAGAACAGAAGAGAAGAAGAGAATGATATATTTCATGTAACTAAAATGAATGGAGGTGAACAAAATATATAGAAAGAAATTTAAAATCAGGTCAGGAGGCTATTCGAATTTATTATGCACTACTAGGTAATCTAGTTAGGATTAACTAGAGACAAATACCCTTAGTTTGTCCTGCACACTCACCTAGACTGATATTAACCAATTCAATGACTCACAGAACACTAGTTCAACTGAAGAAGTGCATGTGAATCCCTATAATATCTCAATTGGGGTGATAATGACTTGAATATATTGCTAATGAATATTATGGGTTAGCTAGGGTCAGTTAGGACCTAGATTAGTGGAACACATCTAGTCCTTAATTGAATAACATCTAAATTCAAGGGAAAATCCCCCAAATCAAAGAAGGTGCCCCAAAATATAGAATTTTAAGTCGTGGTTGATTTAGGTGTTCAATTTATATGGGGTTTGTTCGATTAGAGTCATCAGATTAGGTGCTAGGGTCAGTTAGGACCTAGATTAGTGGAACACATCTAGTCCTTAATTGAATAACATCTAAATTCAAGGGAAAATCCCCCAAATCAAAGAAGGTGCCCCAAAATATAGAATTTTAAGTCGTGGTTGATTTAGGTGTTCAATTTATATGGGGTTTGTTCGATTAGAGTCATCAGATTAGGTTCTAGGTATCTAGGTAGAGAGTTATTTTCTCTAACAATTCTTTGTTCTATGTTCTCTCGCTTAGGTCCATATGACTATTTTTATTTTTGGACTTTATGTTTTTAGTCATGACTATTTGGCTTGATAAAACATCCATGCTTTAGGGTAAATATCTATGGTAAGTGTTGTGTGTGATTTATCACTAAGATGTTCCAAAAGAACCTACTTGAGGGTTGTGCAATATCAAGCAGTAATCAAAGTAATGGAGAGAAAACTAAACTGAACAAAATAAATCCTAAAACATGTATAACTAACATGTGGGAAAACTAGCCAAAATAATAAATGAAATGCATTAAGGAATGTTTGATTTTATTACACCAAAAATAAGAAAGTATAATAGCACCTTGGTATGGATTATGGGACCTCCACAGTTAATCCAAGGGGGGGGTTCTTATAAGTCCTTTATTTCCAAATATCCAACAAAGTGATTAAATGATTGATTCCAAAATGGTGAAAGAAGGATAGAATGATTGTTTCTCTTTTAATTTCTATTGGAATTTTGGTAGCATGAAAGTAGAATGAATATGGATTGTGTATGTAATGGTGACAATGAGGGTTTTATTTATAGGAATTATAGTGGACAATTCCTAGACTTGGCTCCAATGTGAATTATCCCCTTTTCTTTGGGAACTTAGTGTGGAGGTTAGGACTTGGAATACCAAATCAATAGATTTTTTTTTCAATAATGGCTAGGGAATGTCCACATTCAACCAATACTTATTTTTAGAAGTGAAAAACAATAATTCATTACTAAATTTTCACATTCATATTATGTCACATTTTTCATAGGAAAAAACGTGACCTAGTCATGTATTTTTAGGAGAAAACTATGACCTATTTGACATGGTCATTTTTTTTCTTTCTGTTCATGGTCATATGAATATGGATGAGATGGAAATGGGACCAATTATTCCAATGATGATGTATGATGGTGATGAAACTCATGACAAAGCAGGTAAGAAAAATTAGGTTTTTAACATTTGTCTATATATTGTTGAAAGTTTAATATTTTGAATTAATAAGATAGAAATTTTATTATGAGTCTATATATATTGTTTATAATTATAATAGGTTTTGATGGAATCATAAATTTTAATGAATCATGATAGTAAGGGAAAAACTATTTCAAAAAATATGATTTCACTCTTATTTTCATATTTTTTTATTATTCACGTCAATTTATAATTAAATTTATGTCTATTTTTGAAGTTTGTTTTTATGATGTAGTCATATTGATCCTCTGACGTCACTGATATAAATATATGTATATGATTCAAATTTGTTTGTTATCAAGTGATCCAAACGTTGTGTTTATAGGAGCTTGATCAAACTTGTGAACTCAATTAATCAAAGCAATAGATGAATCTTGATAACTTAAAC
>LPNX010256682.1:10629-201407 GCA_001517045.1 Pseudotsuga menziesii | reverse complement strand
AGAGAGAGAGAGAGAGAGAGAGAGAGAGAGAGAGAGAGAGAGAGAGAGATTTTCTTGATTAAGCAACCTATCAAATGAAAAAAATCGTTCATCGTTCATCGTTCTGAGAGAGAGAGAGAGCCCTTAATTTATAGAAATAAAAGCACTTATCAACATTAATAAATCATAAAAAAAACTAATAGTATGTTTAAAACATAAAAATCAATGATACATTAAGAAAAAATACACTATATGAATATGTTGCATAGTTATTCTCAAATATGCCAATAAAACAAAAAATATATAGAATAATATTTAAACATGTCATTCACTAGATGATACATCATTTTTTAATTAACCAACAAAAATATGATTAAAGAATTATTTACACCTTACCAAAAGAACATTTTATTTCATATATAGATATATAAAGAGAGAGAGAGAGTCTAACCCTCCTAACCTTCATAGGATTAATGATTTTGTGCATTTCATAGCCTTTTCCAATTTGGGATCCTTAAGAAATATTTGGAACTAAATGAGGCCATGCAAATATTGCATGACTTGCCATACATATGAGGCATTTGCAATCTTAAAGAAAATTTTCTTGCATAATTTCTTGGCATCCAAGAAAACATATGTCAAATATGGGAACTGCAACATGATTCTACTCTCCAATGCCGCAACACCCATACATTCTCATCATTATCACGGTGACGTGATCGTGGCAAACTTTCTTGGTGGTCTTGGGGAAAGTCCAACACCACCCTTTGGCAATGGGGGTTCCCAAACTTAGCTATTTGTGAAACATTCTATGAAAGAGGGAAACAACAATGATGTGCAACATCATTTTGATATTCTCCACCTTGTTCAACAAGTCCTCCATCGTGTAAGATATATTTCCCCTTTGTTACTAATTCTTATTTATCATTACAAGGGCAAGATTCAAGTAGTCGATGTAGTGCATGACAAGGGCATGGAAGAGGTTGATGAAGAGCGTAGGGTATTATGCATCAATTTTTATTAGTTAACAATAAAGGGACTCCATTGTGGGACAATGGGATTAAATTGGGACACAACAACCATCCAATTTGACACCCTCCATCTATTTCCAAAACAAGAATGCATATGGGAATTGATTAAAAATCATTTTGAGTCTTACTCTAAAACCAACTTTAATCTTTCCACTCATACATAAAAAAAAATTCCTTGTTAATAAAATGACAATTTAGCTTCCTTTTTTTGTAAGTTCGACAAAACATTATATTTTTTAAATGAACAGGAAGTACAGAGGCTTATGTGACCATCCTTCCACTTGGGAAACCAAACCAAGCATAAAATATTAACTTATCATTGGAGATTTGTAATAGTCCAGAGGAATAACATATAAATATATGGCTACTAGAGCCATCGTCCAAAAAATCAAGATATTGTCCTATATGACTAGAGCCCTAATGAAAATATTGATAGAGATTCATGCAATATTTAACAACTTCAACTTGGAAAGAAAAAGCTACAACACTATTTAAATTACTAGTCATCTAAAATTATAGAGACTATAGGAACCTCTTAGGTAGGAGGAGAGGTAGTGGATTGGCCTAGGAAGTGCTTCATAGTAGTAGGACAGTTTAGAAGCCCTAGAGTTCTTTTCAAATACCATGCTAGTGGTGTCCTTTTCCAAAATATTTAATTTTTTTCCCATATTTGTGATTTCCTTTATCATCAATTGATACATGTCCTCCATCTTGCTAATGTGGTCCTGCAACTTGCCTATCAACATCATAATTTCTTGATTCTTCATGCCATTATATACCAAAGCTTTCCCCAACGAGGTTTTGAAGTGCTAGTACATCACCATAGTCTTCATATATTTTGTCTCCCGGATGTGGGTAGCCCCAATGTCTGAGATGATGGATTGAAATTCTGCTAACATATTCCTTGGATCCACAATTTAATGTCTCTTTGCTATCCAAATTTCCCAACATGAAATAATCTATTAGGTTGGAGGAGGAATTTTATTTTGATATGAGACCCTGGTTTCCTCAAGTTCCTAAAGAACACGAGGCATGTACAATTGTTTTCCCCCCCTTTACTTCCTTCATTAGCTTTGACTAGGAGACATGCTTGTGCTCTATTTTTATTGGCCTAAGAGCAGGTTGGCTAAGAACTAGGTCCTAAGGTCATGGTCCTTTTTAATGTTACACCCATTGGGATGAACACTAGAGGAAACTTTCAATCAAATCAACTTTCCAGAAATGGAATTTTATTTTCCCTCATGCACCAAGAGATTAGTGAGGCGGGAAATAATCATATCTCTTAATTCCACCTAGTATTTCCTCTTGTTATCTTTGCATTAAACTTCTCGTTCATGGTGGATGTCATCATGATATACAATGGAGAAAAGAAAACACTAAAGGAATGATCGAGAGTAAGGTGGGGACGAACTGTTCTATGATGTGTGAATACATGGGGCACATGACAATTTATATTGTATCCCCCACCATGCTTCCACATTGCCTTTAAGTGTCTTCAAAAGACACCACTATGTGGCTATTGGAGTTGCTTCCACGTTGCCTTTAAGTGTCATCAAAATACACCATCGTGTGGCTATTGGAGCTAGGATCGTGTGGAGTTGTATCACACCTCCCTATCACCAAAAAAGTGTGGAGAATTTGACTTTTGTTTCTAATCAAACCCTACAAATTAAACTAAAATCAACATCGATACATGGTCAACAATATTTTTACAATACCAAAATAATAATCATCAACAAGAGCATGCAATTATTAAAAGAAATGAAACCACATTGGAAAAGCAAGGCGAGGATTGGGGATCATGGTTTCACATTGGAAAAGCAAGGCAAGATTTGGGGATCATTAGTTTTAACCCTATATGGAGAATGAAATCCCAATTAAATTCTATTGCAAATTACATTTACTAGGTATAATAAGGAAAGGAGATATATAATCACTTTGATATATATATATATATATATATATATATATATATAAAATGTTTTTATTAGAAAAATAAGTTAAATGATAAATTTGACCCTAGATTCCATAATTAAAAAAACGCACTTTGGAGAAGTCTCCTATGCACAATTTGCCAAATTTATTGCGAATTCAATTTAAAAAGACAATCTCTCAAAAGAAAACACTCCCTTAAAAAAGCCCTTTTAATGAAAGAAAGAGTTAAAGAAGCTCTTTTATAAAGCAAAAAGGAGCTTTGGTTGAATAGGGACTAAGAGGAAATATTTTTTTTATAAACGTCTTACGTTATTATTTTAAAAATATGAAATATAAGTTTTTTGAAAAAACGAAAAGTATAGAATATGTTTTTTTTTATGGTTAAAAACTGACCTAGAGTAGAGACATTAGAAACAACATCACAAAGAATTTTGATTTTAATTTCAAAAATATTAAATATAATTTTTTTAAATAATATAACTTTAATTTAAAAATTAGAGTTAATTTAAACCAAAGTTTGGATGAAAACATTAAAAAAATGAAAAGAAAACCAAACCATCATTATATGCCTTTAGTTTTTAATTTTAAAAATATTAAATATATTCTTTTAAATGATTAATGTGACATTAATAAAATTATAATTATAGTTAATTCATATCATTTTTTCCAAAAAAATAATTAATATGTCATTAATAGAAATATAGTTCATTTAAATAAAAATGTCAAATAAATTAATAGCATTCTGATTTCGAATAAATCAGTTTTTTCTAAATCAGGTTTTAAAAAAATGATTAATGTCATATTAATATAATTATATTAAATTATATTGTCCATTTTTTCAAAAAAAAAAATGAATGTCATGTTAATAATACATTTTGGTTTTGGCTGGACTAGTTTTTTTTCATCGAAGATCTCTTTATTTCTTGTTGTTCCTAGTGGGTGTATTGGGGGGGCTTCCCGTGCTCTTACAAAATCTAGTTTGTTAGAAAGGGATTCATGGTAATAGTCTTTCCAGCAAGCAAAAATATCATTCCAGTTTGTTTGGTAGAGTCAATTCAAAATGCAGATCTTTATAAGCTTGATGCCATACATCTTGGGAAAACTTACACTCTGTAAAGAGATGTTCAAGAGATTCTTCTGATTCTTTACAAAGAATACATCTCCAAGGACCTTTCATGCCTATCTTCCTCAAGTTCTCTGCGGTTAGCGTTTTGCAATGAGAAAGAGTCCAAAAGAAGGCATTGATTTTTGGAAACATGTCCTTACAACAAACTTTATTCCATTTCTTGTCCATGGTGCTAATGTTTTTGAAGCCTTCCACTGCATGATATCCCTCTTTTACACAGTAAGAGCCTGATTTTCCCCAACCTCTTCCACCATTCAGGTTACAATGTACTAGGGTTGATCCGTGAAGCATAGAGAGAAGGGCATTGTAGTATGGAAGTAGGTGATCCGAAATCTCTACGTCAATCCAGTCATCCCATCTTCCACGATTGGTCTAGTATGAGAGATCATATAAGGTGGAGATATTTAAATGATCCATCCATTGCTTGAGTTCTGAAATTTCCTGCAAGAAATTGGCAAGGGAAGTGGGCCCTATGTTGTCTTTCCAAAACTTTATCAGTTTTCCACTTCTAGGGATCCAGTAGAGATGGTCTAGTATGATATAAGTTTCCCTCTTACATGAATCCCATAGTGGAGTTTTGTTTCTTTCCTGGTCAATCTTATCCACACATTTTTGTCTAGTACCATTCATATATATTTTTTGAAGAATCTCCTTCCACCAAGATTTTTTTTCAGAGACAATTCTCCAAAGGATTTTGGCTCCCAATGCTAAATTCATTATATTTGTTTCTCTTACTCCATCACCTCCACATATTTTTGGCCTGCAAACTGTTTCCCAATTTACCAAGTGAAATTTTGTTAGGTTACTTGATTTACCTCCTTTCCATAAGAATCCTCTGATTTCTCTAGTGACATATTTCATTACTTTTTTAGGAGCCAAAGACATAGAGAAGGCATAGATGGGGTCTGAAGAGATAATGGAGTTGATGAGAACTAGATTTCTAGTTGGGTTAAGCCACCTTGTCCCCCAAGAAGTGATTTTATTTTTGATCTTGTTGACCAACCCTTGCGAGTCGGTTTCCTTTTTTCCCTTTGAAGATTGGGATCTTGAGGTAATTGAAAGAATTCCATGTTACGTTTCCCCTTAAACCCAAGGGTCCTTGCTATCCTTGCTAAATTCCCAGGGGCTTAGTTTCATCCGTAAACTTTTGACTTAGTAGAATTCACTTTGTTGTCAGAGGCTTTTAGTAAGGTGGATAAGGAACAATTGAATCCCTTTGCAGTGATAGAAGGTGCTCTGGGTAGAGGCTTTATCCACAAGGGGAATTCTTAACATCAACAAGGAGCCCTTCAAAGTAGAGGAAAGAGTTTGGGATTCTGATTTTCTGGTGCCCCCATCCTCTCTCCCATGGATCCCACCCTCGAAAAGACCCATATCACATAATTGGAAACTAAGAATGAGCTCTGAAGATTTCAAAATTCGGTGGAAGAAACTTGGTTGCAGTTCTATGTTCTTTAATAGAGCCTCGAAAGGAAACCCTGGGTTGACAGGTGCGGGTGGAGTCTTTTTCGACTCTGAGGGAAAAAAGTTGAAAGAGTACACTTGTGGAATTGGAAGGAAGACAAATAATGGTGCAAAATGGATAGCATTAATCAAAGGTCTGGAGTTAGCAAGGAATGTCGGCATTGAGGAATTGGTGGGCTTTGGAAATTTTATTATGGTCATAAGGGAAGCAATGAATTTGATTAAGAATCGTAAGAACCCAACTACCAAGATACATCATCTCCTAAAATGCATTGTAAATTAATACCAACATAGATCCAAATCCTAGGCTATATCAAGTGCTGAGAGGGATCAAATCTCTCGAGGTGAAAACCTCTTCTTAAGTATTGCACTCAAGGAGCTATTGATTTAATTCAAACCAAAAGACACATCTTTTTATTTAATGTCAACATATAATATTTTTATTATTAATATTTAATATTATTTATGGCCTACATATATTATTTTTTATTTTGTTAGAAAGGAACATTACAACATCTCTTTGCACAACTAGAACTCGCATATATTTGTTCTTTTGTAATGTGAGAAAGCGATGGACTATCTTAACCATCATTGAAAGCTTCAAACAATGGCATTTCCTGTCCAGTACAAACTCTGTTGATTTGAAGATGGAACCTTCAAAATTATATCGTCATGGCCAAACACATGCTTTGGATTTTAGGGTTTCTTTATTGACACAATACGATAGAACCAACTACTTCTGGTGTTTCTCTGGAAACTTCTCCAATTCTGACTAATTATTACAATGTATTTTGAAAGTGTGATGAATGAGGTTTGTTAACTAGAGAGATACGCTGAGCACTAAATGGTTGAAACAGTAAATTGGTGATCACATTTAAGATATGGATATAATGGTTCAAACCTATCTAAGTTTTTTTCTGTATCCAAGAAGGACGATTCTGACTACTTTGTCGATCATGACATGAACTGTGAGTGCATTAATGGTGTCTACTCTTGATAACTAACATCCTGAGTGGTGTTTGAACTCTAACTGAGAAAAATAAACAATAATAGTTGGCAGTGGTAAGGATTAATAAAAAATCAAGGAGAATTCAAAATCTCTTATTACCATTGTATCTAAATATGATAGTTTTAACATGTGAAAATGAATGAGTTAATGCTCAATTGTAATTGTATGAAATAAATAAAAGGAATAAATAAAGAAACAGCACAATCTTGTCATTGTGGAGCAGTTGGCTCATATTTGCATATGGGACAAGAGACTTTTTATCTAAACCATAAGAGAATGCAGTGTGAATGATAAACATGGTTGCATCCACATTGTTTTGGAGTCTCCTCATCTGTAAATTCTCTTGAAAAATTGTGCACATCACTTCACCGTCATTTGCATTGTCCTCCCATCGAATTATAACGTCTGACAACCCATTGACTACTTCTGCAGGACTACTACTTACTGCTTCCTCTCTATGGTTATTCATCTTAATAATTATAATTTCAGGTTCTAAATTGAAGTTATAAGTATGCTCCTCCTGTAAATGTTGCCATGATATAATTCCAACTGAATATAGAATTCCATATAAATTTGGTGGCATGCCTAACTCCATTGTTTGGTTGGCGAAAATCCAGTATGTATCGAATTGCAATTGTGTTCGGCTACACAGGGTACTCCCAAAAGAACGAACACCTTCATAAACTACTTTACACAAATAGATCATAGATCAACACACCGATGTTTATCACGTGGTTAAAACCCTCGAGAGGGAAACAGTCCACAACCCCAGCCAAATAGCTACTTGGAGCAATTTATTATGCAAAAGAAACAAAGTTGCATGAGCTTCTCACAATAAATCAATTAGCCAAGGACCCTCTATGCTCTTTAAATAGAGATCATAGACCAATCAAGTGTTAAGCCACGGATCAATGGTAGGTATGATCTAAGAAAAGTTGAATCGTCAGATCACTCTATGTCTAGAACATATCGTGACTGTCGGATTAGAATATTTACAAATGCATACTAATGCATACTAAAGAAACACACTTTTACCTAATGGATATATTACACAAGTTGATCTTAACTAACTCCTAAGTGTCTAAATATCCTAACATCCCCCCTTAAGAACAACTTGGGATAGGATTGAAGGATTTACAAAAGTGACACTATTAGGAGAAGAAAGGAGGCATTAGAGCCTATCCCCCCTTAAGGAAATATTCCTAAACTCCTAACATAGACCGAATTTTAGAAAACTTTGCTTATGTAAGAGACTTGGTGAAGATGTCTGCAACTTGATCATCTGTAGGGCAATAGAGCACTTCAATAACACGATCATGAATAAGATTTCTGATGAAGTGCATGTGTAGCTCAATGTGTTTTCCGTGCTGATGTAGAACTAGATATTTGGCAAGCTTGATGGCACTTTGATTGTTGCACCAAATTGGAGTAGGCTGCTGCTGCTTGAATCCAAACTCTGAAAGGATCTGTCGAAGCCATAAATATTCTTGACTGGCATTAACTACAGCTCAATATTCTGCTTCTGCTGAAGAAAGAGCAAGATCTTGTTGTTTCTTACAAGCCCAAGTGACAGGTCCAGATCCCAAACTGAAAACATAACCTCCAGTAGACTTTCGATCATCAGGATCGCTATCCCAATCTGAATCAGTGAAACCAACCAACAAAGGTTCCCCCCCTGTACTGTAATGAATCCCAAACTGAATTGTACCTCGAATATATTGAAGTAATCTTTTTGCTTCTTTCCAGTGACTTTCATGAGGAGTTTTTATATAACAGGCAACACGACCAATGGCAAAGGAAAGGTCAGGACAGGAATGAGTCAAGTATAAAAGACTACCAACAAGCTGACGATACAAGGTGGCATCTACTTCAGGGGAAGTACAAGTGGCAGAAAGTTTGACTCCAGACTGGAAGGGAGAAGGAGCTGGTTTACAATCTTCCATGTGGAAGCGACGAAGAAGGTCACAAGCATACTTAGACTGGGAAATAAATATTCCTTCTTTGGTTTGCAAGACTTGGAGACCAAGAAAATAATGCAAATGTCTTAAGTCTGACATTTCAAAATTTTGCTTAAGACTGGATTTCACATGGATTATAAGTTTAGGGTCACTACCAGTAAGGATAAGATCATCAACTTAAAGAACAAGTATGATGAGATGGTTTCCTACTTTCTTGGTATAGACATTAGGGTTAGAATGGCATCTAGAAAAACCAGTGTCAAGGAGAAAGCTATCCATTTTGGCATACCAAGCTCTAGGAGCTTACTTAAGGCCATATAAGGATTTCTTAAGGAGACAAACAAGGCTAGAGTTATTCTGAACATATCCAGGAGGTTGTTTCATGTAAATTTCCTCATGTAAATCACCATGTAAGAAGGTAGACTTGACATCCATTTGATGGACTTCCCAGTTATGTAAGGCTACAAGGGAAAGAACAAGGCGGATGGTGTTCATTTTTTCTATAGGGGAAAAGGTTTCATTGTAGTCAAACCCTTCAACTTGGTGAAAACCTTTTGCAACTAACCTTTCTTTAAGTCTTTCAACACTTCCATCTAATGCATACTTAGTTCTGTAAACCCATTTACATCTGACAAGTTTTCTTCCTTTTGGAAGAGGAACAAGATCCCAAGTATCGTTCGCCATTAAGGAACGATATTCTTCATCCATAGCTGCATCCCAATCTGGATTTCCTGAAGCTTCTGCAAAAGTTTCTGGATCATGATTCTCGAAAACTTGAGACAAAAGAGAAGAGACTCATTGAAACTGAGAACGTGTTCGACATTGATCTCTAGGATCACCAGCAAGATCACCAGCTACTTCACATGTTGAATGGACCCATTGAGGAAGTATTGGTGCTGGTGCAATTGAAGGAACATGAGCAGGCAGAGATGGATTTTCATCATCACTGTCATCATAAAAAACTGGAGTTGGAATCCTGTCAAGGAAGTTGGAAAAAGAGGAAGAAGAAGGCACAATCACCGAATCAGACTCGTAGGCCAAAGATGGCACACCCGCCAAGTTAGGCTTGCAGGCCAAGAAATTTTCATCAAATTTAACATCTCTTCTAATGATTATATCATGAGAATGTGGCTAAAGAAGTCTATAACCTTTTACATCTTCATAATATCCAACAAATATAAACTTTTCACTTTTAGTCTGCAATGCTTTCCTTTTTTCATCCGGAATGTGAGCCCATGCTTCACAACCAAACACACGAAAGTGACTTACATCTGGTTTAATTTTACTCCATGCTTCTTTCGGTGTTATACCCTGTAAAACTTTAGTAGGTGTGTGATTAACTATGCAATTTGCACAATTTATGGCCTCAGCCCAATATTGAAGACTTAGTCCTTTAGATTGGACCATACAATTAGCCATTTCTTTTGAAGTGCGGTTCTTCTGTTCAGCTACACCATTTTGTTGTGGTGTATATGGAACAGTGTGCTGTTGTTGAATTCCTTGTTTAGTGCAAAAAGTAGTGAACTTGTTGTTAACATATTCTCCTCCATTGTCAGATCTTAACTTAATAATTTGATGACCAGATTGTTTTTCAACAAGGGCCTTGTAGGCCAAGAACATGTTAAATACTTCGCTCTTAAGTTTTAGGAAGTAAACCCAAGTGCGTCTAGAGTAGTCATCAATGAAGATTAAGAAATATTTGAAACCAGAAAAGGAAGCAGATGGAAGAGGGCCACACAAGTCACTATGCACAAGCTCCAAGGGAACCGAGACATGTCAAGAGGCACGTTTGTCAAAACTGTCCCGATGATGTTTTTTGAGTACACAACCGGAACAAACACCATCCTTGCAAGATACCAACGGAAGACCAATCACCATATTGTTTTTACATAGTTGTTGCAATGAGCGATAATTTAAGTGACCAAATCACTCATGTCAAAGTTTGCTCAAGTTATCACTATGAGCAACAATAACTGAAGGAAAAGGTGATGACCCAAAGTTGTTAAATTTGTACAACCTGGTAATATCATTAACAATATCAGTAGAAAGGATATTTTGAGGATTTTTAAAATCCTTGATTACAACTTGGTGAGATGTAAACATCACAGTTTTACCTTCACCTGAATGAGTAATTTGATAGACTGATAACAAATTGCAGGAAATTTTTGGAACACATAGTACATCACTGAAATGACCATTTTCTACTGGAATTGTTTCAGATCCTACAAAACTTAGAGATCTATCATCACCAACAAATATTTGTTTGGTGTTACATTCATGCATAGTAGAAAAGATTGCTTTATCCTAAGCCATATGATAAGATGCTCTAGAATCAATGAGCCATTCAATTGAAGTAGAAGAAGAAGATGTAGTATAAGAGTAACCAGAAGCACAAAGTGCATGTCCATGAGAGGTAGATTCTAAATACGAATCTAGGTTGATGTGGTGCTTCTTCATTGCTGCTTCCAAGGCTGCCATCTTCTTAAAACACTTAGATTCATCATGATTATCTTTCCCACAAAAATTGCAATGACGCTCAGTCTTCTTTCCTTTTTGCTTGGATCATTTGTCATTTTTTAAAGAAGGAGCTGACTGAGAGGGTTTGGGACCCTTGTTGTTTGGCTTATTATTGCGAAAATTCTATTTCTTGGGAGGCTTGGACTTTTCTTTCTGTTGGGACAATAAGGCTTTCCCAGATGTATCTGCATTGTTAATTATTCCAAGATGAATGAGCTTATCTTGCTCTCTAATTAAGGAATCACAAAAGGATTCAAGGCTAGGCTCTTGATAGCTAGCTGTAGTCAAGGATTCTTTCATGGAGTAGAATGTAGATACAAAAATAGAATATGCAAGTCCAAGTTTGGAAAAAATATGATAAATACATTGTTTGTCTTCTTTCTTAATCTTGCATTCTGCACATAATAGTCTAAGAGTTTTATACTTAGATAAATAGTCTTGAATGCATGAAAAATCATTTGGATTCAAGGAAATCAACTCATTCTCAATTTGATGACCTCGAATTTCATTGTGTTTACCAAACACAGATTCCAACTTTTCTCAAGCTTTATTAGATTCATCAATTTCAGATATGTGGAATTGCAAATCTATAGAGATTGACATCCCAATCAATCCATGAGCTTCATCACATCTATTTTCCCATTTAATTTTCTTATCATCATCAGTGGGTTCTATTTATTTCCCTGCGGTTATCTAGAAAAGTCTCCTACTTCGTAGAACATCCTCCATACGAGATTTCCATGAGAAATAGTTAAAACTTGTAAGTATAATATCACATGGGGCGGCCATACTATAAAATAATGGCTGAAAGAACAGAATCTAACTATTTGGATGCAAAGAGTTCGAAAAAATATGTGGTTTTAAAAAAATGGCACTTAAAACTGATTCCAGATGATGAAGTTATGATTGATCAAAGAAAATGTTGAAGATGTCCCCAATAATGACGTGGCAGATATTAACTTGACCAACTAAAAAAGAAGCCCCCTCTTCCCAAGATCAACCTTTGACAATCACTTTTACTATAAAGTTGCTTTGAAGTGAATTACTTTTGTAGAATAAGTGATGTTCATTTTTATAATAATGTGATTTTTTAAATAGTGCGGCAATAAATTAAAAGACTTAAGTGACTCACTTTTATTTTATTTTATTAATGTGAGATGCACTTTTACAATAAAGTAACTTGAAAATAGAAATTGCATGCACTAAAAAGTAGCTTGATAAGACTTGAACTCAAGACTTATCAAGGTGTAAAGCAACTTTGAACCAAGTGAGCTAAGTTTAAAAGGTATGTAAAAGTATGGAAAGAGGAAGGGTTTTTTTTTTTTTAACTCTTCTCTCTTGTTTTCCGTGCTTACTTTCTTTTCCTGCAAATCACAAAAAAAAACGAAAAAAAAACACAAAAAATAACGTTTTCCTGCACAATGGGGTTAGATCTTGGTTAGCTTACTCGGAAAGTCTACATTTTCAAGTTTTCTCACTATTTCTGATTTGCCGTGATCGCACAAGGTGCATGACAAAGAGAATACGTAGCCAAAAAGACAAGAAAAAAAACTTTCCCTTACTGTTTCTGATTCGTCACGATCACGCAAGGTGCATAGCAAAGAGCATACGTAGTTAAGGAAAACAATAGTCCGAGACTAAAACATAAAAGATCTAATAATAAAATGATAAAATATGAGAGATTTAAAAAAAACAAATCCATCACTGTAACATTATACCTTCAAATTTGTTGAAATGGGTGTTTCTAGAGCAAACGGAAACGGTTTTCGGTGAAATAATTTTTTTTTCCAATGGAAACGGCGGTCCATATGCAATGGAATAGCTCCCACCAGCCACAAATGCACAAAAAATCCATAACCAGAAACTCTTTCAAAGTTTCGGCAACACCGGTTCCATATCTTGATCAAAACCGAAAGCGGCTCTTCATAAAAGCTCTGATACCATGTCCGGGTACACAGGGTACTCGCAAAAGACCAAACATCTTTAGAAACCACTTTACACAAATAAATCATAGATCAACACACCAATGTTTTTCATGTGGTTAAAACCCTCGAGAGGGAAATAGTCCATGGCCCCAGCCAAATAGCTACTTGGAGCAATTTATTATGCAAAAGAAAGAAAGTTACATGAGCTTCTCATAATCGATCAATTAGCCAAGGAATCTTTATGCTCTTTAAATAGAGATCATAGAACAATCGGGTGTTAAGCCACGGATCAATGGTAGGTATGATCTAAGAGAAGTTGAACCGTCGGATCACTCTATGTCTAGAACATATCGTGACCATCGGATTAGAATATTTACAAATGCATACTAAAGAAGCACACTTTTACCTAACGGATATATTACACAAGTTGATCTTAACTAACTCCTAAGTGTCTAAATATCCTAACAAATTGTATCTTCAACAAATATTAATGCTGTCAGATAGTATTCATTCACATTTTCATCACTTAGAGTTATACTGCGGAGCTACACTATCTCACCCCTCCATCGATTAACAATATGAAGTATATTAACATTCTTTGATAAATTCTCTAATTCTTGAGGGCCTACGTGAATCTCTTGATAGAATGAAGATCCACTAACATTATTAACTATCACGTTCGAAATGAAATGTTATCCAAAATTTTCATGTCCAATTCTGTCCGTTTAGGTTGTTGTGGCATCGATCGCAACAGAAATATTACCTGCATTTATCTCGGCTTCCACATGCCTCATAATATTCAAAACTACTTGTCTGTTACTTTCCCTGCCACTGCGTCTCTATGCGTTGACAATGGCATCTCTAATCCTCTCATATGCTTCCTCCATTATTTTGAAATGATGGAAACCAAATATTACTGTAGAAATTCAATAATAATACCGATCCTATATGATTTGGGGTGATTACACTAATGATTTGGGACGTGTATTCAATGAAAATGCATGTCTTTTTATTTTATTAATAGTCGATATAATGTTTTTTATTTTTTATTTTTCTTTTGTTGCAAATGTTACAAATTATGATTAGACAAACGCTATAAGATCTCCGTCATACAATATTAGACAAATGTTACAAGATCTCCCTCATATTAATAGCCGACATAATATAGAAAAACGCTACAAGATCTCCACAAATGTTACAACATCTCCCTCATACTCGACAATATTATTTTTGGTCGACATAATATGACAAATGTTACAAGATCTCCCTCATACTAGGTTGTAGAGCACCTCTCAGCGCAACAAAGCTATCAACTTCCTCCACGTGGTGAGAACAAATAACCAGCAAGCAGACACAATGGTTAAGAAGGGAGTCCGTCATGACTGTGGCGTCTTAGTTTGCGATCAAAAGGTCTATGAGATAAACTGGATACTATAACATTGTACTTCTTCATTTCTTTCTGCAATGTTTTGTTTTTGTTTTTTCCTCCTTGGGAAGTTTGTAAGGAGATGCAGTCTCCATAGAATAGGAAATTATCATGGCAAGTGTATACTGGTAAAGGACGAACAAGGAGTCATGGACGTGGTCCTCCTTTGCGAACAGTCTGTTTTCATAACTCTGTAATCTATGCTTTTACATTTTATATAAAAGCTCTTTAATTGTTTCTGTTAAAAAAATTTACATTTTAATTTCAATTTCAAAAACAAATATTTTTTTTAATGATTAATGCGATATTAATAATTTATAGTTAAAATTTTAATTATTATTAATAAAAATAAAAAATGTTCAATCATTTAAATTTTTTTTTTTTGAGAATTTGAATAAATCAATAAAAAAATTTAAGAAATTTTTATTTTATTTTTTTTTAAGAATGTTGAATAAATTATTAACTTTGTTTTTTAAGATTTTTTTTTAAAGAATGTTGAATAAATAAATAGGAGTTCAATTACAAACAACAAACATATATAAATTGTTTTTTTCAATGTTCAATAAATCAATAGCATTTCAATTACAAACATATGGAAATTTCATTAAATTTTTTTTTTTTAATGTTCAATAAATCATTGACTTTTTTTAAAGATTCTTTTTAAAAGAATGTTGAATAAATCAATAGCATTTCAATTACAAGCATATGGATTTTTTTTATTATTATCAAAAATGTTGAATAAATCAATAACATTTCAATTATAACTAGCAACAATTATATGGAAATTTTTTTATTTATTAAGAATGTTTAATAAATCAATAACATTTCAATTACAACTAGAAACAACCATATTATTAAGATTAATATGTTCTGAATATGCTAAAAGGAATATATAAGACATATTGATCATGTTTTTTTTCTATGTATCAATTATTTGTATAGTTAATCTAATATAAAAACCATTTAATTTGTGGTTGCTAAGATCATAGTAATATCATTATTGGAATTAAGCACATAGTTGTATCTAATAGTTAGTTTAAAAAATTTATATAATGCTATGCTATATGGAGTTTAGCCGTCACATGAGATGCACATTACCATGCCACTAAATTGTCACATGAGTTCAAAGGAATTTATTAGGAGTTCAAAGGAGTTTATTTGGAATTTGACTGTCACATGAACTGCACATTACTTCAACTCCTAGATGTAAAATGCAGTTTGACTAAACCTTGTAGACATTTGTTGAACTAATAGTTATCCAAGATAACAGTGATTAGAGATGAAGTTAAGTTAATAGTTGTAGAATATTGGAGTTAAGCTAATAGTTGTATCTAATCGTTAATGTAAAAGTTAATTAGATACAGTCATGATTGGAGTTGAAGTTAAGCTAATAGTTGTATGCTTAATGGAGTTGAGCTCATACTTGTATCTAATAATCAAATAGTTGAAGTTTAATTTTTCCAACTATCATAAAGTGTACTTATTAGAGCTTAACTAAGCTATTTTTCATTTTTTGAAATTAGTAATTATGAATTTTGGATGACCCCATAGAATAAATCTAGAGAGTACACTTGTCTCATTCTTATCTATATATGAAAAAGCATAGATGGTAGTCCACCCCAAAATCCTAAGATATATACATCCATTGGTCTAAATATACAAGGAGAATTTACCAATAAAAATTGATTATGAGATTGGGGGGCATCCATGGAGGTGGGGTACAATTTTTTGCAAGGAAATTTTGGAAAAAACAAAAAAATGTACCTCAATCGAGGTCTTAAAACCTTGATCGATGGTTTAATAAACGCTCGATCGAGGTTTTATTAAACCCTTGATCGAGCTTTTGCTAAACCCTCAATCGAGGTGTTGAAACCTTCATCGAGGGTTTATCAAAAGCTCAATCGAGGGTTTAATAAAACATCAATCGAGGTACTGACCTCGATCGAGGTCCCTGTAAAAAAATTATAAAAAAGGTCATGGGAAGCCATGGCCTAATTTTTGCATTTTCTCCACACATAGGTACCTCAATCGAGCTACAATGCAACCCACACACCTCGACCGAGCTACAACACAACCCACAACCACGTCCTACCTTTCACCACGATGTCGGAGCAAAGAGGTAACACCCAAACCTTGTTTTTTGAAATTTAAATAGAATTTTACTTTTTTTTAAAGTTTTAAAATTTTAGGTTAAAATTAAAAAAAACGCATTGTTATACATGTGTTTAGATTAGTTTTTTTATTTAATATGTTTGAAATGTGTGTCGGCAAGCTTAAATGTTGTCGGATTTTTATAAAATTGTAAATAAAATTTGTTATTTATTTAAAATTTAATTTTTTGTTTTATATATATTTTGTCAACCGGTAGTGTTTATGCTGCTGGTTTAATTTTTAAATGTGTGCTTGGCAAGCAGAAATGCTTCCCAATTTTTTTCAATCCTCCGAGAATACACGGAGGATTGAAAAAAATCCATAAGACACCAAGTAAGCAAAACCTATATGAACCATAGAGACAATTAATCAACCATAGACCCGAGACAGAACATTAATTTTTTATAAAATTTTAATTCAAATTTGTTAAATTTAAACATTAAACTTATAGTTTGTATAAATATTTATATCAACCAGCAGGGTTTATGTTGCCGGTTTAATTTTGAAATGTGCGTTGGGGAAGGAGAAATGCTGCGCAAATTTTTTCAATCCTCCAAGAATACATTGAGGATTGGGAAAAATCCAAACCCTAGACGCGAGACAATCATGAACCTTAAACCGATAGAGGCATTTATCTAAACAACCCATATATTTTAATTTAAATATTTTGATCAATATTCAAATTTATATATATATATTAACTTGGTTGCAGCTCAACATAAGTTGCAACGGAAACAAGTTCTGAAGTTTGAGTCTAAGTGGTAGGTTTTGGCCTTATTTTCCTCTCTAATAAATAGATATAAAATCCATGCCACAAAGTGTATATAGTGTCCCTGCCCAATGAGTTCCTAAAAAAAGATGGAAAAGAACCTGCCTGTTGATTGGAAAGTTATGCAACTGGTTAGCCAATGTCAATTGGATCAATGATTAAACAAGCTATATTATCCTATTTCATTCCAGGACTTATTGGGTAATATATTCATGTATAATCCCAGATTGAGCATGACTTCTCTAATCTATTCGGCCTGTGAACTCTTTTCTTATTCTGGGCTCTGCAGGATATGCGTCCCTTACATAATCCCTCCATGCACCCCTCGATCCCTCTCTCAATCCATCTCTCAACTGGGCCCTTTTGTCTATGGTGTGAAACCTACTTAGCTAACACTAACAATATTAACTATTTAATTAAATTAAATTATAATTATAATTAAAATATAATATTAATTCATATTTATATTTTTTATAAATATTTTTTTTATAATAAAATATTACATCTATGTTTTGACTTATTAGTTAACACATTTTGATTTTAGTTTATTGAAAAGTGTATTTATGTATATTTGTTTTTTTAAGCTCAAATAAAAGTATTATGAAAATGTGGATCATATTTTTTTAAACTTTTTAAAGGAAAAATAATAATAATAAATAAGTGTATAAATTTGAATTTGAATTTATAAAAATGGTAGTTATATATTTTTGAATTTATCAAGGAAAATCAAATAGAAATGTTAATGAAGTATATAAGATTTGATTTTAAATTATAAAAAAATAAAAATATTTAAAAAAATTAATAGAAATTCATGATTTAAATTCGTTTAAAGAATAACAAATTAAAAAATTAATAGAAAGATAAAACTATGTTTTTTATATTTTTTAGAAAAAATATATAGATTTATATTCAACATTTTGACAATTATAAATTATAAATTTAGAATATTTTAAAATAATAGTAAAAAATATTACTAATAAAATATATAAATTTATACATTAAATTATGGAAAACTGGAATTATGATTTAATTTTAAAAATAAATCTAAGAAATAATTAATTAAATACATAAATTGTGACTTTAAATCATAAAAAAAAACTTGAAATTATATTTATTTAAAATTATTTAAAAAGTTGAAATAAAATAATTAATCTATTAATTGGAGTATAAGTTTTCATTTATAAAGATAAAGTTAATGGTACAATTATAATTTTATAAATTAATTTAAAAATATACCTATATTTTTAAAATGTATATAAATTAATTTACAGAATTATAATTTTAAAAAATACTTTAAATTTATAATTTGTTTTAAATGTTTATGAAAGAGTTAATTAAATATAAAAATTTAAATTTTAAATTTTAGAAAATTAAATTAATATTTTAAAGATTAAAAAAACGAAACTATTAATAAAATATATAAGATTTGATTTGAACTTATAAAGAAGTGAAACTGTATCTTTTTGTTTTAAGGAAACTCAAATGAGAGTATTGTCAAGATGCAATGAATCACTAATACATTTGAAAAAACACTTAATGAAGCATATCAATTAGGAATTAAAGAATAATTTATCAAAATATGTAGATAGTAAATTGAAGAAAAATATTTATTTTTTATATATTTCACTTATTCAATTATAAATTTACATAATTATGAAGATCAAGCCATAATTATCAAATTTGATAGAATCATACTAATTATTAATTTTAATATGGTTCACTAGATAAACTAATTCACAATGAAATGACCTTGATGTTAGACACATTTTCATGCACATGAATGGTAAGGTTCATTTCACCCAATGGACAATGGGATATATCTATTTGTCCATAGTGATTCACAGACACGTATTATTATTTTATTGTCCATTGAAGGTGATCAAAAGCAAGAAGCGGGAAATGAAATGATTGAATTTAGCATGGGGATGGATGAACATGGGGTTATTTAAGGTATTTTTTGTTTTTTTTGTTCATTGCACTGAAGAGGTGCATTCTACAGCCCAGTATGGGAGAGATGTGTAACTCCTTCTGTGCTCATTCTAGAGTTGACACGTGTCTTTTATAAAAATAATAAAATATTATTAAAAATAACATGCCCATTTAAATTAAATTCAAATGATTTAGAATTGCATATATATAAAACAATATAAATTAAATAAACTAAAACAATAAACATTGAATTACACATTTTTTCAACACTTCCATTCTAAAAAAGGGTTTACTACCTTGAGATATTTGATCCCTCTCGGTGCTTGATAGATCCCCTTTTAGATGGATCTATGCTAGTTTAAAAATAAATCAAACATGAAACTTGTTATTCAAGTGTGAATCAATGTTACCTAGGGCAATATTGCAAAATCTCTAGCCTCTTATAACAAACATGCATTCCACCAACAACAATCCAGAAGAAGCCAACATTCCCTATGTAGGCCAAACCAAGACTAAAGCACAGGGCATGACTAATATACATATGACAATCTCCAAAAACTATAAAAAAACTGAGGACTAAGGCCATCCCAGAACCAACTTGTCCAACAAAATCCTTGAAACAAGTCCATAACAAAAAATCAATGATAGGAGTCTTCAAATAAACTGAGATCCCAACAACCTAATAGATAAGTAGGGATCCTTCATCAATATTGCCAACTTTGGATTAATCCTAATGATTTTTGAGATAATTTTATATACTAAATTATAGAGTGTTGTAGGTTTGAAATCATCGAAATGGGAAATAAAATGGCATTGAGAGCACCATAAACAACACCATCTACA
Source organism: Pseudotsuga menziesii (assembly GCA_001517045.1). Classification (NCBI taxonomy): domain Eukaryota; kingdom Viridiplantae; phylum Streptophyta; class Pinopsida; order Pinales; family Pinaceae; genus Pseudotsuga; species Pseudotsuga menziesii. The sequence continues at coordinate 181,345 of LPNX010256682.1, read as the reverse complement.
CTAGACTCAAAAGTGGTTAGAGATGTTAGAGATCAATATCCAAGAACGAAACCTGTAGACAATTTTAGAAAAAGTATCTCAAATGAGAAACCAATCAAGTCTTTTAGATGCCTTGAAGGCCCCATCCATACCATTCCTTGAATTTGGGGCCATTGGATAGGAAATGGAATCCTTGACTCCAATAATAAATTTATGAAATAAGAATAGAATGGATCCATATGAGAGGACCCCCAAACCTCATTAACAACCATTGTCAAATTCAAGTTACCCACCCCCCCAAAAAAAAATTCTTCCCTTAAAATGCAAGTGGTACACACAATCTCCCATAACTCTTTTCTATCTGTTTAAATGCCAATGGTCCCTTGAAACAGTATCAAATTATTTATACTTTGTTATTTTAATTTGCTAATAAAATTATAATTATCTCTTATACATCTTTACTATTGACATATTTATCATTTATCTTATATTGTATGCTGACCTCATTTATTATGCCTTATTTCATGCAGATGCATCTCCATAGTGGGGTTCTTTGGTTTGCTGAAGGAAAAGCACTAACGGATCTACATCCATTCATAACCCGGAGGTTAGCAGAGGAATCGTAAGTATAAAATTGCGCATGATGTACTATTTGTTGTTAGTTACATAAAATTAAATTGTTTCACATGTGTATATTTAATCATCAACTTATATGTCTCTATTTTCACAGGTTCGCTCAGGCGTCCTACGTGGACACACGCTCCTGTTGGGGATCCGAGTGGTAGCCACTTTGCAAGCCTCTCTATGCATGCGAGCAGCGAGGAGGATACTGCTGGTGTGTAACAAACTTAAATAATAACAACAAACAATATTAAAATAACAATAATAATAATAAACATCAACATATATATAAAATAATTAATAATGTTTTTGCGAAAAGACATGACTATTAATGAAAGGGTATTCCTCCAAAATATAAATAACAGACCCTCAATTGTAATTCATAACTTAACTATCAATTTATACATAATTTTATATCTACGGATATGTGGTTTATTTCAGAAATTGTAGGTTCATTCCGAGTTAATTGAGAATATCCAACTATGGATGTTACAGTGGTATCAGATCCAATCCAATGCTTCCTTGAATTAGGTCTTTGAACTTAGAGAAAATAAAGAGAGTTAAAAAAAAGTGGAAAAAAAAAGTAAAAACTAAAAAACTAAAAGGAGGAGGAAAAACAAAAGAAAAAAAAAGGGGAAAAGAAAAAAAGTTAAAAAACAAAAGATAAAAGAAATAAAAAAAAAGTCAAACCAACATATGGTTTTGCTTTCAACTCCATTTAAAAAAATCTCTTTGTATCCTTGCTCACATTTCCATTCTTATTCATCCCCATACTCCCACCTACCATCACATAGGTTCAAAAACCCTAACTTGTTTTTCAAAAATATTAAATATATTAAAACAATATTAAATTATATTAGTTTTAATATTTCAATTTTGAAAAATAAAAATAAATTATTATTATTATTATTAAATATAATAATAACATTCTTACGTCTAAGCCGAAAAGTCCCTTGTAAAACATCCATAGTTGAAGAAAACTCAAGAATATGGATTTTAATGTTGAAAAGAAGGAAAAGTTTCATATCACCTTACAAATAAATGTTGCAATACTATTTAGAATTAAAGGGACACTTGCAGTGAAGGATATCACTATTTCTATTGCACCTGCTGAAAGTAATAATTATAAATTAGTACTGAATTCGCTAACCATTTAGTGATTCTCGAGTCAAATATAAGAGAAGAGCTAGACTTTTGGGACTGAAAACAAATTGAAATAAGTGGCTTATAAGTGAATGTTGGAGATTATATGGTCACATCGAATTTCATTGTTAGTTCCTTATGGAGCTTCAACGGTGACATAATTTTGGGTTTACCTTGGATAAAAACATTGGGGTCTTTTATCTTAAATGTCGAAAATAAGTTTCTGACATTTTCCTATAAGAAAAAGAGAATCACATTTCAAGATATTACAATGAAGTCAGATATAGAATCTCTAACATCTGAATAATTCAAGGATATATCAAAGATGATTTCACAGGGTAATCAGAAGTCAGAACAAAAGAAGAAGAAAGAAGTTGAAAAAAATGTCGCTAGTAAAGATGAAGAAATTACTCGTTTGAAGAATCATAGTTAAGAATTGATCTCATAGATTAAGAAATTAAAAAGGGAAAAAAGATCACAAGAATAAATCCAAGAGGAATTCCACCAAAAGGAAGTGGATCTCCAAAACGAATTCAATAAGAATCTATTACAAAAAAATGAAGAAAATTCTCGCTTAAAAATTTTGAATCAAGGGTTAACTGAACAAATAAAAAATTTAAAAATTGAGTTAAAAAGTCCTCTGAGTTATTATCAACCAGTAAATTGCAAGAATCACAAATAATTGAAGTTTCTACAAGGGTTACACAAATGGCTCGAATGCCTTATCATCACCCAAATCACAGAAGTTGATACAACCAACATAAAATTAAAGCAGAAAATAAACATCGTTCTTCTTATAGGAAAACCAACTACAACCTTGAAAATGAACAAAAACAACATCGAAAACTTTTATGGAATCCCAAATTAAGAAGTTATGTATGAGAAGACGATCATCAAAAAATTCCAATGAAGGTATATTTGGGATGGATCACTTCCCAAAAAATGCAACACATTAGTTCAGCACTTCAAAGATTATACGGCCTAGTTTCATCAAGCATCGTATTTCCAAGCTCACAACATCATGAAAAGCCGTTACGAGCAAGAGAACAAAGTCATACAATAAACTATGCTTTGAGGACAAAGCAATTCTAAGGGAGAGGCAATGTAAAAAACTTAAATAATAACAACAAACAATAACAATAATAAACATCAACATATATATATATATATATATATATATATATAATTAATAATGTCTTTACAAAAAGACATGACTATTAATGAAAGGGTATTCCACCAAAATATAAATAACGGGCCCTCAATTGTAACTCATAACTTAACTATCAATTTATACATTATTTTATATCTACGGATATGTGGGTTATTTTAGAAATTGCGGGTTCATTCCGAGTTAATTGAGAATATCCAACTATGGATGTTACATGGTGTCAGTGGAGAGGCTCCCCACGACACAAGTACATTAAATGCATATATATTTTTCTTTCATTTATCAGTACCTTTAATTTATATTGATTTCAAATTCACCTACAGGTGATGTATGTATTTTGACCAACATTTATGTTTTCATCTAATTTTCAGGTGCCGCGGTTGCACATGAATAGGGCCTCGACCCTCCCGAGGAAGCACCATGGGAGGATGAGATGACATGCATCATGCTGCAAGACATTACCATTCAGCGTGATTGTTTGTGGTCTAACTCCTGCTCCATTTTAGAACACTCTACCACATCACGTTCGCTGTGGATGATGTTATAGGCAGTAGACAATCTACTGAAGATCTACATGTCCATCAGACCATTGATTTCTCTTTGAGCCACTACATGTTAGATAAGAAGGGCCACAGTGACGGGTCCTGATAAATGGCCCATAGTGAGAGATGCAATAGTTGTCCATGATGTGAAGGGAACATTATTTGATATCCCTCCTAACCACCCCATTGGTCAACCGCTTAGACTCAAGGAGTTTAAGCTAGAGGCTACAGTGCCTTATGTATATGACAGGTTTATTAGAGCATGGGGCATGTTTCCCCACCATAACCAGGTCCCACTATAATTTTCAAAACATGTATATGCAGATTTTTTCCTGGGGATGCACCCAGATTACACCAGCACACCCCTGAGCTTCTATGGTGCTGGTGGGGGACGCGGTCATGAACTGTTGGGCTATAGGGTAGACCCAGGTTTTATACCATTAACTTCACACCAACAAAAGACCCACAATATTGGCCCTTTCGGCAACAACCTGCGAACAGGTTGCAGTCTCACCCGAAACAGCTATAGGGTGCCGCAGAATCAGGTTTCTGCAAGCAGAAGAGGGATATTACTGTGCCTTTAGCTTCTAACAAATGATAATCATGAAATACAGAGCTTTGATATTCACTTATCTAGCTTTGTGGTTAGATAACAAACAGTGCCTTGCTTAACCCTTTACTGGGAATTCACAGCGAAGTTAGTATTTTGCAGTGATCTTACTTATCAGTTATGTATTTATTAATGCATAAAAGAATATAACAACAACACAACAGAACCACAACACAAGATATAATGTGGTTCACCCCCAGTTTAGGGGTTACGTCCACAGAATTGTGTTTTATTCAACTCTTTACAAAAACCACAGTTTTGATCTGCACACTTAGCTACAGATCCCTTCAAGTCCTCAAAGCCACGCACACAGCTGCAGATCCCTTCAAGTCCTCAAAGCCGCGCACACAGCTGTAGGCCTCTGCGTACATAGCTGCAGATATTCTTAATAACCCAAAAACCCTCTGCACACACAGCTGCAGAGGTCCTCCACACACACAACTGGGACTTAACCTCTCTTACAAACAAGCCTTAGCTTCACATCAATTCATCTTACATCAAAAGCCTAAACTGACTTCTTTACAAGAGTGCTTATTTATAGTGCACTTATTACAAAACCATGGGCTTAAACCATGGGCACCCCGAACCCTAAACCCTGGACTTAAACCATGGTTTTATTACAAAAAGAAGGTTTTTACTCAACCCCAACACCCCTAAGACTATTTTGAGTCGTAACTCCGCTTACAACTTCCACAAAAACCACGAAGTTACCAAAATTAGGGACTGTTAAGGTGCGTGCCCCAACAGGCCCCTAAGACTCACCAGTGTTCCATCCCGGGACACTCTGCTGCTTTTCTAGTGGGAGAATCTTGTTGGCAAAGACAAAAAATAGCTTGCTACGGCTGCATCGTCGTCCCTTCTGCTACTGCTACCACGGCCGCAGCTTGCTTGATCCTTCATCCTTTCATCCTTAGTAGAATAAAACCATCTCTTATGCTGCTGTATGCCTCCGTCATATTTATGGTGGTCATGGGGGTCATTGGGCCTTCTATCAGTGACCCCATCCTTCGAACTGCCTCCCGTTCATGTCCTATCGAACATTTGACCATCCACAGCTTTGGGTCCTTAACAGGAAGTACCCCTGTGTTTGTATGCCACTGTAATTTTGCATAAGACAAACAGCATGCCTCCATTCTTCGGGATCCTCCTGAGTCTTTCCTAAGGGGTTGTGCCTTTCTTCGTTCCACTTAGAGCGAACTTCTGCCTTAAATTTCTTTATGGTTGATCGTATCTGCATTGGCTACTTTGGTACTGGAGACGCCTTTTCGCAAGGAGGATTGCTCATAAGGTTCTGCAGACCTCTCTCCCTGAAATCTCGTAACAATTCATGGACTTCGCGATCATTCGACATGGTGCTAACTCAAAGAAGTGCACAATGCAGGAGTTGGAGGCCGGTCCATTCTGGAGATTGTGGCTGATTATTACTACTAGAACAAGGATTTTGCTTGCAGTCTGTCCCTGCACTTGAAAGTGACCAATCAAAGGAATTTACAGTTGACTTTGTTGGAGCTTCACATTATTCCCAGTTGGGCACACCAATCAAATCAACTGCTACTCGAGAATATTCTTTACTTATGTCCCTTCTACCAACCAGAGGAATTCCATCCTGGAGTAGTAAAGAACACTGAGAACATGAATATTGCTGTCTATAACCAACATGTAAGCAAGGATGATTGAGATGTAATTGATCACCAGAGAACTTCTCACTGCCAGTTCTTGAAATTTTTTTGAGTAGAAGTACAATTTACTTTTCAAAGGCATCATTTAGGCCATAAACTATAAGAGAATGTGCATTTAGATAGCGTTCCATTTTTCCAATACTCAGATTCAAGCCATTTTGTATTGATTCTTTAGATTCAAATGTGACCTGTAATGAGGAACCTCCTAAGTGAAGTGCACCAAAAGTCCCCAGCATTTGTATATTCTGCAATCTTTTCTTCATATAATTAAGAGCTACCCATCCAAAGTAGACCTCTTCTACTCTGGTACTATTACATCTAAACTGAAGGCAACCATCACTGACAAGTAAACATCCTACTATGCATATTTGATTAGAAAAAGACAAGTGCAAAAACTAAGATCTTCGTCATTGATTTGCCAGACTGCTACACTGTCTTCTGAACCTGAATCTGGCACATCATATTGCACCACACGAGCAGGTGTGCCAAAATCAGTATTTTCAAAATCTTCCTATCTATTTTCAATGGCTGAATCTTGTGTAATTTTAAAGCCCTGTTAATAACCTAACAGCTCCTTTTTTCTTCAAGATTCTAGAGTCTTGATAGTTATCTTTCTTCGATTCTCATTGACTGTTTTCTCTTGATTTCTTTAACAGACTATTTTTGTTTTCAATGCAGGACAAGCTTTACATCAGGCTTGAGTAATTTAGATCAACAGAGTGCCACAAACTCTTCAAAAACTGCTGCTGAAAATAACAACCATCTGAGATATTCTTCTTAAATCAACTTGTGAATGTTTAACTAGTGAATGGAAAGATATAAGGGCAATATGATATCTGCTAACTTCCTGTTTCAAATTACATTCAGCACAAACCAGTCAGCTTCTAGCACATACTCGGGCAAGTTCTGCATGCAATTGACATGCTCAGTTAACTCATTTCATTGATTACAGGTAACAAGTAACTCTGTGAATCTTGGTCGCTGCAAATAGTACAGGCCTTCACCCTACCATATTTGCTGGTCTTGACAGGAAAATTTGTTCAATGTAACTGTTGCACAGCTGCTAAACCTTGAAAGGGATAATTCTGATTGTCCTTTATGCAACTCTATGTGTGTAAAGTGCAGTACAGCTGGGAAAAGTAGGCCCATAACAGCCATCAATAATAATCCTGAGTTGACAACTGCAATGGCCTTGTTAAAGACTTGTTATTTCCTATCATGAATAACACCACCCATTAAAAAGGCACATCCAAGCACAAGCAACATGTTTGACAAGATAGAACCAAGTAAAGATTGTTGCACAATACGAATCATTCCATTTTTAAGAGCATATAGTGAGATGATCATCTCAGTCGCGTTTCCAAATGTGGCATTAAAGAGGCCTCCAACTGTGGGACCAGTGAAAAATGCTAGTTGCTCTGTTACAAAACCTAGTCGCTCGGCCAAAGGTCTTATTCCCAACAAGCTGAAAAAGAAAACCCATCTCTAAAATGTATTGATCTGCTCCTGATAAATGAGCTAAAATCACTGCTGCAGGACCAAAAGGAAGCAACAAATTTATTTTGTTTTGCATAGTGACATTGTGTATGCTTTCGAATATTTGATTTTTCACTCTTCTAAATGTCCACTTGTTCAAGACGTCCACCAATGGTCCATTTATTGTAGACTTGAATTCTTGATCCTTTCTATCAACATCTGAAGGGCTAATAAGGATCTGGTCTTCAGTTTCATCATCTCTGTCATAATCTGACGATCCCATTTCTATCTGAGTCTGATCAACATTTCTCTGAGTTGTTGAATCGGAAACATCATCCATTTTTATAAAAACTATATCATGCATACCATTCCAAATATGGGTACAATAACTGATCTACAGGGTCATAAAGAATTATGTGGCTCTTCAGATTACTCCCAACTGTCACACTGGCGAAACCCTAAATTCCTCTGTAAGAAAATTCTAGATTTTTAGGCAATGTGTCTCCACCTCAGTGTTCACCAACTTCATAACCTTCAGTTTGAGAATCTCCTGCCGGAAATCGTGCCTCATTCTACTTACTATCATCATTTGCCATAAATTTGCATCCAGTTGCTAGAACGGTTGCCAGAATATCCCTCACATGAGACTGACGCCTGTTTACATGAAAAAAACTTGGAAAAACACATATCAAACGTGACCAATGATTTATTTAACACTTTAGGAGCGAAATCCCCAAAAAATCGGACTGAAAAATGACCATTCTGGCAAAAAATGATTTTCTTGTAGCGTCGTAGTGTTAATTTTTGGCAGTTGCGCTACAAGAATAATTTAAACTCAATTTTGGCGCTATTTAGTCATTTTTTCCATTTTGAATGAGGTTTAAATGATAAACTATGATCATGATGTTGTTTGTGAACCCATTATTCAACATAATGGCCTTCAGAACCCTTCAAAACCTAAAGGAACAAAAATAATAAAAAACTTAAAGGCAAAAAATTTGGAAATTTTACTAAAAACCAAAAATTTCCCAAAGTAAGTAAAAGAACAAACTCATGCAAATAAGCTACTTAGAATAAAAATGGAAATCAAAATATAAAATTAAAGGAAACAAGTTCATGACTTAACACTCTGGATTTCTTCGCAGGGGGATTGATAGGTCCAACAAAATCAATAACCCACTTGTCAAAGGCTTGTAAAGTTACCTGTGGAACTAGAGGCATCTCGTCCCTCTTGGATGGTTTACCTATCCTCTAACAGATGTCGCAGCTATGGCAATATTCTCTTGCATCCTTATGAATTGTGGGCCACCACAACCTGGCTGTCAGAATCTGCTGTGCTGTAGCTTTCCCGGCGTAATGACCTCCTGATGTGCCAGAGTGTGCCTCAGCCAAAATTAATGGCTTTTCATGCTCCATGACACATCTGCGCAGTATTTCATCTGGTCCCATCTTATATAGCTGTCCTACTATTAAGGTAAAGTCAGCTACTCTAACCACCAGCTGTTTCTTCTGCTGCGTTGTCATTTCGGCGGGTGCAAAACCTATAGACAAATACTAAACAATATCTTGGAAATAATCATCAACCATCTGGATGGAAAACAACTGGGCATCAGGAAGACCTTCATCCAAACTAATGGGTTCTTCTCCTGAATTGAGCCTCGACAAGTGGTCAGTGCCTAGGTTCAGTCTTCTAGGTTTGACTATGATCTCAAAGTCATATTATTGAAACAGAATCAACCATCTGCATATCCTTCCACCTAACACAGGCTTGTTAACCAAATACTTCAAAGTAGAGTGGTCAGTGAACATCTTAAAATGAGATCCTAACAGATAATGTCGAAAATTCTGCAATGCATAAACCATAGCTAAACCTTCTCGTTCTGTAGTAGTATAATTTTTTTCTGCTGTGGACAGTTTTCTACTTGCAAAAGAAATAGGGTGATCGATATTACCTTCACCTGACTAAGCCAATACTATACCCAGAGCAATGGAGGATGCATCGACATGCACATGAAACTCCTTATTCCAGTCAGGGAATACTAAGATAGGGGCAGTTACCATCTTTTCCTTCAAAATATCCAAGCTTGCTTGACACTCAGGTGTCCATTCAAACCTAATATCTTTCTTCAACTGCTTTTCCATAGGGGTTGTTATCTGAGCATATCCTTTAATGAATTTCCTGTAATATCCAGTATGACCAAGTGTAGTGCGTAGTTGTTTAACAGACTTCAGAGGTAGCAGGTTCACAATAATGGCTATCTTCGCAGGATCCATCATCAATCGTTGCTTACATACAATGTGACCTAGCAGAATTCCAAAAGGGGCACAGAAGATACACTTTTTCAAGTTCAAGGAAATCTGATGTTGTCTACATTTGTCCAGCATAAGTCTTAAACTAGCTATGTGGTCTTTTAATAACCCAAAGATAGTCCAATCATCAAAATAAACTTCTAAGAATTTATGTATGAATTCCTTGAAAGCAGAGATGACTGCTCTAGAAAACATGGTAGGTGCATTCTTCAATCCAAAGGGCATAACTGTATACTGGAAGGATCCCATTTCTGTAGCGAAGGTTGTCTTATGTCGATCTTCTGGAGCAATTCTAATCTGATGGTAACCTGAAAATCCATCAGTAAAAGAGTACACTTCTTGACGTCCAACATTGTCTAAAACTTCATCTGTAAAGGGAGTGGGGAAAGGATCATGCAAACAGGCATCATTCAGCTTCCTCAGATCGACACAGATTCTGATTTCTCCCTTAGTCTTCTTTTCTTGCACCACCATAGGACTGACCCATTCGGACTCTTCAACAAGCTCAATGATTCCTGCAGCAAGCATCTTATCCAGCTCCATTCGGACTTTTTCCTTATACTTAGGGTTCAGCCTATAAGGGCCCTGTTTCACAGGCTTCGCATCAGGTTTTAAAGGGATCTTTATCACTCCTATATCACCAAGGATACCTTTCATCTCTGAGAACTTCGTTGGAAATAGATCCTGATATTCATGGAGAAGTTGGGTCACCTTGCTTACCATTTCCTCATCCCAATAATCTCCAATGGTAGCATACTTAGGGTTTTCTTCTGACCCAATGTTTACGGTCCGCGTCTTCAGGAGTTGAGTCACTTCAGGTGCTTCAACTACTGGTCCATGTACTTCCCAGTGTCCTTCTAACTCAGGAATGTTAATGTTGCGTAGATCGTCATCCTCGTCAATTACAAGGTTATAACATTCTACTGCATTGGCTTCTTGTTCCTTCCAATCAGGTTGGTATTCTGCTATTTCTTGATCATCAAATACTTTAGTATGGATCAACCTAACAGCTGCGTCCAAAGCAGGAGAAACCTCATTAATAGAAAATGTCAACACAAAAATATCAACAAGACTATCCCAACTTACAGTACCATGGCGAAGCTCGACCTCCGCATACCAGTTCTTTGCTATAGGTTCCAGGGTGTGCACAAACGTATGTACCCATTCTTCACGAGGTACATGCTTCCATGCTTCATAGCATTGCTCCAAATGTCCCTGAGGACTGGTCGTACCATTAAACCTGCTTCGCACCTCCTGAGGTTGGTCCCTGAATCTTAGGCAAAGGGACTTCTAGCACGCTTCCCAACTATGAATGTACTTTTTGTGACCATTCCACCATCTGGCTGATGTGGCTCTGAATGCTGAATCCAGAGTCTCCATTTTCTTTGAGTCTGGTACCTGCTCTAAGAACTGCACAATAAATTCTTCTGGGTCTGTCGAACCATCAAAAACAGGTATGGTTCTTTTCTGTGAACTAATCCATCTGAGGGACTTAGTAATTCTTGCACATCGATGTCCATGTAGCTCATACAGTCTATTCTTCCAATTCTCTAGGCCGTCATCTGAATCTGTCATGTAGAAGTTGTCACAATGCCAATCCATGATACCTTCGGCAGTAGGATCAACATAATCTTCTTCCTTCGCTGTGATATTGTAGATATGGTCCAAAACATCCTAGTCTTCATCTCTTACTGGCTCTGTGTATCTCTCTCCTTGAGAAGGATCCAATGGGACTATGACTCTTAGTCCTTTCCCTTTGAAAGTCATATGTTTCTTCTTCAGGTTGATTATTGCATCATTATCTATTTCCCATTCAATGCCTAGCAGTGCTGGATAGGGGTTGCTGTCATCAATTATTTTAATTACCTCAAAGTCTGCTAAGGTACTGACTCCATCAATATCTACTGATACACTAGGGAGTCTTCCTAGGGGCACAATCTTCTGCTGGTTGGCTAATCTCAACTGTATAGGGGACCATTCCAGAGTAGGTTTTCCCATTTGTTGCCATGTCTGCTTAGTTAAGACATTTACTTCTGATCCTAGGTCCAGGATGACATCAGTCATGTCATATTCTCCTATCTGAGTATTCAATCTCATTTCCCTACCAGTTCTTCTGACTCTATGAACAGTTTTTTCCTTACTAGAACTTCGCTGAGGTTCGCAAGAAGCAATAACTTTATGCAACTCATTTAAATCATTCTGATTTCTCAAGAGCTTCATACAACTCTGTAAAAAGGAGGACAGTGTACTTACTTTATTTGTCGAAGCTTCTTGCGGCTGCGACTGCTACTGAGGTTGTTGCGTAGGTACTACTGATGTGTTGGGGTCAGCAAAGTCTCTCTTGGCTTCCATAAATGTCTCTTTTTCTCTTTCGACATTAAATGCTGGGATTTTTTCTGGGGCCTTCCAAACCCAAGCCTCGGTAGGCTGTTTCTCCTTGTTCTGCACTTCTGTCGTAGCTCCACTCCTGGTAACAACATTAATGGCTAGGACAGGTCGTTGCTCCACAGCAATCAGCTGAATATTCTGAGTAGGGGCACTATTTCTTGCTTGAATCTTCCCTATCAGCTGCGGGCATTGCTCAATCACATGGTCGATAGCTCTGCAATATCGACATATCGTAGTTGGGTTTCGACAGTCTCTAGCTAGATGTCCTGCCTGGTTATAGTTATAGCACATAACCTGTCCTCGACCTCTACCGGCCATACCACCACGAACATGACCTCCAAAAGCTCCGCGACCTAATGTACTACCATGGTAACCATATCTATCATTGCCTTGGCCATCATTTTGTACCTGATAAGCATCGTAAGTTCATTCTCTCATGAGGTCAAAGCTGCGACACTCATCTTCGTTGTGTCCCACTTATTTACAGAACTTACAATAAGGGTTCTTAGGGACTTGCACATACCTCTGCAGAAGATAGTAGTCTTCAAGTCGATGCTGGCCAGTTGTCCTACAGATCTCACAATATAGAACACTAGGGTTGAATGGGTTTGGTGCACCAGAATTCAGGAAATTTCTTACTGTAGGATAGTGTTCCTTGTCGTGACCCTCTATCCGACATCGTGTACACCAAACCTCTTCACGACTAGCTTTCCCTTTTTTCATATCACGAAGCTCCAAAGCCATCGCTGCTAACTGTGCTTGTATTTGAGCGATACCAGAATTATCTTCGACAGGGGCTGTTTCAAGCTTCATAGCAATTTCCAAAGCCTCCTGTTGATCCGCAACCTTCTGTTGCATGAGTGGATTCCTGATGTGTGGTAACAGAGCTGTGATGAACCATTCCTTATGCTGCACTGGTCCAATAGTGAAACTGACTTGATGTAGCAGAACTTTGAACCTCTGGTCAAAGTCCCACACTGATTCTCCTCGCCTCTGCTAGATTTCCTTTAGCTCAGTGATACACTGCGACTCTGATTTAGGCTTCTTAAATTCCTTTATCATTGCTGCTTTTATATCAGCCAAGACATGGTTCTGAGTGCTGGAAAACTTCATGAACCAGGTTAGAGCGCGGTCTCTAAAAGAAGTAACCAGCTACGCTCTTTTTGTATCTTGATCCATAATGTTCTTATCAGTCCACACTGCTTCGCATAAGAACCAGAACTGTTTGGGATCCTCTGATCCAGTTCCTTTGAAAAATGGAGCTTAATGTCGTCATTCATATGGGCCATCACGGATCTAGGGGGGGAGGGAGGGGGACTATTAGTAGGCGGGGGGGAACTTACTGGGGTAGACTGACCTGAGATAGGAATACTCGAGCTAGGGTTACTTTCAGACTATGACGGGTTCTCAGGGATAATAGGTCTTCGCTGCGGAGTTACCGGAGGGTTTCCAACAGAAGGGGTTGCTTCAGGCTCTGAGGCTGTTGGACTTATGGGGTTAGACTCGGTATTCTGACCTAGGGTATAGGACTCAAAATTTCTCTTGTACCTTTTTCCACTTCACAGCAAACCACTTTGCTTGTCGAAGGTACTTTCACTTGCAAACATAGGTTAGTAATACTAAATCTAACAGTCTGATTCAATGAGAAATATACCTTTTTCAACCAATAGCATTTTAATTCTCAAACTAAATGAATTCAAGTACTTACCCCTTGGTCCTTTGAAGAACTGTTGTTTGGCTTCGCTGAAGGACGTACTTGTGTTAATGGCAAACTCCATCACAAATGCTTCAAGGGTTCGCGTTGTCCAGAAATCAACAGCGCGGGATATCTCGTTGTTCACCCTTTTCAATATATTAATTCTTACGGGGTTCCAATCAGGAAACTGACCTTCTTGGAAGTTCGTCCTTCTCTCTGTTAACCTAGATAACCACTGGTGCAACTCTATGTGGATACTACTAAAGAAAATTTCATAAACATCAGAAAAAACATACCTTTGTTAAAAGTCGTTTGCACTACGACGCGGATCTTTGTTCTCTTGTACAGCAAAGTTCAGATAAGTCTCTTCAATCCAATAACCAATTTCTTGCACTGAGGGTCTCCAAAACATAGCCCTCGAGGTACGACGTAAACTCCTCTTGAGCAGATACTGAGTTCAACCGGCAATGGAACCAATTTGTTGGGCTATAGGGTAGACCCAGGTTTTATACCATTAACTTCACACCAACAAAAGACCCACAGAGTTGGCCCTTTCGGCAACAACCTGCGAACAGGTTGCAGTCTCACCCGAAACAGCTATGGGGTGCCGCAGAATTAGGTTTCTGCAAGCAGAAGAGGGATATTACTGTACCTTTAGCTTCTAACAAATGATAATCGTGAAATACAGAGCTTTTATATTCACTTATCTAGCTTCGCGGTTAGATAAAAAATAGTGCCTTGCTTAACCCTTTACTGGGAATTCACAGCGAAGTTAGTATTTTGTAGTGATCTTACTTATCATTTATGTATTTATTAATGCATAAAATAACATAACAACAACACAAGATATAACGTGGTCCACCCCTAGTTTAGGGGTTACATCCATAGAACTGTGTTTTATTCAACTCTTTACAAAAACCACAGTTCTGATCTACGCAGTCAGCTACAGATCCCTTCAAGTCCTCAAAGCCATGCACACAGCTGCAGGCCTCTGCGCACACAGCTGTAGATCTTCTTAATCACCCAAAAACCCTCTGCACACACAGCTGCAGAGGTCCTCCACGCACACTGCCGAGACTTAACCTTTCTTACAAACAAGCCTTATCTTCGCATCAATTCATCTTACATCAAAATCCTAAACTGACTTCTTTACAAGAGTGCTTATTTATAGTGCACTTATTACAAAACCATGGGCACCCCGAACCCTAAACCCTGGAATTAAACCATGGGTTTATTACAAAAAGAAGGTTTTTACTCAACCCCGACACCCCTAAGACTATTTTGAGTCATAACTCCGCTTACAACTTCCACAAAAACCGCGGAGTTACCAAAATTAGGGACTGTTAAGGTGTGTGCCCCAAAATGAGCGTCTTGGGGCTAGGAGAGACCTTGGAGATCAGCTAGATCCAGGGCCTTTGGTAGGTCTCCCTAGCAAGATCGTGCTTAGGACAGATGATGTAGTTGAGTCATCTTAGCTTGCGATTGAGGAGGGGAGTGCACTAATAGAGGCGGCATGCATGATAATGCATGGTACCATGATGGATGATGATGGTACTATAATCGCGTTTTGAAATTTTCAATTACGATTGCAATTACAATTAAAATCTACAATTCAATCTAATTTAATTGACAACTTTACAAAATTTACCCATCTCTAATAATTTACAAGGAACTTACAAGTTTAAAATTCACAATTTGGCAAAGTTTACAAGTTACAATTTTAAATTTTAGAAGTTTACAATTTACAACACTGTGAATATTACAAAGAGTAAAACGGGGGAGAGACCAAGATAGGGTATAAATGGGAAAAAAAATTACTATCAATTGCAATTCGTAGATTTAATGAGGACACAATAAATGTATGTGTTGTCCTTTGTATTGCATATCACTAACCATTTACAAGTTTACAATTTACAACTTGTCTACAATGTAACATGTAATTTAGAACTTTGCACAAATAGAGTGTGATATACATGTATTTGCACAAATACACCAAAAAAAAGTTACATAGACAAAATTATGTAACTAGGTATAGGTGAATGCACATAGAGTATATGTGAATGCACATACTCGCATATATAAGTTTACAAAAATTACATTTAAATACAAATGATATATTTCAGAAAAAAATTTGATTTGCTACATTTCAAAAGCATGTCAACTATGTCAAGATCAAAAGTGACATATAACTTTCATTCATCCGGCCAATGGGTTATAGGAATGCACGTCTCCATAATGTGATCATGGTCAACTACTGACATCTTGCATCTCTTTGGTTCACCCCTCTTCACCTTGATTTCAATGATATGTATCCGAGCTTCCACCACCAAATCACTGTACTGACAAGATATATATTCAGGCATGAAATCTCTATAAATAATATAATCACCTTGTCTTCTCACTTTTTCAAAAATGTGGCCCATCACAACCAGGTCACCAACTTGGTATGTGAACTCTCCATCGACATAGGGCCGCACCAACCTACTTTTGATTTGTGTACACCACATTAAAAATTATGCCATATTCTCGTCATTTCCTAGTGGTGCAATTACAACAAATACATCACCTGTATCAATATTTTCAAATATTAAACAAAATATCTGAAAATTGAATGTGTGAATGGCATAATGAATCCATTAATGAAATCATGTATCTTGCTTAACCAAATCAGAAACCCAATCATGATCTAGTGAAACCACTACCTCGCTCATGTGCATCTCTTGTCATGTCATAATTGGATGTGGCCCCTTTCGATTAAGAGGGACATATTTCCATTGTTTGGCATATGCATTATTCATGCAATGATCAACCCCCAGTCCATTGGATTCAATGCAAAACTCACAAAAACACGCATACTTCCTCGTTTTAATGGAAAATATGTCTCCCATATCTTTACTACGACCTGAATGTAGTTCTCTCGTACCAGGTATGGTATCTCAATACCATGGCATGGATCTATTCACATCGCCAAGGGAAACATCCCAAAAAAACTGCATCGAATAAAAAACATCATATATATATATATATATATATATATATATATATATATATATATATTGTTCCTACCTGCGCACCGGCCTTGCTTTTTCATGACCTTGGTGACCAACATTTTGTGTGCACCAATTAAATGCTTATGTTGAGCACTTGAGTCGAGATGCACTATGACTCATTTGGTACCTCTGAAGTGCTCATTTCACGCATGCACCTGCACCATCATGTTCACCCTTCCTGTGCCATGTTTCAAAAAAGCTCCAGGTGTGTCGAATTCCTGTCTCTTTGTGAAGGAAACTCAACCAATAAAAGGAGCGTGCCGATTTGAACTGTCCCGCACACCCACCTGACCAAATCCAGTGTTATGTAAATGACACCCCATTCTTTTTTAATGAAACATAAATCAACCCAAAGAAGTGTTGAACAAACAACGTGTCGTTCTCATGATCGTCACTGACATAAAAATGGTATTCCTTGATCACATCGCGTGAATGAGTTCTATCCCTACCATCAATGATCTCTTGAGCATGTCTATACAATACATGTATGAATATGGACACCTGGTTGGAGTGGTAATGCTCACTTTCTATCTCTCTCTGAGGAGAAAATGTGTAATTCTTAACAAACTCTACCACCGATAGGATTATGCCTGGCTAAAAAATCTCACGAGAATGCTTAAATTCTAAAGCTTTCCACTTAGACTTATGGGAGTGTTTAATGTATTTGTAAATCTGACTTTGAAACTTGTCCATGAAGTCTGAAATAGGAATATCATTCTCGAGCAAGTCGATCCTCTTATATGGAACATGTGAAGAATATGATGGATTCATGGAGACATACTAATATCTCTTCCACTTAACTGTGATATCTGACAATCCAGGGTGTTTTGGATCGATAAGAAAATTCCTATGGAACAATGCCAAATAACCACATTCATGGCATCTTCTCCCACCTTCACACCTTTTAATGAAAAACACAGTTCAAGATTCCTATTGCATAGTATCATAGAAATAAAATCCCGCACTGTGTGAGGAGTTGGTTCACCATCCTAATGCTTTTTGCAAAAATCCACAAATTTTTCATAGTATAACTAGAATTCAACATGGTATCGACAACAACAAGTGTCCCGAATCGTATTCGGCCTAATATACCATAGTTTCAACTTACTGAACATGGTAAATGAGATTTGGACACCGATATTTGATTCTTTGAATTCCTTGAACAAAGCAACTCCTGTCATCTCCATAACATGCTTGCACTGCTCCTTATAAATGCCTCTTCCAGAATGTTGTCGCAGGACATGTTTTCGATCTGGTATAACATGAGAATGGTTTTCCCAATACTCTATCACCTTCTCTCTGATGCCTTCTTCCATCTTGTCTTTATATGCTTCTCTGCATATAAGATCCCAACAAGCAGCTTCATCATTTTCATCTATCTTTACCCTAAATTTAGTGTATTTGTGCATTGTTTTTCCTAAAACGTGGAGTAGCTTTGACGTTGTTGCGACCATTCAATTTCTTGAGGTGCTTCATGCCACAATAGCAGTTGTAAGTGCCCTATGAGCAACAATGATATCATTTTTTCTAGACTTTCAAAATGCAAATAGTGCAGTTGTTACATTTTATGTTACATTCTCACATGTATTTTTATGTTTAACATCCTTAAAACCCAACAACTTTGTGGGACATTTCAATTTTTTATGTTTTATCAATCCATCTAGGATTTGAGCTTGTGTAATCACTAATTGTTGTTCAGTGTACAACTTGATTATGTTACTAACATGCTCTTTGATTGTCCGATCAAGGATCGGGTTCCCGAACTCTTCTTAAGTCGCATCATCCAACCCTCTTAAACAATTAGCAGTCATTCCAACATCATTGAAGCTCCCAATTACTATTGAGAAATCAGAGAGTGCACGATCCTATGATGGCTAGCCAAGATCTAGCAATAAACAAATACAGGCTCAAAAATAAATACAAATAAATACAAGCTCAAGAATAACATTTTATTTTACTTATCATATTGTCATTGTTAGTTAAAAAAATAGCAAATAAAGTATACAAGCTTGAATAACATTTTATTTTAAGTTTATCATATTGTCATTGTTTGTTAACAAATTAACAAATAAATACAAGTTTGAATAACATTTTATTTTACTTATCATATTGTCATTGTTTGTTAAAAAAAAAATATTTATACAAGCTTGAATATTCTCTAAATGTATTGATTTTCATATCTTTACAATGATCTCTTACATCTCATATTCAAGGCTAATGAATTCTTGAATTTGTCATAGTTGTTGATTTTCTTTGAGATCATCATTGTCATCAATGCTTAAAGTCATATGATTCCTAGTCATTTGTACATGATTGTAATGTAATGTAATTGTAATGTTAATTATAATGTAATTGTAATTGTAATGTAATTATCATCGTTATCATAATGTAATGTAATTGTAATTGTGATTGTAATGTGATTGTAATTGTAATTTTGATTGTAAGGCTAATGAATTCTTGAATTTGTCATAGTTGTTGATTTTCTTTGAGATCATCATTGTCATCAATGCTTAAAGCCATATGATTCCTAGTCATTTGTACATAATTGTAATGTAATGTAATTGTAATGTAATTATCATCATTGTCATAATGTAATGTAATTGTAATTTGAACACTATGAAAATGAATATATGAATATGAAATTAAAATCATATTAAAATCGATGAAATGAGAGATAAGGCTATAGAAAGGATGAAGAAAATAAATGCAATGTTAAGAGGAGAATATGAAGGTCAACCTATGATGGTGCAATCAACTCCCACTGAGAACAATCTTTGTAATTTTTAACATAAAAATTATATATATGTGAGGCTATATTATTAAATTATAATTCATTTACATGTGAGGCTATATCATCAAATTATAAAATTCATGTGTATGTGAGATTATGTGAGGCTAATGGATATATGCATTTTCATTTAGAACTAGATATTATGCTAGAATAGTATGCACTATAATTATATATATTCATCAACCATTCTCTAATTTCATTGGACAACTAGAAATACTCATACTATAATACACTTACTTTGTATATATGTAATTTAGTGTAGTGGTCAAACATTTTTTTCAATTCCTTCACAACACATACCATTATTTCCCATGTACATAAGTGGTTTTAGAAGGTTGTATATATACATGCTCATACAATGTATATAAGTTCATGAATTAATTACAAAATTATAATTAAATTCTAAACAATTTAACACACACACACACACACACATATATATATTATGAACTATAACACTATGAAATTGAATATATGAATATGAAATATGAAATTATACAATGTGCATACAATTATGAATACATATATATGAATTCATACATGCACATAAAATGTATATAAGTGTATGAATTAATTACAAAATCATATTTACATTCTAAACAATTTAAGATATATATATTATGAACTAGAGCACTATGAAATTGAATATATGAAAATGCAATATGAAATTATATGAATATATAAATATGAAATTATATGAACTAGATCACTATGAAAATGAAATTATATATTTGAATATGAAATTGCATAACTTTTAAATCATACCAATATTGTTAGCAATGGCATTTGATTCTCCCATCATAGGTTGATTTGCAACATTTTCTCCTCTCAAGATTGCTCTTTTTTTCCTCTTTCTTTCTCTATATTTCTCACTTATTTCTTCAGTGTTGCTTTGATTCCTAGTAGATATTTTACGACGCTTCTTGCTTCCTATTGTGATTGATCAACAATCCAAATTCATACCTGAAACAATATGTAAACACAATAGACAATACTAAATTTGCATTAGAACACAAGCATTGTTTCAAATAGGTTAGTCAATTGTAAAGGATAAAATTAGTAACATGTTTATGTTTTATGTTTTATGTTTATATAGAATTCCTTTAGGAATTCAGGTGGGAAATGAGGTTGGGAAGGTAGTTGGAATGTAATTAATGCCATCAATGCCTAAGTTCATTCCCAAACATTTCTGTAGGATTTTAACAAAAATAGGACCTCGATCGAAGTCTTAGCTCGATCGAGGTTTTAACAGTAGCTCGATCAAGGAGTTAATATACCCTCGATCGAGGGTTTAATAAACCCTCAATCGAGTTGCTGTTAAAACCTCGATCGAGGGATTTGAATACCTCGATAGAGGGCCTAAAAAACAAAGAATTATCCCTCTTACAGGAAAATCAATGTTTCTATGTGTCTTCCAAGGATGTAAACCTTAACATCCATGGCACATAACTGAACGAAGTTCGTACCATTAGATTCATCACCGAATCCTCTATCCATTGAGGTATCATGCATGCGTTTTGGCATTCATGCGTTTTTTTTTTAATTCATTCTACAACTTACACTTAGAAAACCTAACAACGACTTTGAAGCAACTCATAGAAAAATATGCAGGGTAAAAAATACACATCCAAGAATTGCTTAAAAATGTATAGCCCACACATCGACATGTCCTCTTCAAAAGAGTATCTTTGATTTTTCAATTTTTGAAAACAATGAAAAAAAGATGGGATGGACACACATGTGTATAAAATGATGTTGAAATCAGATGTGGTCACTTTCGAAAAATAATAAATAATTGTATATTGCGAAATAAACTAACAAAAAAATATGCAGACCACAGTGCATTTTGTGTAGATCATGCTCATATATATATATATAGATAGGGCACTTAGAGTGAGAAAAGCCCCAAGTAGGGTTACGTGATGTTAATCCTTTCCTATAATATGAGGGGGTTAGGAGGGACCCCTAAATTAGCAACCCTCTGTAGGATTTTAGATTTGAAAAAAACAAAAGTGTTAGCACTATAGGAGACAATGATGGAAGTGGGGGGAACTAAAGATTCTTTGAAAAACTTCTTGAGGAACTGGAAGATGCAAACATTGGACGCAGATGGGAATTTGGGGGGGATAGTGACAGCTTGGAGCCTAGATATTGTTTGTCATAATAAATATTTCTTATTTTCTATTTCCTAAACATGTATGCCCCCTTTTATGACAGAAGGAGTTTCTGGGAAACCCTAAGTGGGAGTGGCACTTTAGAACGTGAGAACCTAATTGTGGCAGGGGATCTGAACCTAAATTTAATAGTAGATGATGTATGGGGTAAAAATGCACGTCAAGATTCATTAGCAACTTTTTCACCTCTCTGTTTGATCAAAAGAGGCTCATTGACATCCTCCCTAATCGAATAGAACCTACTTGGAGAAACATGAGAGTAGGAGAGCAAGCAATCTCGAAACGCCTGGACAAATTTTTACTACCAGAGGAGCTGATACAAGATGAGATGGTCTTCAAAACAGAGGTGGAATCAGGTGGTTTATCAGATCATAGACCAATCACCCTCTTTATCACCAAACCCGAAGAAAAACCCCCAGGCCATTTTAGGTTTAACCCGAATTGGTTACATCATGAAGCTTACAGGGAGCTGATCAAGAAGAACTGGAAACCAATAGAAATCCAACCAGTAGAAGGATGTATGTTTCAAATGATGCAAAAATTATTAAACATTAAGAAGGTGTCAAAGGAATGGGGTAGAACTCATAGAGGATTGGATCAGAAAGAGCTAAAAGATGTGGAGAGAAACATACAGGATATTTATTCTTCAAACAATTCATGGGTTTTTTTGAAGAAGAGTTAGAGGAGCTAAGACTACAAGAAAGAAAGAGGAGCATGCTCCTTTTACAGGAGGAGAAACTAAGCAGACTAAAGAGCAAAGCTCTGTGGCTAGAAGCTGGGGATAAGAACACAAAGTGATTCCATATGTTTGCCTCACACAGGAAAAACACTAACACAATCCTAGAAATAAAAGATGAGGCAGGAGGGATAGCTCAATTGTTTAAGGAAAAAGAAAAAGAAGCATTGGAACACTTTCAAAAAAGATTTGTAGCCCCTCCAGGATGTCTCATAAGTGAAATTCTAGAGGTCCTAAATCTGTTTCCCAGACTAATTACGGAGGAAAGGCAGCAGGAGCTAATGGAGGAGTTGATAGAAGAAGAAATCAACAAAATCTTATCCACTTTCCAAAGAGGTAAGAGCCCAAGACCTGATGGATTCACCTTGGAATTATTCTTAGGGTTTTATGATCTAATAAAGGACGACTTTTTGAAGGTGGTCGGGGAGTCACAAAGGACAGGTAAGGTATTAGGAGCCTTGAATTCCACGTTCATTACCTTAATCCCAAAAATTATAAAGGGGGAGACCTTTGAGGATTTTAGACCCATTTCCTGCTGCAACATGGTGTATAAAATCATTGCAAAGGTCATTTCCCAAATACTAAAGGCAATTTTGATTCAAATCATAACAGAGGAACAATTTGGCTTCTTGTTCAATAGGAAGATACATGATGCAGTATCTTTAGCTCATGAAGCTTTACACTCCATGAAGAAGGAAAAGCAGACAACTTTTGCTTTAAAAATAGACTTATCCAAAGCCTACGATAAGGTAATATGGACCTTCCTTCACCTGTTGTTAATAAAAATAGGAATTCCTATAGAGATTGTGGACTAAATCATGGGATGCATTCAGTCTGCTTCCTTTTCTATTTTGATGAATGGATCCCCCTCCAATTTTTTCAAACCTAGTAGAGGACTGAGATAGGGATGTCCTTTGTCCCCTTTCTTGTTTCTGCTGATAGCAGATGCTTTGAGCAAACTACTGCATAAGGAAAAGTACGTAAGACTGATAAAAGGAGTAAAAGTCTCCAATGAAATAGATCTCACACATGTCCTTTTCGTGGATGATGTCCTTATGTTTGGGGTTGGTACCTTCAGCAATATCCAGATCTTGGAAAAGGTCCTAAAAAACTATCAAGTGGCTACAGGTATGGAGATAATTGGAGAAATCAAAATTATTACAAAACAATATGGATGAAGAGGTCATAACATAGGCAAGAGATTTAATTCCAGTATCCATATCTCTAGTGGATGAGGGTTTCAAATACCTAGGGTTTCATTTAAAACCTGATTCATACTCTTCCCAAGATTGGATGTGTCTGTACAAAAAGATTGAGAGAAGGATAGCAATGTGGACAAACCGTTTCCTGTCAAGGGGTGGCAACGTAGTCTTGCTTAAAAGTTGTGCTTCAAAGCATACCAGTTTACTGGGAATCCATTTCATACATTCCAAAGGGCATATTAGCAAAGATCCGAAAAAAGTGTTTATCCTTTTTATGGAAAGCAACATCAAAAAAAGAAGGCATCCCTTTGGTCAAGTGGACAAAATTAGTTCTCCCAAAATCCAGAGGAGGATGGGGGATTAAGAATCCAGATATTTTCTACAAAGCATTGGCAGCTAAATATTTGTGGAGGCTGGCAGAAAATCCTGATACACCGTGGGGAAGAATGTTAAGAGAAAATTACGACCTGAATGCATCTATAGAGGAATGGTTTCATCTTCCAACAAAAACTCATAAACGAGGGTCACTAGGTTGGAAGGATCTTATGGAATCTTTTTCCTTTGGTGGGAACTTGGGTTGCTTGGCAGATAGGTGATCATCAAAGAATCCGAATAGGTCAATACCCCTGGGTAGGATCTGGAGATAGCTACAGAATACCAGGCAATCTCATATCCCTACTAAAGGACAAAGGAATTTCAATGTTAGCAGATGCTAGCTCGTACACAGACATAAATCAAAGAGGCATAGTCTGGAAGCCTACACAGGAGTTGAACCTCTCAAAAGTAGATGCACCAGTGTGGAATGAATTCATAAAATAGTTGAGATCCAATTTCATTCATTTGGCTAAGGAGAAAGACATCTTAAAATTGACTTGAATTACTAGAGATGGGAGATTCTCAGAAAAATTAGGATATGAAGTAGCATTCCAGTTAGATCAAAAAGTGTTGGATTGCTGGTGGTGGTCCAGAATCTGGAAAACAAACGCTCCCCTTAAAACAACAATAACTCTTTGGTTGGATTTAAACAATCGATTGCTGATTTGGGAGATGCTTCTTAAGCGTGGCTTCGAAGGACCTGGATACTGTAGTCTATGCAAAGCAGAGTCTGAAACTCACTCACATCTCTTTTTCCATTACAATTATGTAGGTACAGTGTGGAATCAAGTTGTGAACAAGTTGGACCCCTCTCAAAGCTCGAAAGAGGAGGAATCGTTGGAGCACCGTATGAAAAATTGGTGGAATAATGGAAGGGTAGGTCAATATGAAGCATTTCCTACCCTTTTTTTTCACTATTTGGGGAACAAGGAACAGATCTATATTCAAAGAAATTTTATCCACCCCAGAAATAACCATTAGCATTCTTTTGTAGAAGGCAATGAAACACTAAAAATTTAAAAAAAACAAAAAACAAAGAGAGTGCTAAAACCACTGAGCTTGGATAAAAACATTCCATGGGCGTATTTTGATGGAGCTAGCCAAGGGGAGCTGCCATTAGGAGGGGAAATAGGTGTGTTGTTCCTAAACGAATCAACAAAGATAGAGATCACCTTTACCCCAGGACAAGGCACCAATAACAAAGCAGAGTTATCAGCCCTATGGTTAGTACTCAAAATCGTTGTGGAAAAGAATGTCAAAGAATTGCAACTTTGTGGTGATTCAAAACTGACTATCGATTGGGAAAATGGTCAGCTTCAAATCAATGCACCTCATCTTCAACACCTGTTGAGAACAATAAGAATCCAAATGAAAATTTTCGAGACAACCTCTTTTCAACACATTTACAGGGAATTGAATGAAGAAGCAGGAAAGTTGTCCAAAGAAGCTCTTCTTCCACCTCCAAGATTAACGATGATAAAAGATTATGAAAAATAATATTTTGATAAATCAGTATATAAGTCTGTGATCTAGGAAAATTTGGGTTTTTATCAACTACTTGTGACCCAGAAGAGGTCCAGGAACATGGCACTTTATGTAAGCAGTGATTTATGCCAAATGGCAATTTTGTTGTAAGCTAGCTTTAGCAGCTCGATATTTATGTAAACCTCAAAAAGGCAATCAATGTTATTCAGTGTGAATAAAGTGATTTTTTTCCCTGGATATATATATATATATATATTATTAATGTAAGATTGAATTATTGGGGTGGGACACGAGCCACTTATTAACTTCTTCAAATTTTTAAGGTCACACAGTTCATTAAATGCGAAATTTCACACATTAAATGACATCTAAATATTTAAAAAAATATCATTGGGAAGCCAACATAATATTCTACAATTTGTTTTTGTATTACAAGTCGAAATTCACATGGCATATATGCATTTTGAGGGCTTCTATCTAGCACATGAGTAAAAAATCAGGTTTTCATGCCAAATTTGGCCAAGAAGTGTTACCCACCTTCATGGAATCACCCATTGAAGTTTCATATTATTTCAAAACTTTAACATTTAGATTTTAGATATTTATTAGCTTATAAGTTGAAAATGATGTATTACACTCATTGTTTGTTGATATTTTGAAAAGTAGTTTAATGTTCAACTTGCAATATAGTAGTTAAGAAGGGTTAAAGATAGTTTTTAACTTAAAAATTCATTATAAAGGATTATCTTTTTAATTAAAGATTCATTATGATGGGGATTTAAAAACCAAAAACACCAAAAACAAATTGTATGACGAATAAAGATAAATCCAAATTCTGGGGAGTTATCGGTCAATATTCAAAGATTGGATTTGAAAAGTAAATGAATGAGATATGACATTAAATCATTAAGAAATTTTACAACAAATAAGGAGAAGAGCTAGTGTTCTAGTTAAACGTAAATAGTTGCATTTAAGGGAGAACTGTGTTTACTAGCTCATCATTAAGTTGCCACGTCAAAGATCAAACAAATCTATCAAATCACATGAGTTTTACCACCAACTTGTTGCAAAAAGAATGTCGATTATTCAACTATTATATCATCATATCTCCGCTAGCAAATACAGATAAACCACATTACGAAGAGTAGAATTTGAAAAAAAATCCATGAAATTGGAGATCACTACCGCATTATCATTTCATCATAACAATATTAGTTTTTTTATTAGTATTTCAGGATCAGTGACAAATTCAAAGCCCAAAAAACTTAAAGATATGTGTACCATTATCAAAGGATCATTATAAAGGAGATTACTCCAATAAAGTAATGTCTTCGAAGATGTTTCCAAACCGTTGTGTTATCACATGACCACATGGAGAATATGTTGCATCAAATTTTATGTGTAGATGGAAGTGAATGGATGTGGAGCAAAAGATCACATTATTTTGAGTTTATGCCACCAGTTGAAAGCATGGATCACGTAGGTAATCAAATAATTTTTGGAACGTGAAGTAACAATCATAGTTTCGTTTGATAAAGGATAACAAGGAATACAATGAATTCACCAGAGAAGAATAGTTCAGAACTACCTTAACATCACTGGAACTGATCACCATTAGCCTTCAAATAAAAGGACACATTCAAGCCCAAAATAGTTATGAAGCCAGAAATCATGAAAGAAAAGTGTTAGATCTGCAACTTCTCATCACTCTACAAGATCTTGTAAAGAAATCAAAGATGATTGGACGATCTTCAAATCGAAATATCGTCGTGTCATCGTACCAAGAGGCCATTCCGCCACCAAAACATTTATTTTGAACTAAATGTTGGTGAGAGATCACAATGTTTATGTATCATAGGATATTTAATATTTAATTTGCTTCTCGCTCCTAACCTCCTTTTAAAAATACTCAAAAACCTAATTATTATGTATATGGAAAACCTAAACATGTCATGTGAACTGCATATTAGTTAGATGCTGAATTGTCACATGGAGGAGTTCATTAGGAGTTTGAATGATTTTATTAGGAGTTCAACTTTACACTACTGCACATTAGCTAGACTCCTAGATGACAAATGCACTTAACCTAATCCTTAAGAAATTAGACTTAAAGTTAAGCTAATAATTATAGAATCATTGGAGTTAAGCTAATAGTTATCTAATATAACCATGATTAGAGTTAAAGTTAAGCTAATAGTTGTATCTCATTATTAATTTAAAAATTAAAATACCAGCAATTCAAGTAAAAGTGATGATTGAAATTGAAGTTAAGCTAATACAACTAATCAATGGACTTCAGCTCATAGTTATATCAAATAATCCAATAGTTTAGGTTTAAGTTTAATTTTTGTATTTATTAGATGTTAACTAAGTTGTTTTTTATTTTTTTTGAAATTATTAATTATGAATTTTGGATGACACCCATATAATAAATTTGGACAATACACTTGTCTCAATCTCATCTAATTTCGGACGACAGCCATAGAGTCGATGTGGACAATACACTTGTCTCATTCTTGTCCGTAGATGAAAAAGCATAGATAGTAGTCCACCCCAAAGTTCTAAGATATATACCTCTATTGACTTAAACATATGAAAATATGATTATATTTTTTTGATTAAAAATATTGAATAAATCAATAGATTTCCATTACAAACCTATGAAAATCTAATTATTTTTTAAAATAATCTATATTTTTTTAAATGTTATTTCAATTACAAACAAACATATAAACATCTATTTTTTTTCAATTCAAGAATGTTGAATAAACCATCATAAATCCAAATCCTACGCTCTATCAAGCACCAAGAGGGATCAAATCATTCTCTTCTTAAGTATTGCACTCAACTATCAGCTTTGGTGGTGTGATTCAGGCCAAAAAACACATCTACATATAATATTTTTATTATTAATATTTAATACTATTTATTGTAAAATATTTTTAATTTTGTTAGGAAAAAACATTACATCTCCTCAAACCATGTGGAAGGCCCTCCTAAAACCATGGGTTGTTTAGTAGGCCTTGCATAAACGACCTCCTAAACCATGTACAATAAAACCATGGGTTGTTTAGGAGACCTTGCACATGGTTTTAAAACCATGTGCCGATTTTTTTTTAGAAATAATTTAATTTTTTATTTTTTAGTATTTTGTAAAATAGGAACATTACAACATCTCCCCTATATTATGTTGTTTTTCTGGCTAATAATTAATTTTTTATTTTTTATTGTTTTGTTAGGCAAAAACATTTTGATGTTTTATTGTTTTGTTAGGCAAAAACATTATAACATCAAAAAATTTAGATCCCCTCATACTAGCATACTAGACTGTAGAACGTTTCTCGAGACAATCAATAACATGGAAATCAATTTATATATATATATATATAATAATGTTGAATAAATCAATAGCGACATTCGAAGATCTACTTTTTCTTTTTTAATTTTCCAATTCAATTCAAGAATGTTGAATAAATTAAATAAATCAATAACATGGAAATCAATCAGTTTTTAAACATGGAAACCATTTTTTTTTTAAATAATCAATGTCATATGAAGAATTATATCAAATTATATTAACCATTTTTCAACAGAATTATATTAACCATTAAAAAAAATGTCACGTTAGCTCAACAGAATTATATTAACCATTAAAAAAAATGTCACGTTAGCTAGGAGAAGCTACTCAGGCCATGGAGCCATGGAGGAGGAATCGGTCATCCGCCCAGCCCGCAGCTTATTAAGGTCCTCTTTATGGCTTAGTTTTGTTTCTATTTCGGATATAGTTATAGCTAAATTAATATTAAATGTCACGTTAATAGAATTATAGCTAATTAAGAAACATGCTTGATTTATATAGTTTTGTTTCTATTTCGAATATAATTATAGCTAAATCAATATAGCTAATTAAGAAACATGCTTGACTTATATAGTTTTGTTTCTATTTCGAATATAATTATAGCTAAATCAATATAGCTAATTAAGAAACATGCTTTGACTTGTATAGTTTTGTTTCTATTTCGAATATAATTATAGCTAAATCAATATTAAATGTCACGTTAATAGAATTATAGCATGCTTGACTTAAATCAATATTAACTTAGCTAATTTAAAGAAGCATGCTACTTAAATTCTTGAATAAATCAATAGCATGGAAATCAGTTTTTAAAACATGGAAATCAATGTCATAGGAATATTCAAATGTCACGTTAACGGAATTATAGCTAATTTAAGGAAGAATGTTAGTTAAATGAATATTCAAAGGTCACATTAATAGAATTAAATCAATGTCATATGAATAGAATTATATCGAATTATTATAGCCAATTTTAAAAAGAATGTTAGTTAAATGAATATTTAAATGTCACTTTAATAGAATTATAGCTAAATCTATATTTAAATCTCGCTTTAATAGAATTATAGCGAATTTAAAGAAGCATGCTCCTTAAATAAAATATTTTTAAGTGAATAGAATTATAATTAATTTAAAGAAGAATGTTGAATAAATCAATATTTTGTGTGAAATAGTTATATGCTTAAATATTTTTAAGTGAATAGAATTATAATTAATGTGAAATAGTTATATGCTTAAATAAATATTTTTAAGTGAATAGAATTATAATTAATTTAAAGAAGAATGTTACTTGGCATCGATGCGATTAGCCAGGCTGCCCGTTTACTTTTTGCCACTCGTGATAAAGAGTCGAAAAATAGTTATTTGCTATTCCTAATCCCCCATATAGTCCGAATATAAAACATTCGGAATCCCCCATATAGTCCGAATATAAAACAATCCGAAAATCGTTGAAATGCATCTCCATAAGGAAATAAAAAAACCAAAACAAAATAAAAATAAACAATAAAAAAACTAGATAAGAAAAACATTTCAATCCAAAGGTAAAGAAGGAACAATGCCAAATATTACAACCAAATGTATTCTCCATAATAAAAATAAGGAAAACCAAAAGCATTTACCAAAGTGAGCTTATTGCTGTCTTCGAATGCGTTCTGGAAATCTAGACAGACAGTGTCTATGTAAAGAAGCTCGCGTTGAAAATTTGTCATAGAGCTGCAGGGTTACAGAAAATTAGTATCAGAAAAGTCAAAACCCAATCCAGAATAGTCGATCAATCTCAATCTGAATTATAGAAACATAGATATCAGAATAGTTAATCAATCTCAATCATATGATGGTCAACTCTCACACAATCTCATATAGATATCAGAATAGTCCATCTCAATCATATGCTGGAAAAACTCTCACAGTCAATCCCATTTGCCCCAATAGAAATATTAACATATGAAACATTGTTTTAATAGAAATCTCAAATGCACTAAATCCTAAATAGATTCTCTTTTATTTATTTTTTTAACTTTGGCATGAGAGTTGATCCATACCCATACCCAATCAGGATGGCTGAAGCTGGCTGTCACAGATAGCAATGTCAACACTATCAGTTCAATTGCCATTACAATGAGACAAAGCAAAAAAGCTACAATATTTTACTGAATTAATGTTCATAAAGAGGTCAAGAAAATGGGCAGGCCTCCCTGTCTTATTCAATATGTTTTGGATCAAAGTTCAGTAAACATCAAATTATTTGTATAATTGTTTGTTGTTTGGATCAAATCAAACTTCAATAAGCATCAAATTATTTGTATAATTGTTTATTGTTTGGATGAAATCAAAGTTCAATAACCATCAAATTATTTGTATGAATGTTTGTTGTTTGGATAAAAAATCATTATGTTACTATGGATCGAAATTCAATAATCATCAAATCATTGCGTTTTGTGTTAGATTTTTTTGTCAACAAATTCAATTGAAAACAAGAGTAAACATGTAATATGATATACAAAGATTTAAAATAAAAGGCTCTCATAAAGTGGCGGTGCTGTATCTTATAAAGTAGCAGTGCCATTATCTAAACATTCAGAGACAAAATCTTATAACAAACAAAATATCCATCCTATCGATCAATTTCAACAAAGAAAAAGAGATGAATTTAATTTCATGAGACATGAATTTAAAATAAGTATATAAAATGAACACTGTAAGTGTTTTTTGTTTTGTAATCCTCTCTGAAGAGGAAGAGAGGTTAATTTAAACTAAGCTATAGAAAATGGACACTGTAAGTACAGAAGCTGCCCAAAAAGAAAAACTCCAAAATATCCTTTGTACTGGTAATTTAAAAAGACTATACTTTGTACTAGTCTGTGTTGGCACCTATTTGAGAAGACATAAACAGAAGTAGTGTGTTGGCACCTATTTGAGAATACATAAACAGAAGTAGTGTAGGCTAAACAGAACAGGATGCATAAACAGAAGTAGGGTGGGGCACTAAAGAATATCTGATAAAAAGTAGGGATGGCAGTTGCAATAGGATGCATTCATCAACCAATGTCTATTGACAAATGGAAGAAGGGATAACATTCAATCTTGAGCAGCCAATGTCTATTGACAAATGGAAGAAGGGATAACTTTCAATCGTTTCAAGATTGAATTAGTTGAATCCAACATTAAAAGAATGGGTAACCATGCATGCAACCTATAGATGAACCTAAAAAATGTGTTGGGACTTTACATTTACAATATAGACAAATAAATACTTTGTAAATCCTCAATCATAAAAGCACCAAGAGAGGTGAAATGGATCATATGCATCTGCCTGCCAATTTCTCGATCTCGTTATATCTGCAGATTTCATGGAAGGCATTAATCCCTCCATTTTCAATTCATCTTCACCAACCTGCATTTTGTAAGCTGCAAAGTCTTCCAGAGGTGGAAGTTCAAGCGGAGGAGGCAGCGCCTGCAGCGTTGGCCAGGCAGAGTCCATTAGTTCCAGATCCTGATTATCCAGCAGGATTTCACCCAATGGAAGATCGTACTTTATTTCGTTTCTTCTAATTTCTGATTCAGTATTGCTGGCAAGAGAACAATCAAGACTGGCAGTCAAATTACTCCATTCACTATTTATTAAATTATCACCTTCATGTTGTTCCAATGGATCAATACCAGGACGAATATGATCAGCAGAAAACTGAGGCCGCGTCCCCACCTTCCCTGCAGTGAGATCTTCAAAACCAACCAACTTCCTAACCTTGGTATGATCATTGTGATTATTATTATTGTCATTGCCGCTGCTATTGCTATTGCTGTTTGCTGTCGCTGCAACAATGGCCGCACTGTGATGATGATGATGATTACCGTGTACTTCACCATCATAGTTGCTTGCAGAGACGGAATCAAGAGACCCAGAATTGACAGAATCAGAAAAATGTTGCAGCTGCCCACTGTTGTTATTGATATTATGATCTTGATCTCGGAAGCTCTGCCTAACAACATTCCTATCAAAACAAACCTTGGAAGGAAGATGATGGTGGGAGCTTCGGCGCTTGGTAGCTGAAGAAGAGAGATGAAAAGTCCGTTCGGGAGCATCAGTGCTGCAATTAGTACTAGCAGCCGAGCCATTAAAACTGCTTAGATTAGTATCATTTTGAGGGCCACTTTCATTATTTAATCTCGTGTCAGGCAGATTGAGACGAGCGCAAGAACCATAGAGAGTCCTTGCAGCTTTATCGTAGGCAAGAGCGGCTTCCTCTGCAGTGGCGAAGGTGCCGAGCCAGAGGCGAGCGCCTCTGTTGGGTTCGCGGATTTCAGCCACCCATTTACCCCATGTCCTCTGCCTAACACCTCTGTAATTACACAGACTATTTTCTGGTCCTCCTTTGCCCTTCATGCAACCTTTCTTGGATCCCTTTGCAGGAATCTTCCTTATCTGCTTCTTGGGAGCACTAAACCCCGTGAAATCTTTATTATGAATACTGGAACTCAACATCCTGCAGAAACCTCCCCCGTTATCATCATTGTTGTTATTATTATCAAAAGTCGTCGTCGATGTCGATGCAGTTGCAGTACTGTTAATTCTACGACCACCACACCTCATCTCAGTGAAAAAAAAAAATTAGAATTGTGAACAGATAAAGTATTCAATCTGGGCGCTGCAATAGTTTTATGTTTTCCTCTTCCTTCTCTTCTTGATTGTTTGAAGAGCCTGATATAACTATCTCCCTTTCTTGATTGTTTCCCAAATCTGATAGTTCTTGAATCTTTGGAGAATCAGATATGACAATCTGCCCTTCTTGATTGTTTCCAGAATCTGGTGGAACTAGCCAACAGCAGCTTGAGATTTGAATAGATGAGATCGTGTAGACCAGCTGTCTGCCCAGCCGTTGGCCTGTGGATCAAACAAGAAGTGAGGAGATCCTGCAGTGCCACGATTTCCACTTAGAGATCTTGCACAACAGTTTGCTGCGTCCACAGGTGGCTGATTAGTACAGACGTCAAGAATTCGGGCGCACCCACGCGTCTCCTTGAATTTGCTTGCCTCTTGACCCTTCCAAGCGCTCCTCATTTCTTTCCGCCTCTTCGAGCTTTGTGTACAACTTTATCTTGAATTAATTACCATCTGTCCACAAGCATACTTAATTCTATACACGAACGTCATAAGCTTGGAACCCAAGCATTCAAGATAGAGTCCAAATCTAACACTGTAAAGGGTCTTGTTTTAGGTTATTTAAGTTCAAGTACAGCTGCATATCCGTATAAAATATCTTGTTGGCGTTTCTGAAATTATTTACATTTAAATATTAAAATTAAATAATAATATTATAATTAATAAATAAACAATATACTCTATGTAAATGGTCATGTCATTTTAATAGTTAGCTTAATTGGTAAGACATCTGCAGAGGAGGTCACTAGTTGAGCGTTGAATCTGCTGGGGTTAAGTTTTTGGCAAGGAAGGCTGAGGCTTACTATCCATGATTGATTTTCATTGAAAAAAACGAATAATTATGTCATCTATAATGTTAAAAAAGTAAACTAATTATTTATATTTTAAAACACTAATTTGATTTTTATTGAAAAAAATGAATAATTATATCATCTATAATGTTAAAAAAAAGTAAACTAATTATTTATATTTAAAAACACCAATTTAGTCCCTAGATGGAGTGGGGTGGCATGGAGGTATAATGATTCAATATAGAAGAGATCATGAGCCTGCTCCTCCAATGAAGGTTTGGGTTATGATGCTCATAAGGAAACGTTTATTGCATATCATGGCTTGCATATCATGGCAAGAGGTAACTATCAGAATGGTTTGTGCCATGGGAAGCATAGTTTGATCAACACACCAATATGGAGAATTTCCTTATCAAAGGCACATATGTTGGGACTTTTTGGTTCTGTTTTATCCACCTCTAGTTAGCCAGTTTCTAAAGAAATTTGTTGGTTTCAATCTACCTAGGAGTGAATATTCAGCCGCTAAAAGAGAACCCAAACTTTGCTCAGAGACGAGCTTTGCTTTGTGGGGGAAGTCTTGTCTACTCTTTCATTGTCAAGGTTGGGAAAGCATACAACCATAGGGTTTTAAGGGAGGATATTGAGGATGAGATACATCCAAGGGTTCTATCCAAGGGTTCTAGATGCAGGCAATACTCGAACTAGGAAAACAAAGTACTTTAAAATTGTTTCCCTATTTTGGGTAATGAAATCCCTTCTCGACAAAGCTTTCATAAAAACTAAAATCAAGTACCATGAAGCACAAGACCAAATCCTCAATCTCATCCTCAATACCACTACTTGATTGCAAATGTACTGAAAAAAGTCAACTCCTAACAAAGAGGTGCCCATGAAGACATTGACATTTAATGCTCCAATTTAGTTTTGTTTTAAAAGTTTATTATAAATCTCTATTTAATAGTGTTTTTTTATCATACTAAATATAAAGCTTTTGATATTTTTAAAAACTAAAGTAACTTTATGTGTTATAAGTAAAATATTATTTTGCTTGTGTTGTTGTTTGTTGTTGTTTCCTAGTAACACCTGAGATTACATATGTTATTTACAATTTATCATAAATAAAATTTATGATTTTTTTTATGAAAAAAAAAACACATAAAATTATGTATGTTATGTACAATTTTATTTTTAAATAAATATAATTTTTTTTATTTAAAATAAAAACAATATATATATATATAAATTATTATATATATATATTGAAAATGAAAATAATAAAAGACAAATAATAAAAGTGATAATAGACGAAACATAAAAAGAATAACATTAAAATGAAATAGAACTATACTACTTTAAAATAAAAAACCATCAGGGTCAAAATAACAAATTACAATAGGAAAAAGCAAATAACGTAATCTTCCTTTTCAAAGAAATCAATGAGAACATGATACACTCAAATAAAAAAGACAAAATAAAGGTAAGAATGAAACATCCCAATCTAAATGAGTGGAGAACACTTTTTGAATAGAAGTCAATGTGAATAGAAAGTGAATGAAAATGCTATACACTCAATTCAAAAGTCAAAGCGGGGTAAGAATGAGATGTTCCATAGAAAATGGGTGGAATGAGATGTTCCATAGGAAATGGGTGGAGTGGAACACTATGCGATAATCAAATTCCATAGGTAATGGTTCGACACTATTTTGAATGATTAATAATATAGTTATGGCATATGGCAAAAAAAATCGAATATTAAGAAAATATAATGGATGATTCGAAATATTGAAAAATTATATATATAGATTTTAGAATATTGAAATAATTTTGATAATTAAAAATGTATTTATATAAATTTTGTATAATTAATTATTTATATTAATATGATATATAAAATAAATAATTTGGAGGAAATGATTTCATACAAATATTTGAGAATCTATTTTCATCATAAGATTAACAAAAATTATAATATTGAGAAAAAAATTAATCGAGGGTGGAAAACTTATTATGGACTTGAAAACAATTGTAAATCACTATAGCTTTGGTTTTGGGATAAGAAGAAACCGATTTTCGAAACTCTGGATGGGCTCCAACATCTCTAGAGAGTGATCCATTATCCTTTTGGATTGTTACTGCGTCTTGAATTTGAAATGACGTTTCGAGTAGGAACTTGCTCATCTTGAGGGAAGTAGGCCAACAAGAAGTTTAGAGCATTTTAAAGAAGGATAGAGCAAAGTCAAAAAAGGTTTATAACATATAGACTCAAAATTAAAGGAAATACACCCTATCCTATCATCCTCAGTGTCTTCCCCATTGAGAGCATGGCTATGACCATGTAGCTGATGTGCAAGAGAAAGATAAACAACATGTGAATAAGAGGCTCCCTAAGAGCTTCATATTCTAGTGAAAATTACGTACTACTTAAGCAAGGTTGGCATAAATATGCAAAGTCTTGGATAAATCATTTGGAAGTCCACAGGGAGATCATGTTACAAAATAGTGATAATATTAAAGTATTATTGCACCTAAATTTGAAAAGAAGTTGTGGTGAATTAAAGAATTAGAGGATAAGCATAAATTAACATACTATAAGGAGGTGATCGCTGATTAGAATATCAAAAGTATATCTCTATTTTAACTAGCATAAAGAATAAATCTACATTGCTAAAATAAAAACAAACTCTCACAAGCTCTATAATGAAATATGGCACTAGACAATTCCAAAAACATCTTGTAACAAAAGAATTCCTCATCTTTGTGACACTAACAAGGTTAGAGATAAAAATCATTTTTCTCATAAAATGTCCTACATACCCCAACATTAAAGCATAATTTCAAAATATTTACTAAAATACTAACATTCTTAACATTTTAACTCATAACAACTATAGTGATTCAGGAATGCATTTTGAGCACATAAATAAAAATCTAAAGAAAATCAAGTGAAGTGATTTCTTGCTTCTTCTTCTTTTTAGGTTTGATAAACCAATATTGGTCTCATTAAACATTAATAACCATCATCACTATAAATATTAAAATGTGTGTGTGTATATATATATAAAATATAAACAAATGAAATTTATAAATTTTATTAAAAAATATTAATAATTAAAATCATCTTATTTTAATATGAAGTAACTTATTTATTCTAAGTTTGCAACTTTTATGATAGGTTTTGGTGGAAATCTTGTAATTTTTTTTTTTGAAAATCAATATTTATAAATAGACTGAACACTTTTAAATACCATTGTGTCATCCAAATTATGCAATTTCCATTCTAATATATGTGATTCTATTTTTTTTTAAAGATTTCCAACCAAATTTTAAAAAAAATAAAACAAAAAAAAATACTCAAAAAATATTAAAAATTTAAAATATTTAAACTATATTTTTAATATAATATTATTTTTACTAAAACCTTAAAAATATAATATTTTAATTAAATCAATAAAATTCACAAAAATCTAAAATAATAACATAACGTATAAGTGCAAGGCATTAGAGACTTAAAAATAATCAAAATATATGTTACTAGTGTAACATATATTTTTTAAAAATGGTTAAGGAATCAATATAAATACTATATGGGTAATGGGTCTTTTAGAATTATGATATATATGACATAATGAAAAGGGAACTAATAATATAATTCTTTATAAAAATATAAAATTGCAACATGTAGAATTAGTCATATAAATTAAATTATGATTTTATAATAAAACTAATATGTTTATAAATATATTTAATAATATGGGATTTTTTTGATGTGTTTCTGGAGTGCTAGGGTTTGAAGGAGTTTTCTGCTAAGAATCTGGTCAGCGCTGCCTGCTCGCTAAGCCCATCAGGACGCAGAGGCTGGCTGGTTCACTTGGTAGTTTGGCCTCCCTAGGTGAACCTATGATGGAGACGGTCTCTTAGACACCCGTTGGGAACAATGAGGCGATTTCAGCTGCAAAGGATAAGTAGGAGGGTTCGGTCATCGGATGAAAGCTAGGTGTGGGGGGCTGCCTGCCAAAAGCCCCCACCATTCCAACAATATATGTTAGATTAGAGAAGGTGAGGGGCACGATAGAGCTCTGGAAGGAGAAGGCATTGATTGGAAAGTTTGTGGGGATTTGGCCCAAGGAAAAGGATCTGGTTAAATGGATCAACAGCGTTTGGAACCCTAAGGGCCACTATGACCTGCAGCTTGACTCCAAGGGTTTCTTCACTATTATTTTCTTCAATCAGGGGGACCGTGACCGTATCTTGGAGGGAGGCCCTTGTTTCTTTTTCTCTGTTGGCCTTTATCTTCGCCCATGGAAGGAAAGATTCAACCCTGAAACAGAGGACATGACTGTCGCCCCAGTCTGGATCTGCCTCTTTTCTCTTCCAGGGGAATATTGGGATCTGGAAACCCTGAGGGATATTGGAAATACCCTAGGGGAATTTATTAAAGTGGCTGGGAAAACCAAGGCCCAGAGGTATACTTCTTTCGCGAGGATTTGTGTCTACCTGGATCTCTCCAAAGAGCCACCAGAAGCCATAAACCTAAATTGGGAAGATGAAGAATGGATCCAAGCCATAGACTATGAGCAGATTCCCTTCAGGTGTAGACACTGTCATGAATACAACCACTTGGGAAGAAACTGTCCTAGGATGGCTGCAAAGTCTGACCCAGCTGACCATCAACTGGAGGGAGCTGGGAATATTTCTGATGGCTTCACCCAGGTTAAGAACCATAAAAGAAGCAGGGCTAGCGGGACATCAAAGGCCAAAAAAGACATGGAGGCGTGAGATAACCGATCCAAGAATGCTTTCACAGTCCTTGGGGACATGGCAGAGGATGGAAAACCTAAGGAAAAGAAGGAAGAGGTGCAGCCCACCAAGGACATCAGTGCCCCAGAAGGGATGGAAACCCAACAAATGGAAATAGTGGAAGAAGTAGAGGATAAAGAAATGGAACTAGGTGAACTAGATCTCGATGCGATAGAAGCGGAATGTGGAAAAAAGGGG
This sequence comes from Pseudotsuga menziesii, assembly GCA_001517045.1. NCBI lineage: Eukaryota > Viridiplantae > Streptophyta > Pinopsida > Pinales > Pinaceae > Pseudotsuga > Pseudotsuga menziesii. Next base: position 142,119 of record LPNX010256682.1, on the reverse strand, counting down.
AAAGGTTACATACCCAGAAGGAAAATCGAGCTCCTCCAGGAAGCAATCATCAAGGCTGGGGCTCACCCAAACCTGGGGATAGACCCAAACCCCCAAACAGGATATAAGCGGAAGTCTCTAGAGGAGGAACAACACAGAGGAAGGAAATCAAACAAGCAATGCATTGCAGAAGTAGGTGTCAAGCTCATAGAATCAGGCCAATACCCAATGATCAAGGAAGCCTTCTCTAAAGTATCCAAAGTTTTCCAATGAAGCTAATCTCTTGGAATAGAAGGGGGTGTGGTGGCCCCAGGAAGTGGAGGACTCTCAACAGAAAAATTAAGCAAGAAAACCCTGATATCCTCTTTCTCCAAGAAACTAAATGTGGTTTCGAAGGCTTGGAAAAAAAATAGAAGTAGAATCTAGAAGGGCAGCCAGGTGATGGCCTTGGATGCTTCTGGGCAATCAGGGGGCATCGCAATTTTCTAGCTCCCCCAGGTGGTAGATCTCACAAACTGGAGCGCTAATAATTTTTCCCTCATGGCAAACTTCCATCACCTTGTGTCTGGGGTGAAGGGTACTCTGGTGAACATTTATGGCCCCAAAGCAGAAGCGTGTTCGCACATCCAAGGGTGTGTGTGCATTCATGTTGGTTCCTGCTCGCGCGCTCCTATTGCATCATAATTGGGTAGGAGCTTCTTGTGGGTGCCCAACTCTACTTTCCTTAATATGATTCCAAAGGTAAATAAACCATCAAATTTTGAATTCTTCCAAATAATCTCTCTTTTGTATCTACATATACAAAACTATTTCTAATAGTGTGTCATATCACATAAAACTTTCACTCTAGTTGCATATCTATAAATATAAGATAGGGTTCCTATCTAGAGGAGACATTCAAGGTGCCATTGGCTCTACCAATAAGTCTTACACACTATTCACATGCATCATGCGAGGGCCTTTATCTAAAAAAATGATATTTCTAAATCCTTCAATAGGGTTAAGTGGATATACATTTGAATTATTTTTATATATGTTGGGTTCTCTTGGTATTTCATAAAATGTATCGAATCTTGTAAAACATCCCAATACATTTCTATACTTATCAATGGTTCAACCTCCACTTCCTTTCCCATCACCCATGGTCTTTGAAAAGGATCTCCACTCTCTCCATTACTCTCTCTCTCGGTTATTAAGGGCCTCAGTAAATTTATCACTATTGACCTTAGAGTAGGTCTCATTAAAGGTATCAAGTTCTCCACCTACAACCAACTTACTCACTTGATGTTTTTGGATGAAATTTTACTCTTTGTGGATTTATCGACAAGATAAACAAAGGACCTCTCTAATACACTAGATATTTTTTGAAAGTAAATGGGAATGGACATAAGTAAAACCAGATAACTCATCCACTTCAAACATGTTCCTCATTTCCACTATGACTCGATAATCTTAAAATTTCTCCCCTTCACCACTCAAGAGTTTGAAACCTCTCTAATTTATCTGGGGTTTCACTTGAAACCTAACAAGTATGTCATCAAAGAATAGTCATGGATGGTAGATCATAGCCCATATTAACCATTGGGTGAACAAGTGGGTATGTGGACCTAGAAAGGTTACACTGATCAAGAGAATACTATATGCCATACCAATCTACTAGTTATCTCTAGAAACTATCCCCATCCATACTCTCTCAATATTTTGACAAATAATGATCATATTTCTTTAGAAAGGGATAAAGGACAACAAGGTCCTAACCATGGTCACTTGGGATACACTATAAAGACTCAAGAATATTAGAGTTCAAGGCATTAAACAACTGCCACTATTTGGAAAAGCACTAGTAGAAATAGGAACTTGGAAATTGATCAACGATAGTGGGATATGGAAAGAAATTTTCAATCAAACACTTCCAAAAAAAATTAACGCTACAAAGAAAACACCCTTTAGTAGAGGTTATAGCAAAAAATTTAGTGTTATAAGATTAGAAAATATTTCCAAAAAAAACTCTTCTACAACTATATTCGATTCCAACAACTATATTCACTGGAGAAATGTTGTCAATGATTTTTTAGGGAACGACTTGGTGTCCATGTAACCCACATACACTGTTGGTAGCTATCAATCCAATATGTTTATTTTATATTAGATACCTCCATAGTCGTAGATTGGATAACATCCAAACTCTTACTAGTTTTTTTACCTTGAATGGTGAATTGACTGTTAGATTCAGGTTCTAGCCGAAATGACTATTTTTTAAGCAATGCCTCTACCAACACTTAAGGATTCCACAGTTTTTTTCTTTTTTTTTCCCCTTTGATTGCACCAACTACTCACACGAGGTGTGTAGAATGTAACTATATCTAATGATTGAATTTAGCGATGGTACCACTTATTCTTTTAAATTTATTTTTATTTGAAATATATATTTAATAGAATTGACTAATCATGGCGACTAATTATTTATTCTCTTTCAGAGTAGAATGACTATTTCTTCAACGGATTTCTTTTTCTTTTTCTTCTTTTGACAGTGGAGTTCTCTTCTTTTAGTAGAAATTATGAATGGAGGAAAACCAATTTTGGTTAAATATTTGGTAAAATCATAGAAACTCTAGAAATGATGATCAAAAGACAAATCAAAGAATATTTAATAAATTTTGAGTGGTCAAAAACCATACTAGACAACAAGGCGCTGGCACCAATGTGGAGAACCAATTTGGTTCACTAAATAAATATCCAAAATAGATATGCAAGTATAAAGAATCCATATAGGAGTATCTTTGAATCATGAATCAGAGGTGATATAGATACAATGATAGGCCCCTTATATACAATCTTAACAGGCACCTTTGATTATTCTTCACAAGGGTTGTGTCCCTTAGATTATTATTATTATTATTATTATTATCATTATTACATGAACCCTTGTTTAAAACCGCACATGTCAATGAGATATTTTGCAATCTCTCTTAGTGGAAACAACACAATCTCACTAAAGGCCCTTCCATAGACTCATTTTTATGCTTAATACACTTATTAACAATTTACAAAAGGAAATGCAAATGCCAATGGTTTACCCTAGCTTGTGCAAGCTTAATCAATTGCGTTGGGTCCATTACAAATAATTTTGAAAGTCATAACTAAATAAGGAAGAATGACTCAATTCCATCATATTCAAACAAGGAATTCTTGCTTTATGTTTCCATATCATTGTCCACATGCATTGTAGATCGATAGGTAATATTCAATGCTTGGATCACTAAGAAAATGGTTTCAAAATACTTCCCTCGCAATCCTCATTGAACAAGAGGCCTCCAGGTCAAAGCCACAAGTTTGTATATGAGGATCTCAACTCCAAAATTAAAAAGATGACACCTTGACAACCCTCACTGCTTATTAACAGTCAATCTAGAATATTAGGACCATCAAAACTTTCATGTTACAATAGGGGGGGACATTTCCCTCTCTGTAGGCATTAGTGACAACCCTTCTAGCATCCATATTTCACTTTCAACTTTCCTTTCCAAACTAAAATCATTCTCTAAGGTTTAGGTTCAAAGATACATAATTCATGATGAATTTTCTCCTTTAAAGTGCCCATGAAGATATTTAGAAATTATTATTTGAAATTTTCTTCACTCTAAAACTCAACTTTTGAAAATTATTAATGTGCTTTGTATCAATTTGATAATGAATTTGTTGCTCTTAATATCCCCATGATATATTATCAATTCATCCATAAATATAGACTCAATATATTCCTTATTATGATCACAAATCCATTGGTAGCACACAAATTGATCAGGTTCTAAATACAAGGATGCAATAGTTAACTTTTGTATGGTAAGCACTTGGTATAGATAAAAAACATTCTCCATCCATAATGTCATGTTATGGGATTATTAACATCAAGCTTCTTCATATTTATTTTGGGAATGAAGTAGTTCCTTTGTTTTGAGTTGAACGCATGATAATGTAGATTATGGAGTGATGATTGATCAAGTTTAAGGGACTCAAACATCTTGTTCTTCAAATGTCTTTAATTTTGATCAATATGTGATTGGCCTTGAGAACATCTTGTTCTCTTTATCCTCATCTTGAGGAGATAAAGTAGGAGTAAAGAATTCCCTATCTCATTTAAAATTACCCCTTAATATATTTGAGATAATGATCCAAGTTTTCCATCGTTTGATCCATGTTTTCAATTTTACCTTCTAATTTATTCTCTAAATGTTTCAAATACACATTTGTTTTGATAAGTCATTTAGTTTGTCATATATTCCCTAAATTAGATCATTGGTTATGCATATCTTAATTTTCTTCCTGAGTCATAGTTGATATTTCTAGAGGTTTAACCGGTGTTAGCATTTTTTCACTACCTTTTCCCTATGGGATCACAAGAATATTTATCTATATTTATTCTATATTTCAATTTCACCACAGTTTTTCAATCACCCCAAAAATATATTTCAAATTTGTTTATGTCATTGTAAGTTGCATACCTTTCCAAACCCTGATTTTGAGAATGTCTTGATGGCTAACTTTCCACCAAAGGTAACTATGAAATTTAGACCCTCCTAATTCTCAAAATTTTATTAGTATCATTATGTCTTCTCTATAGTTCCATAGGTTTGACCAATTTCTAATGTGCCAAGAGAAAGTTATGGTAACTTTCCCAAAGCTTGTTGTTATTGTCCCATTCACGAGAGAAAATTTGTACGTCTTTCCACGTGTCTAATTTTACAATTATGCTTTTGAAAATTTTTCTATCACAAACACTATGTTGGTATTATTTCTTATGCAATAGGTGTCACTCAATTTGGATCTTTCAAGGTTGAGATATCATAGTTTTCTTAGAATACCTTTTCGAAACTAGTTTTTGGACTAGTAAAACTCCCCAACTTTCAAAGACTAACTGCAAAATTATAACGAACCAAGACTTGGAATTTTATCCTAAGGCTCCATAAAATTAATTTATCTGAAATATCCCCCAAAATAATTATAGAAAAAGTGTCTCTAATACTAAATATTATGCACCAAAATCCCAAGCCAACATAGTAGTAGAAAAAGAGAGTAACCCAATGCCTTGAGAATGAAATAAAGAAGAACAAAAAACCTCTCCGAGGGGAAAAATGTGTTTTATAATGTATCAAATGCATAAGATATCATATATAAAACTAAGTCTCGTTGGTATATAAACGAGATAAAGGTTACATTTAAAATTAAGGTCCTAGCTTACCAATAAAGACAATACTATATAACAATAGAAATAAAATGTCATAATATCTAGGGTTTAACATTTCCATAGGGTGTGGTGTTTAGAAATTATGCAATGCCAATTAACCATGGGTACCATCCTAGAAATGAGGGAAAATACTTAATGAGTTTTCCTAAAAAAATGCATTCTGCGTATTAGGAAAATTATTGATAGCTAAGTTTGTAGAAACTAGTAATGTGAATATAAAATTGAATAGACACAACTAAGAATAAAGATTGATTTTATACTAACAAAAACAAATGAGACTTGAAAAAACTAGTCTAAGCCCCTAGGAGAAGGAAGTTACTTCTACTCCTTGACCGACTCTTTAAAATTGCATTTTATGTTCATGGTTTTCTGAGATTAACAATAAATTCAATCATTTTTATTTTTTATTTTCGAAAAATGGTTCACCTAGAGTAAGAAACTATCTTTAATGAAACTTGATTCGATGTTACACCCCACTTGAATGATTAATTATAATTATTGTATGTTGATGGAATTTTTATGGGATGTTGTCTTTCAAAGGCTTTGAATCAATCACATCTCATGATCTTAACCAAAAATGGATTTCCTTCTAATTCTTCTTCCTCATATAGGTGTTCCAATATTCTTCTTCATTTAGGTGTTTCTTATTTGTTGAGGTTCCTAATTCTTTCCATTAGCAATTTTGGTAGAAATTTCATGCAATAATAATAATAATCATTAGGTTAACAAAAAGTTAAAGGTCACACTCCTTTCACCTGATGACCATTCAATGCATATAAGTTCATCATTATCATCAATTCTTATTATTCATTTATTAGTACACAATTTCATAAATACTCTGTCATACTCTATCAATATCATAATAAAGGAAGTATAATTTATTCCATTTGGTATCAAAGCCAATACTTGGCCAATTTCATGGCTTAAATCCATACTCAACAATCAATCAGTGCAAATCATTGCCATATATACAAGAAACGTTCAATCCAATTATGGGCAGTTGCATGATCAATAAAGTCTCCAATTCATCATACAAATGTCATTATGCCACTGCTACTATATCCTACTCATATGTTTCCATTTAGCTAGTAATTTAATATATATTTCCAGCCATCTATTGATCATACAACTGATTGGCTTTTGTACGCATTTCACAACATAACCGCTAGGTTTGTACAATCTACCATCAATGTGATACATCGTTACCACCACTTGCGCCTATACGCCTAGACATCCTATCAACACACACCAATTCTCAATCTGTACAATGAATTTATTTTATCCCCACATGATTTCCATACATTTAAATATCATGACCCTTTTTTTAACCTAGGAAATATATTTATATAAAATAGTACCTTTAAAAAACACAATAATTAAAAATTAGATTAAGCTGGGCCCTGCAAGAAGAATGCCACAACCAAAATAGAATTATGATGACAAATTGCAAGCAAATTTCACTATGATGAATGACAAGCCTATAATGTCATGCAACTTGTGGATAAGATTGAGAAGTCATAAAAAGAACAAGGGGACAAAATTGACAAATTGTTAGAAGATACACAAAAAATATTGACCGACAAAATTAACACGTCAATAGAAGATTCTAAAATAGGATGGATAGAATCAATAAAGAAGGGAAAGAATTGTCACATACATGATACAAGATACATTTTTTGGACATTTATGTGAAGAAAAATAATTTCACAATTGCATATCTATGATATAAGAGGGATTTTGGGACATCGATGTGAAGACAAATCACTTCATTATAAAAAACTAATGGACAAAAATGAAGAAGAAAATTTGAACTTTAAAGTTCAAATTTCAAATTTCAAATTTCTAAATTTAGTGTATCATGATAGGCAACTTAACCTACTGTAACTGTAGGTTAAGCAATTTCAAATGTATCATTATCTTCAATATCATGCACCCAACAAAATAAGAATGAATATGAGGTCATCCCAAAATAACTATTACTCAAAAACAAAAAAAATACAAGAACCGATCACAAAATATATCCCACCCCATCTAAGGAAGGTTAATAAGACCCAAAACCCAAGAAAAGAGTTAAGGAAACTTATTGTTTCCCTTGCACCCATGACATGGATATTACAACCAAATACTATGAATCTTAAAGGAATCACAAAAAATACAAATATAACCATGCTTGTAGATTCCATCCATACTTGTAATTGTATAGACATCAATTTCATTAAGAAACTAAACCTTATTGTAAATCCCACCAAGTACTTAACAATTATGATCATTGACAAACAAAACGCCAAGAGAGAAGGACGATGTCATAATGCTTTGGTTATCGCAAATAGGATTTTATGATCTACCACTTGATGAGATGTATATAGTTTTAGATGTTGAATGGTTGAATCGTGCATTTGGGCACTTATATCACCAACCTCAAAGAACAATTCATGCACTACAAAAATTTACCCCAAAATCCGACACCTTGCATGTCTAAAATTTGACACTTCTCTGTCGCCTTTTCGACACATACACCTTTTTTTTGCCGTCGATGGCATAACATCGGATCTTCGACGTGCGACTAATGTGGGTCGAAGATCTGACAGACCATTGTGTCGCATATTCGACCGTATTTCCTTCCAAAGTGCCAATCGAAATTGCATACACTGTCGAAAATCCGACGTCTACCAACCCTTGAAGTGTTAGACATACGACGGGCAGAAGTGTCGGATGAATGGCGCTGCCATCGGTAATTTTATCTAGAAAGTGTCAGCTAACCGATGCCATCCGACACTAGAAGAGTCGGCCTTCCGACGCGATCCGACACTTGAACTGTTGGTCGTCCGACGAGTGGAAGCATCGGAGTCATGCCATGGCCGTCGCATGTGTTTACCGAAGTGTCGGAAGCATGTCGAAAAAGCGACTCATGTTGATGGATTTAAAAAAAAAGATCCAAATATTAACTAGTGAACATTAGAAAGACATATTTAACTAACTCGTAATTGTACCTAGGGGTGCAATAACAGCGTCGTGTTGCAAGCTAAGCTAAGCTAGGTTTACCATTGAGTTGTAATGCCCAAAATGTATGATTAAGGTTTTACTATACCATTATCATAAAAAAAAAATTAGAAACAATAATAATAATCTTATTACCACAGCGCTGCAAACAATTATAAAGACTCGTTCATGTACGAATCATAAAATATTTGACACTTGTGACAGGAACAGTGACCAAAAGTGTGGAATGGAAAACCAACAACCCAATAACTTTTCTACTTTTCAAGTTTTGGTCCTGAAATTGTCCATTTCAAAAAATCTTTTTGGGATCGAGGAACAGTGTAGAAAGACACAATCTTAGTTATCATATGTAGTTTATATCTCATGCAATCTCAGTCCTGTTTTGATCAGAACCCATCATCTTCCATCCTGCACTTACAATTCTCGTTTCTGTGACGTATAAGCTTTCCACATTCTTCAAAAAAAGTCTACTCCACATCCTAAAAAAAAGTCTAAGGGGATTTGAAATTTGATAGGAAAAAATGGTGTGACAACTAGTCCTGAATGCGTTCTTTCCACTCAGAATCATATATATGGTCTGAAGAAGTATTTATTTTGACAAAAGCAATTATATGACTACCGTGAAAACTTTATTAGACTAACTCCTTTTATCTTTCTCGTACTCAGCAACCATATATATATATTTTGGATAGTAGTTTCACTGTATAACTCAAATGAGCTTATATATATATTATATGCCCCGTACTTTGGATGTATGAAGCTTCTCAACACTCTAACTTTGTTACGAACTACTATATCATGAAACTAAAGACTGAAGATATGTAAAACCTTCCAGTCAAAAAACTGATATAATCTACTTACAAGGGATCAAAAACTACCTTTACATTCAGGAGAAGCCACACCTGCACAGAGAAAGGGTGTTTGGAATGCAGAAGTAGATCATATAAGGGCCAAAAGATATACAAGAATGGCGAGTCAAGAACTTGAAATAAAAACAAGAATGAAAGACTGTATAGTGGGCGATGCAAGTTCATATTAGAAATACACACATACTTGCAAATATTTCCTAATACAGTACTTACTATCTACTTCAAAAATCTAAATCATGTGTAGTTCAGATCTCAGAAATGGTATTACCTTAATGGATAACACTCAAGACCCATTACTTATAAGCCCAGCAATTACGCACCCACATGTTCAATCCAGTCTAAACACAGCTCTGAAAATTAAACACAAATGAGATTCAATGATAAATATGGGACGTCTTACTTGATATTAACCCCGTCAGGAAAAGTATATCTGGTCACATTTCTGGCAACCCAATTGTCAGCAGCTTGAGAATCCAGGGTCAACACCTCGAACATCTCATTGGGAATGGCCACCATGACTTCGAGGTTGCTGAGTGCCAAATCCCTCATGGTGTCAAGATTTGCATCAAACAGCTTCACTTTCTTGATACCATTGTCTCTCAGCAGCTGCACTACGATGTATGGAGGAAGTGGGTGCATGGAAATTGTACCCCAATCCACTCCCAGTCCTTGCACAACATCACAAAATGCTGCTGCAATCATCAAAAGGATTCCAAAAACCATCCTCACGCTTGCCATTGAAATCTTTGAACACCTCAAATCAATGTATAAAGCCTTCTATATATCTGTATAAATCAGTGTATGTGTTCTTATATCTCTGAATTCTTGATAGAAATCTACATGGGATAGGATGGAAATTGTTTTGAAAGAACAACGCAGTGGACGATGCAGGTACAGGTATAGCATGCAGGAATTTCAACCCCATATAAATTACAAATTAAAGTATTGAGATTAGCAAAAGATCATTTTCAAATTCAAAGTATTGACAGCAAAAGATCAGTTTCAAAATCACCTCTGCTTCCTTGCTAAAGCCTTTAATTCAACTAATAGAAAAATAGTGCAAACATAAAATATTGGCATCCATCCACCTGCAATGCTCAGTCATCAATTCATCGAAAATCTGCCAAATTTAGTATTCAACCAATAAGAATTAGAGATCAGCGTTTGGATTTTTTTCTTTTATAGGACAAGAGGCTAAGGTTTCCATTGCATAAAAGTGCAGCAAACAGTCATATAAATATTCAGAAACAAACAATGGCTTTCTGTGTTAAAGTATCCTTAGGATTCCTCTGTTAGAGCTCTTATTTGCCCAAGGATGAAGAGATCGATCTAACTGCACCGAGGCACCAAGCAACGACTGACTTGGCATTAGCGCTATGGTCGTCTCCCGAGTCTCTATCATCATAACTGCAATCATCTTCATCATGCACACTCTCTTCATCGTCACTCACAATAATTGCATCTTCATCCCACCATGTTCTTTCTTCTGGTTCTGGTACCACTGCAAAAGAAGAATTACATAACAAGTCATGCTCACCATCCTCAATTTCTTTTATCAAGGGATCTTGAAAAAACATTGTACTGAAATCGGGTCGTCCGTTAAAACATATTGAGGAATTAAATCTTAAAAAATAGGATAGACAATATACTACTTTGAGTTAAAATAATTACCTATTGCAAAAATCACAAGAGCCAAACTGGCAGATACAGGAATGGTAGTTACAATATTTCTGCAAAATCAATAACAAATATACATCAAACCCTTGGTTTCATTGAAAAGATTCAATTTTTTCCTAGAGAAATGCAAATCCAGAATTTTTTTGAAGCTGACAGCAAAGGATTCTGACAAAAAAAATTTAAGCCAAACCTATAAACTTTAGGAGCTGAGAGAAAAATAATCTTACAGTATTCTTAAGCCGATGTCGATTGCATGTTTGTTGTCATAGGCCTTATCATGTATGTTTGATGCTTCCATGTCAAGTCTTTTTGATGTTGTATTCAAATGCATATAAGCATTCTCGTCATAAGGTCACAACTGGTCCTGCATTGTATTCATAGAAGATGTCACATTATATATTGTGTCTGTGGCCGTTTGAGAAACCTCTACAATAGTTTTCTCTGCCCTTTTTTCCCTTGTATGGAATTGGGTGTTTCCCGCAAGAACAAATCCAGAAGTAATACTGCAGTTCCATTGCTGGTAATTAGAAATGAGGAAAGTAATTCTACAATAAAAACCTATTCCTATGTTCCTTAAACTTCTGAATAACCATTAAAAGAAAATACAAAAGTAGTAAACCCTCCTCTGTCCCCTTCAAATTTATTAAAAATATAAATATATCTCATTTTGATATAAACAAGAGCTGTAATACACAAAATCTTCTCTAAGGCGATGAAACTCTGTGAAAGAAACATAAACAAATCCTTTAAGAAGAGAAAAATGTTAAAATTGTATGCACATTTAACTCTTTGTAAGACCTAAAACATTCTTGTTGAAAAATGCAGAAACCTCAATCTCATCTTAATGTCCTGAAACTCCATTTAAAGAATAGTCTTTCAACTAAACAACAAACATTTTATCAAGTAAAGGAATTAAGGGAAAGACAAGGCCTTTGACAGTAGCTTAAGGGCAATCAGACATAGGGCAACTGAAAACTCAAAGTAATGTATGGATGATAGTTACCCCCCAGTAATGCTTTCTCTTGATGTTGTAACCACCCTTGTATTGTTTACAATGATTAAGAGGGTCAATTCTGCTTCTTGCAACCAAAGGCGTGTAGGTTTCATTTTGGGGGCTTTCCCCTGTCTGATTGCTCTGTTCTTGCAACAGGATTCTACCAATCGAGTGACCTGAAAATAATAGAAGAGGACCAAAAATTAGGAAAATTAATGGACAACCTCTATTAAAATTCAAATAAAGACACGAATTGCGCTAAGTGAAGCTAAGGATGGAAGTGCAAAAATTTCAAAGAAAAATAGTAGTTTATCATGATAGGCAACTTAACCTACTATAACTGTCAAGAGGTTTGATCCTATCTTTTCTATGACACAAATAGTTCAATACTTAACTTTGGAAAACCAAACCAAAAACATTTATAGGGTTAAGTCTTTCCAAATATTTTTAATCATTTTTTGAAACTTCCTGTTAAATTATATTGTGAAGAAATAGTATACCATCAATAAAGTGAGTCATTTAATTTGACAACAGCTATCTTCAAAGGACTGTAGACACCATTTTAATGCGATATGCAAGATCCTTTGTCATTTGTGACAGAATTTTATATTTTAGTCTAAATACTTCGAGAAACTCTCCCTGAGGAGCCGCACAGCATATAGAGGCTTGCTTTGGCTTTAGGTGCGGAAAGTTTGCAGGGTAATGTTTTGGTAAAGTCTGAGGCTTGCTCGAACTATTGCAAGTTTTACATCACAATTCTGATCTACCATGAAACAAACAAAAATACATATGGGCAAACAAACCAAAACCATTTCTAGGGTTAAGGCCATTTGTATAACATAAGAAATGAAACAAATTGAAACTTTGTTCTGCCCAGTTCTATTGTGAAGAGATAACATACCCTCAAATAAACACTAGGCATTTAGTCAGACAAAAATTCAAAAAAAAACAAGGTATTTAATCGTATAAGGTTCATCTTCAGACATCATGTAGGATAATGAGCAAAATCCATTGTCACTATCGCTCAGAAGGGCTACAGTACATAGACTACACTTCGTTTGGCTTAGTTGCTGAAGGTATGCGAGGTAACTATTCACCAAAATCGCCCAGAGGGATGAAATTGATTCTATTTGAGTAGGGAGCCCTTGTGGGAATCTTAATATTCTATCCAGCTCAGTAATCAATGCACCATTGGAAAGAACTTGGTTTTCAACAGAGTAGAAGAATTCATATCATAAAGAAAAACATGCCCATGAAAACCGGAACTCTTATCTTTAAGAAAAGGATTTTGTGAACATGCCAATGCAAGCTTAAACAATAGAAAACAAATGGGTAAACCAAAATGCTGTTCCAAGTCACAGAATTTCAGGTCATGGATTCATTTGGAGTTACTGGAACTCACCAATTGTCGATTGATAGTATTCTCTTACCCTACCATTACGTTACAAAAGAATCCATCTATGAATTTACTCTGAAGCATATGTATGATTTAGTGGGATAAAGTAGGAAATGCACCCTATATAACATTATTATTGGATGAAATTGTGCTCAAGTCCAAGTATGTACACAAGTGACGAGACTATAAGTAAGGAAAATCAGCTAGTCAGGTTATTGATATTTTTTAGATTATGGTCATTTATTGGTAGTATTCTCTTACCCTACTATCATGTTGCCAAGGAAGCATCAATTGAGCCTGTCTAGATTTAGTACTAAGACCATTCTTACATATTGGATGAAATATTCCACCATTAACAATGTTCGATTATAGTTGCGAAAGAACTAAGGTTTTCATAAGCTGATACATGAAAATTAGGAGGCAGGGAGAGTATACCTCTATTCTCTTCATTTCAGCTTCTGCTTTTATTTTTTGATTACTTTCTCAGGATTGTATTTTGATTTCTTCACGTTTATATCCGCAGAAGGAGAAATGTACAATAGTTAAAACCAAAATAGCTATGTCACAAATCATCAAGAGTATTATCACAAGAAGCAATCTCTATCTTGGTGAAGGTATTATACGAGTCACCGGTATACATAAACTAAACTCAGACAGTGTGCATTATAAAAGGGAGTTGAAAATCCAAAGAGAAAGACAATCTAAAAGAACAGGCTTACAAGAGAATCACATGGCCATGTATTTAGCCTACTCTTCCTCCTCCCAAGCTGCAACCCGAGCCTCTAGGACATTCAATTTAGCATGTTCCATATCATTAGTCTTGAGTGATTTAGAAGCATCTTGCTCTTAAACTTCTTTACTAGCCCATCCCATGATATTTGACTTTCCCAAATTGTGCACCTAGAGCCATAATTTCCCTTCTAGTGCTCTCATGCGAGGTATATACCAAAAAGACTTAAATAAACTAGCGAGGTATATATAAAAAAAAAAGACTTAAATAAACTAGCGAGGTATATACCAAACAAATCTTATATAATGGTTTCTTTTTATGCTAATGAAAAATCATCATTTGTATTAAAAAACAAACATCTATGTGGCAAAAAAACCTTCAATTACAAGGGAGTCTTTGAGTTGCACAAGTCGCATAGTTGTACTATTTGGTCATATGAACATGTATGCCTATCCATTTGAAAAATTGTAAAGAAAGTAAACTAAATCAAATAATGACTCCAGCTAGATGCATATGACCATAAATCCAAATCACACCATAAATCAACACTCTATAGACTTGCTGCACCACAATGAACTTAGTCTTTATTCCCTTCTATATTTAGTAACTCTTCATGTATAAACACAAAAAAGGAATAAATTGACCTGTGAATACTAGTGGGCAATATGCTCTACAGTGTTGAAAATTTAGAAATTATTTCAAAAGAAAATCAACGAAACATAATTACTCCAATACCTGGATTATGACATCCCACCACTTGACCATGCTATCATCACCTGCTGAAAGTAATGAAGTTTGTCCTATGAAGAATACCTCACCAATCCAAAAAATGGAGACATCCATTACAAAACTAGTGGTTAAAGGAAATGTTGATCCTTTGAATAGTTCCTTCCATCTTATCTACAATATGATATTGAATCATATGCATTACAAGGACAGTGGCATAGAGACTGTTGAAATAATATTTCTACAAGTTCCAGTTTGATCGTGAGCTTCCCATTCTTCATAAATGTGTGAAGGATCTAGGGGAACAATAGATGATGGGTATGGTCTTGTTGGAAAAGATTGATTTAAAAGTTAATGAGTGGATCTCACTTGTACATGAAGTGACTAATGGAAAAAATGTTAGGACTTTGCTTATCAAAATGGATCAAACATGACAAAATTCAACATAGGAAAATAAGGAAATGTAGGACTCTGTGGATTATATCAAAGTCCATAATCCAACAAACCTTAGCAATTTAACAACGCAAAATGAATAAGCATTTGATGAATGCATGGTTAGGTTCCTTAAGAGGAATCTAATCCTCAGGATTTATGAAAAGATTTTAGATCTGTGACTGTCATGGAGAAGATTATGGATACTAAATATAAGGTTTCTCTCATATACCTAAAGTTCTTTTGTGCAGAATCTGAAAACGCCTAAATCTAGCAACATACTTAGTATTGAGCTGACAAAAAGAGATTCCTTTGACATTTTTTACTCATGCCCATATTTTTAATTTTTGAGCTCATATTTAAATAAATGGATGCATATGCAACTAAATTCTTGTGACAAGAATTGTTTATTGTTTTGATTTTCTGAGTCTTAATCCTAGAGTTCAAGTTTTCCATCCCAAGGCAAGTATTTAGTCCACCACTTCTCTAATTCATGTCTAGTTCTCAATGTCAATTTGTAAAGACAAAAAAATAGTATGAATGAATTTAGGTTCCCACGTTCAAATTTTAGGGGTCAACTCACTTGAGATCCATCGGTATGTATCATATGAAAATATAGAAAAATAGGAGCAAAGAAATCATGGAGTGTAGTTTCTAAGTTAAGTTGGTTCAAGAAGTAGAGTTTAAATGAAATTTTTTGTTAGTTTGTGAGAGTGGGTGTTATTGGGATTGAACCTAACACCCAAGAATGTACACAGGTCTACAATGAAAAATATTTCACGCCGATGCATCAGATCAATATCTAGAGCAATGTTGCAAATATCTCCAATTTCTCCCAATATTTACAAAACTTTATTGAGCTTTAAAGTTTTCTATTGTTCCTGATGTTTTTGGTATTTTCTCTGTTTTCCAGTTCCAAAATTATGCTTGCTGATATTTTCTGAGTTTTTTAGGTCCAAGTTTATGCCTTCTAATATTTTCCCCGACATTTTCCGTAATATTTCCAATATGTGTATATCTGGGCCATCAGTGATATATCCCAAGATGAAAATTGCAACATTGATCTGGAAAAATATTTGTAGCTAGGGATGCAATTTGGTAAGGGTGGTTGAAAATTGAAAAATGGGTTTGAAGCCATTTTGGAAACGTTTATCTTTCAAGAAAAACTAGAGAAAAAAATCCAAATATGTGGAGAGGTGCACAATGTGAAATACTAAAGCCCTATGACGTTCTTTTGTTGACTGAATTGTCATTGATGCCAACAGGTGTGTGTTAGTGTGTCTTGGTGCCCCTTGAGGAGCACCTGAGGGTTAAGTAAGTGTCAATGTCTAAGGAGGCATTTTTGACCTTGTCCAAGCCCAAGTCTGAATCCCTTGGAGCCCTTGGGACATTGCCAAAAGCCCTGTAGAGTGTTCAAGTACCCCTAAGTTGTCTTATGATTTCCCAGTACCACAACCATGTCCTATTACCCTGGGATCTTGTCCTATTACCCTTCAATGGTCACTTGCATGCTATTAAGGTCTTGGTACCCTAGGAGAAGTCCCTAAACCCATAATACATTAAACCACTACTCTTAAGTTAAAATATTAAAACAATTACCTTGCTATCACTTAAAACCTATGACAAAGCAGTAATTAAATATTAAAACACATTAAAAAAAAACTTATCTTTGAATATTTTAATGATTTAAATATTAAAAAGTTTTAATAAATAAAACAATAATAATTAAATATTAAAATGGTTTAATAAATAAAACATTTTTTTAATTAATTAAATATTGAAATGATTTAATAAAGATATTTTTTTAATTTATTAAAACCTCTGAATTCGGCCCCATACTCTCCTTCAACGTGTATAAATACACCAAAAATTATCACATTTCATGAACGTATAACATATAGTTGACTGAAGTATTTGCTGAACTCGTGACCTCTCTTCAAAGGGTATGTGTAATTTTTCCGAGCGCCCACGATTTCGAACGAAAGCTTTGTGAGGAGTTTGCGAGGAATGCACACTAATTCCTCTGTGAAGAATTTGAATTCTTTGGCATAGAATACTGATGGTTTCAATTGCTGTTGTAGCTTCTTGTTTCATTTTTTTTTTTCTGGGGTTGGTTTGACATGCTTGGGACCTCTATCTGTTGTTGCGCGTGGTCAAGGTAGTCTTGCCTGCGTTTCTTCACATTTGAAACCATCCACTCTGGCGAGGATTCGAAGTTGGGTCAAATCAGTGCGTGGTATATAGTGGGGGTTTTTTTTTTGGGCGCCATCCATGGACACATCTTCCCATGAGATGCTCATGGACTGATCTTCCAGCCTCACGTGTCAAAAAAAAATAATGTTTCATGCATTCTTTTGCCTTTCACTCTTGCTGCCAGTCTATTTCTGTTATAACAGGAGCCGACTTGCAAAGGAGAACGCGAGAACTGAAGCTCGATGCTGTGAATTGGACATGAACTGACATCCCTTATTTTGCAGCCTAAAGGAGGAAAGACAGGGCTATAAATGCGAAAGAAGGTTTAATTACAGGGAATGGGAATGGTTATATTGATGATTGTTGGTTGTATGGACGTTGAGAATACGCCTGATAGTATGTGGACAGAGTTTTCACAGTGACATATTATTCTCAGACCCGAACTTCTACAGCAGGAGCAGTCACGTTTTTTTTTTTGCAGCAGCAGAGTATAAATTTTTTTGGTATGCCAGGCATAAGGACATGGTACCCTGTGAACATCAAATTAGCAGCAAAAGAGGAATGAACAGCAGTATTGCATCCCCGAGCAGCATTGTTGGCATACAAAAATTCCACAGAGGTCTGTCTTTTTTTTGTTGCCTTCTTTTATGACAGTCTTACGGTCAACATACAGTCTGAATCTTTCATGATTGAGCACACACAAGTCTGGGGTCTTCTACAGTAATGTATTGACAAGGTATGTTTGCAATCATTGAATTTACAGTAGACAATTGTATTGTGAACTGTAGTGTATGAAGTAAATGGATTTTGATCCATATTCAGTGATGTGAATGTGTGAAGTATAAACAGTAGTTAGTTTGTACAGAGATATAGGTGTTATGTACAAAGAAAATTCCAACAGAGTGTACAAGTGTCTGAATATACAGTGATATACAAGTGTAAAGTGGTATATTGAAGCATGATATATATATATATATATATATATATGATGATACAAGCTATATTGATGAAACAATACTATACCCTATGATGATGCACTTCTATATGATGAACACTTGAATATGATGATGATAAGGATGCATACCTTATGATGATGCTATTCACTATGATGATGTCTGAATATTGTACATGACGAGGATGTATAGAGAAGTGTGTGTGTCAGTGATAAGGCTGACTTAGCAGTGTGTGTGTCAATGATAAGGCTGAATTGGCAGTAAACAGTGAATAGAGGTTATCAGCAGCAGGAAGTTCTACACATAGCACAAATCTATTGAAGGGACAAACAAGTAACCAACAGTGTTGATGAGCAGCTTTTATGTTTGATATGACAGCGATGACATGGGAAAAAAGATGATTTGACAGTGACTAGAGTGCAGAGAATATCAGAAGCATAGTTTGGTGTGAGACAGGTCCACAGGTTCGACAATCTTCCTCTTATCAGGGTGGCAGGACGGGGCAAGGAAAGGAGGTCATAGCCTCCTTCCGGTAGAAGCCAGAAAACTAGGGAGTGGTAGCTTCCTTCAGGTCGCAGCCTGTAAATCAGGGGGTCATAGCCTCCTTCTAGTTGAAGCTGGAAAATTGAAGTCTATATAATAAGGCAGTTGTTCCTTTCATCCAGTTATTTCTGGACAACTATTATTAAAAAGGATTCCGTGTTTTTACCCCCAGAACTTGGGTTTCCATGTTAAAAATTGTTGTGCACTGTGCATCTTGCTGTCTTTATACATATTGATGATGTGCTATGATTGGTGATCAGCAACCTGCTTTTGATTAAAGTTTTAAATCGTACAAATACTGATTCATCCCCCTCTCAGTATTTCAACAATTGGTATCAGAGCAGGTTCCTTCAGAACAGACTAACCGCTGGAAGGTAATCATGGGGAAATTTGCTAAACAAAGCAAATCTGGAACACCCTTGTTTGATGGGAGAAACTATGCATTCTGGAGCATAAGAATGAGAGCCTTCATAGAAGCTCAAGGAATCGAAATATGGCAGAGTATCGAGAATGGGTACAAAGTACCAAAGACCGTGCCAACTGATGCAGGTGAGCTAGCTCAATACAACAACAACTCAAGGGCCAGAAACCATCTTCTAAGTGCTATAGACGAATCTGTATTCAAAAAAGTGATGAACTGTCCCTTTGCAAAGGAAATGTGGGACAAACTCCAAACCACATATGAAGGAGACCACAAAGTCAAAGAAGCCAAAATTCAAACTTACAGGGGACAATTTGAACAACTAAGAATGAATGAAGATGAAGACATAGTAGCCTATATCTTTGGGTTGATCAGCTCGTGAATACCATCAGAGGATTAGGAGAAGAGGTTGAGGAGACTATAGTTGTTCGGAAAATTCTAAGAACTCTTCCCAAAAGGTTCAACCCCGAGAGCTCTGCTTTAGAAGAAAGAACAGATCTAGATACTATGATAGTGGATCAGCTGCATGGAACTTTAGTAGCTTATGAAATGAGAATTGAAGATGAAGATACGTCAAGAAAGGAAGCAGCATTCAAGGTCTCCTCCAAACAAGCTGGGAAGAACAAATCAATGAAAGACAAACCGACAAGTGATGAATCTGATGATGAAGAAATAGCCAACTTTGTTCGGAAATTAAAGAGAGGCACTGGAAAATACAAAGGTAAGTTACCTCTTAAATGTTTTTCATGCAAAAAGATAGGTCATTTTGCTTCTAAATGTCCATATGCAAAGAAATCAGATGGTGAAGAGGATGATAGTTTTAAACCCTACAAGAAGTACAATAATTACAAGAATAAGAACAGAAGAAAGTTTGCAAAGAAGAAAAGTCTCTACACAAAAAGAGACAATAACTCATCCAGTGGTGACTCCGATAGTGACAGTGATTCTGATGATGACGATGAACCAGACAAGGTACTCTTTATGGCAATAAGCTCAGATAAGGATCATAATAGTAAGGAAGAATCCGAAGATGAAGGAGAGGTAGATCTTGAGGCTGAACTTGTAAGCTCCTTGAAAGAGCTGAAGAAAGTCAAGAAAGGAAATAGATTGCTCAAGGAAGAGGAACAACGATTTGAACAAACCATTGTTGACTTGAAGACCAAACTAGAAGAAGCCAAATGAGTTGAAGACTCTCTCACTGAACAACTAATGAAAAATATAAGAGAAAAGGAGAACTGTGAGGCTGAGATAGTATCTCTGAAGAACAAGCTGCAAATGAAAGATATCACAAAGGGTTATGACAATAGTTCCAAGGTTCTAGAACAAATCATCAGCAATCAAAAGTCATTCTTCGACAAGCCCGGTATAGGATACAAGCAGAATATAAATGAAGCCTCAAGCTCAATGTTGACAGATAATGAAAAGAATCCAAGAAGGTATGCAGAAGTTGTCAAAGATTACAAGAATGAAGAAGAGATTGAACGTCAGCCAGAACAACCTGTATTAGAAAAAGGGCCAGCAGAAAGATCAGATCACAGAAAAGCACCTCCTCCATATATTCCCAGGTATGGATACTTCTTTTATGGGCATTGCTTTACATGTGGAAGATTTGGACACAAAGCTATAAACTGTTTTCAAAGAAGAAACTTTGAGACAAGGAATAACCTTGCAAGCCTTAGACGACCACAGTACAACAATCGATTTGATCACTTGAGATCAGAAATAGAATGTTACAAGTGTAACAACTTTGGTCATTTATCCAGAAATTGCAGAACGAGGATACCAACAGTAAAAAATGAGGACTTACCCAACAAGGTGTGGACTAAACACAATAACAACAACTATGAATGTGGTATTGCTCTTCAAGCTCAGAATCACTGCTCTGGAAAATGGTATGTTGATAGTGGTTGCTCCAAGCATATGACAGGTGACAAAGATCCTTTCGTCAATATTGAAAAAGATAAAGGATCTGTATCATTTGGAAATAACAATTCAACAAGAGTATTGGGAAAGGGCACAGTAAAGCTCAGAAGTAAAAACTCCTTGGCTGAAAATGTCTTGCTTGTAGATAACATGAAACATAATTTGCTCAGTGTCAGTTAGATGTGTGATCAAGGTCATGAACTCATCTTCAACTCAAAAGGATGTAAAATAAGAAATCAAGGATCAAGGAAGTTAGTATCCACAGCCACTAGGACTCCAAACAACATATATGTGTTAGATGAGATTGAGTCTAAAAAATGTCACTTGGGAAAAGAAGATGAAAGATGGCTTTGGCACAAAAGAATGGGGCATATACATTTTGACAATTTGGTCAAAATCTACAAAAACCAAGCAGTTCGAAATATGCCAGAAGTCACAAAACTTGCTAACTCTGTATGTGAACAGTGTCAACATGGAAAACAAACAAGAGTGCATTTTAAGATGAAAGAGCATTCTTCTACAAAACCTTTGGAGCTTGTTCACACTGACCTATGTGGACCAACCAAAAGAAAAGGATTGAATGGTGAAAAATACTTCATGCTACTTATTGACGACTATACCAGGATGACATGGGTATGTCTTCTCAACAGGAAATCAGAAGCATTTGGATGTTTCAAAACGTTCAAGGAACTGGTCGAGAATGAAACAGGGTCACTAATCAAGTGTCTTAGATCTGACAACGGTGGAGAATTAACTTCTGATGAATTCAACAAGTACTGTGAAGAGCATGGAATAAAGAGACAATTTTCAGTAGCCAGAACACCTCAGCAAAATGGAGTTGCTGAAAGAAAGAATAGATCAGTAATGGAGATGGCTCAAACCATGTTGAATGAATCCAAGTTAAATGACAAATTTTGGGGACATGCAGTTCATACAACAGTACACATCTTAAACAGAGGATTACTCAGAAAAAAAAATGATAAAACTCCCTATGAGCTATGGACCGGAAGAGCAGCAGTGTACAACACTTCAGAATCTTTGGAAGCAACTGTTACATCAAAAGAGATGATAAGAAGATTGAAAAAATTGACTCTCGAGTAGATGAGGGCATATTTGTTGGATATTCATCCAAGAGGAAAGATTACAAATGCTACAATCTGAGATTAGACAAAGTGATTGAAATCATTAACGTGAATATAGTTGAAGGAATACTAACATCATCCAGAGAAGACTCAAAAGAATCAGACGATGAAGAAGAGAAAGGTTCCAAGAAAAGAGATATTAAGAAAATTAAAATGGAAGAACAACCCAATGAGGATGAAGAGAAACTCACGGAAGATGAAGAACTGAATCAACCAACTGTCGTACAAGAAGAACAAAAATATCATCCATCACCTAAGAATTGGTACCAGAAGAATCATCCATCAAATCAGATTATTGGTGATAAGGATTCCGGAATAGGAACCAGAAGAAGACAATCCGAAAGAAATGAGCAAGTACACTTCTCTCTTTTGTCTACAACTGAACCTGGAACTTTTGCAGAGGCCAGTAAAGATGAACAATGGGTTAAATCTATGGAAGAAGAACTAGATCAAATCAAGAAGAATGAAACTTGGGAACTTGTTCCGAGACCACATAACAAAAATGTTATTGGCACAAAATGGGTTTTCAGAAACAAAATGAATGAAGATGGACAGGTAATCAGAAATAAGGCTCGATTGGTGTGTAAGGGTTATGCTCAGATCGAAGGAATAGACTTTGAAGAAACATATGCACCCGTTTCCAGAATGGAAGCTATCAGAATGATATTAGCCTACGCTTGCTTCAAAGACATCAAAGTGTATCAGATGGATGTAAAATCAGCCTTTTTAAATGGAGAATTGGAAGAAGAAGTCTATATCGAACAACCAGAAGGATTTCAACTTTCAGAAAACGAGGACTATGTGTGCAGACTAAAAAGGGCCCTATATGGACTAAAACAAGCTCCAAGAGCTTGGTACTCCATATTGGACAGGTACTTACTACAACAAAAATTTAAGAGGGGAAGTGCAGATAGCAATTTGTACATCAAACAAGACAATGAAAGCATACTCATCATTGAAGTTTATGTTGATGATATCATATTTGGAAGTGATGATGATTCATTGAGTCAACAATTTGCTAAAGACATGCAAAAAGACTTTGAAATGTCATTACTCGGTGAATTGACCTTCTTCTTGGGACTCCAGATATCTCAAAGAACAGAAGGCATTTTTATTACCCAAACAAAATACATCAAGGAGATGTTGAATAAATTTCAGATGGAAGACTGTAAACCTGTGAGTACCCCTATGATCACCGGTTGTAAGCTAAGAAAAGATGATGAATCTAAGGAAGTTGATCAAAGGCTCTATAGGTCAATGATTGGTAGTCTACTATATGTAACTGCCTCCAGACCAGATGTGATGCAAGCCGTTGGAAAAGTTGCAAGATTTCAAGCTGCCCCAAAATAAAATCATATTATAGCAGTTAAAAGGATCTTCAGGTATCTCAAAGGAACTTTGGATTTTGGACTTTGGTATCCAAAAGGGAATGATCTGACATTGATAGCATATTCAGACGCAGATTGGGCAGGATGTGTTGACGATAGAAAAAGCACTAGTGGAATGGCCTTCTTTTTAGGTGGTTGTCTGGTATCTTGGTCAAGCAAGAAGAAATATTCAATGTCCTTATCAACCACAGAAGCAGAATATATAGCAGCAGTAGCTTGTTGTACTCAGATTCTTTGGATGAAGCAAACCCTACAAGACATACATGTGACATGTAATGAACCGATTCCTGTTCTATGTGACAATACGAGTGCCATCAGTATCTCCAAAAATCCAGTTATGCATTCCAAAACCAAGCACATTCCAATCAAGTTTCACTTTCTTCGGGAACAGGTCACTGAAAAGAATATCAAGTTGGAATATATCGGGACAAAAGAACAGGTTGCAGATGTTTTCACTAAGCCTCTCCCAAGAGAGACTTTTGAGTACCTCAGAGAAAAATTGGGAGTCATACTATCTCCTAATTGAATTCATCTATCTATAATATAATATGACAGGAGGAGCATCACAGAAGTACCCGTTGCCATTGATGCCAAAGGGGGAGAAAAAGTTGAACAAGGTAGGTAAAATAAGTATGATCTAAGGGGGAGATCTGTGGACAAAACAAGCTCATTCGAAGGGGGAGCTTTGGAGTTGTCATCAATGACAAAGGGGGATATTGTTGACTAAATTGTCATTGATGCCAACATGTGTGTGTTAGTGTGTCTTGGTGCCCCTTGAGGAGCACCTGAGGGTGAAGTAAGTGTCAATGTCTAAGGAGGCCTTTTTGACCTTGTCCAAGCCCAAGTCTGAAGCCCTTGGAGCCCTTGGGACATTGCCAAAAGCCCTGTAGAGTGTTCAAGTACCCCTAAGTTGTTTTATGATTTCCCAGTACCACAACCATTTCCTATTACCCTAGGATCTTGTCCTATTACCCTTCAGTGGTCACTTGCATGCTATTAAGGTCTTGGTACCCTAGGAGAAGTCCCTAAACCCACAATACATTAAATCACTACTCTTAAGTTAAAATATTAAAACAATTACCTTGCTATCACTTAAAACCTATGACAAAGCAGTAATTAAATATTAAAACACATTAAAAAAAAAAACTTATCTTTGAATATTTTAATGATTTAAATATTAAAAAGTTTTAATAAATAAAACAATAATAATTAAATATTAAAATGGTTTAATAAATAAAACAATTTTTAATTAATTAAATATTGAAATGATTTAATAAAGATATTTTTTTAATTTATTAAAACCTCTGAAGTCGGCCCCATACTCTCCTTCAACATGTATAAATACACCAAAAATTATCACATTTCATGAACGTATAACATATAGTTGACTGAAGTATTCACTGAACTCGTGACCTCTCTTCAAAGGGTATGTGTAATTTTTTCGAGCGCCCGCGATTTCGAATGAAAGCTTTGTGAGGAGTTTGTGAGGAATGCACACTAATTCCTCTGTGAAGAATTTGAATTCTTTGGCATAGAAGACTGACGGTTTCGATTGCTGTTGTAGCTTCTTGTTTCATTTTTTTTTCTGGGGTTGGTTTGACGTGCTTGGGACCTCTATCTGTTGTTGCGCGTGGTCAAGGTAGTCTTGCCTACGTTTCTTCACATTTGAAACCATCCACTCTGGTGAGGATTCGAAGTTGGGTCAAATCAGTGCATGGTATACATTGGGGTTTTTTTTTTTGGGCGCCATCCATGGACACATCTTCCCATGAGATGCTCGTGGACTGATCTTCTAGCCTCACGTGTCAAAAAAAACTAATGTTTCGTGCGTTCTTTTGCCTTTCACTCTTGCTGCCAGTCTATTTCTGTTATAACAGGAGCCGACTTGCAAAGGAGAACGCGAGAACTGAAGCTCGATGTTGTGAATTGGACATGAACTGACATCCCTTATTTTGCAGCCTAAAGGAGGAAAGACAGGGCTGTAAATGCGAAAGAAGGTTTAATTATAGGGAACAGGAATGGTTATATTGATGATCTCTGGTTGTATGGACATTGAGAATATGCCTGATAGTCTATGGACAGAGTTTTCACAGTGACATATTATTCTCAGACCCGAACTTCTACAGCAGGAGCAGTCACGTTGTTTTTTTTGCAGCAGCAGAGTATAATTTTTTTTGGTATGCCAGGCATAAGGACGTGGTACCCTGTGAACATCAAATTAGCAGCAAAAGAGGAATGAACAGTAGTATTGCAGCCCTGAGCAGCATTGTTGGCATATGAAAATTCCACAGAGGTCTGTCTTTTTTTTGGTGCCTTCTTTTATGACAGTCTTACAGTCAACATACAGTCTGAATCTTTCATGATTGAGCACACACAAGTATGGGGTCTTCTACAGTGATGTATTGACAAGGTATGTTTGCAATCATTGAATTTAGAGTAGACAATTGTATTGTGAACCGTAGTGTATGAAGTAAATGGATTGTGGTCCATATTCAGTGATGTGAATGTGTGAAGTATAAACAGTAGTTAGTTTGTACAGAGATATAGGTGTTATGTACAAAGAAAAGTCCAGCAGAGTGTACAAGTGTCTGAATATACAGTGATATACAAGTGTAAAGTGGTATATTGAAGCATGATATATATATATATGATGATACAAGCTATATTGATGAAACAATACTATACCCTATGATGATGCACTTCTATATGATGAACACTTGAATATGATGATGATAAGGATGCATACCTTATGATGATGCTATTCACTATGATGATGTCTGAAGATTGTACATGACGAGGATGTATAGAGTAGTGTGTGTGTCAGTGATAAGGCTAACTTGGCAGTGTGTGTGTCAATGATAAGGCTAACTTGGCAGTAAACAGTGAACAGAGGTTATCGGCAGTAGGAAGTTCTACACATAGCACAGATCTATTGAAGGGACAAACAAGTAACCAGCAGTGTTGATGAGCAGCTTTTATGTTTGATATGACAGCGATGACATGGGTAGAAAGATGATTTGACAGTGACTAGAGTGCAGAGAATATCAGCAGCAGATTTTGGTGTGAGACAGGTCCACAGGTTTGACAATCTTCCTCTTATCAAGGTGGCAGGATGGGGCAAGGAAAGGAGGTCGTAGCCTCCTTCCGGTAGAAGCCAGAAAACTAGGGAGTGGTAGCTTCCTTCAGGCCGCAGCCTATAAATCAGGGGGTCATAGCCTCCTTCCAATTGAAGCTAGAAAATTGAAGTCTATATAATAAGGAAGTTGTTCCTTTCATCCAGTTATTTCTGGACAACTATTATTAAAAAGGCTTCCGTGTTTTTACCCCCAAAACTTGGGTTTCCACATTAAAAATTGTTATGTACTGTGCATCTTGCTGTCTTTATACATATTGATGATGTGCTGTGATTGGTGATCAGCAACCTGCTTTTGATTAAAGTTTTAAATAGTACAAATACTGATTCACCCCCCTCTCAGTATTTCAACATCTTTCTCACCAGGAATGTGTTTCAAGTGCCTCTGTTCACTTCATAAACACTTGTCAGGTTGTTTCAACAGATAGATTTTTCAAAGCAAAATTTTCTTATTTTGGAACAACTCCAAAATTTTTGGTTTAATGATGAACCTAACAATGTAGAAATGTCAAGGATGTCAAAAGACCCCTGCCTAACTTGTAGAATGTTTACAAAGTCTATATTATTTCCTGTAGTGATTGTTTTTAGCCTCTATGTATGGTAATCATCATCATCAACTAAATGTATGTGTGTGCACATGCATAAATACCCAATAGACAGCTCAATCAAACAAAATAAAACATATTTATACCTTGATTTCTGGATCTTCACATTGTCTTCTTATGCCTTACATTTCAAAACATCATTCAACATACTTCATTTTTTGAACAAGTATTGCACAAATATTGCAGAAAGTAGTTGGGGCTCAGAGGATCTCAATGGTTGATGGTTTCTCAGGGTACAATCAGATCTCTATGCATCCTGACGATAAGGAGAAGACAGCTTTCACTACTCCTTGGGGAAATTTCATGTATGATAAGATGCCCTTTGGTCTAATGAATACTGGAGCCACCTTCCAGAGGGCTATGGATATTGCTTTTGTCAGAGAAAAGGAAAAGTTTGTGGTAATCTACTTGGATGATATTACTGTTTTCTCACAATCATATGATGAGCATTTGAAGCATTTGAAGCAGACTTTCCTGAAATGCAGAAAGTTTGGCTTGTCCTTGAATCCAAAGAAGTCACACTTTGTTGTACAAGAAGGTAAATTGCTTGGTCATTTAGTGTCTGCTGATGGTATAAGGATCGATCCTGAAAGGGTAAAAGCTATATTGAAAATAAGTTTACCCCAGAGTAAAAAGGATGTCCAATCATTCATTGGTAAAATCAACTTTCTACGGTGGTTCATACCAAACTTTGCTGAAATTTTCAAACAGATCACAATCATGCTATAAAAGGATCAGGAAGTCAGGTGGACCACCTGTCACATACCCCAATTTTGTAAAATAATGTTAATTGTTTTTATATTTCCTAAGACATTATGTTAAATTTAATGCTAAGTAGGAACTGATGACTCAGCAGAGTCAAAAGAAGTGGAATGTAATTATGAATATTTTATTATTAATAAATAAAATGTGGAGACAACAGCATGGGAGAGCTGTTAATAAGAGGTTACTGGTCAAACTGGTGGAAGGAACTAGGTGGAGGGCAAAAGAAAAGTGGTAGCATCCTCAAACACTTCCTATGTTGCAGGTGGAAACTTCGCTATATTTGGGGTCATGATCCCCCAAGAAAGTGGGATCAGAGCAGGTGGCTCAATAAATGACAACTAACCCAAAAAGACCTAGGCAATCTTTTAAAAGTAGCCAATGAATAGAGCTGAGGTTGCTCAGTTATTTTCCAGAGAATAATCATTCAGGTGGAATTCTATTCAGGAAAATTCATTGGGGAAAAAGGGAAAAATAGTAAGGAAGTTGTTATGAGAGGAATGCTGCAGTAACTTGGTCTATTACAGCTTGTTAGCTGGGAGAACTTACTGATAAGTTCAGGATTGATACTGAGTTGAAGACTAGTATTTGACTATTGCTGCACCTAGTTCCATCCAGGGAGACCAGAGCAAGCTCGGGGGTCCTGAGGAGTCTTTGTTTGAGCACTCTCTAGGAGTTGGTAGGGAGGAACGGCTTCCCATTGCTGTTGTTGTCCAAAGTTCAAACAGGTTCTGTCATCTAACTGTCTTTGTTGTAATAACTGGGAATGTTTGAATGTTATGTTTGTAGTTTATGATATAAAGATTTAGCTGGCTTAGTGAAGTAAATGATTTTAGCTTATCAGTAATAGAATCTTTTGATGAAAAAGAAGAACCCACTGTGTTTTTCCTTATTTGGGTTTACCAGACCATACTCCAGCACAGGGGTAAAATTATAATAAAGATGGTATGATGAGATTGTATAATAGTAGATTGTTTCTTTACCTATTATCAGGAGAGATATTTGTTTTACTGACAGTAGCATGTGCTCATAGATAAAACTATTTCCTTGTACAGTATTTTACTTTCAGTAATTCTATTATTTTTAAGAACAAATAGAAGAGTATAATAATCGCTCTAGAGTAGGGTTAGACTAGATTTATCTACTGTTAAACCATACAGTTTCTTTCTTCCAGATTAGAATAATTTCACTATTATATGTCTAATAACAAACTGAAAGTAGGAATAGTTAAATAATGATTAAATCCTATTGTTGAACCAATCTGGTCTAGATTTTATGTATGTTTAGTGATGTAATCATTTCATTATTTTTCTTCCTTTTTATTTGGACTGAGCTCGAACAGTTTCCAGAGCTGTTAATCTATCTTTATTAAAATGTAAATGAATGTTACTATCTATGTTTATGAGATAGACTCTATATAGAGTTAATTAATTACTTTGTATATAAATAAATAGTATAACTAATATGACAAACTAAATACGAAAAGAACATATATAGTATTAGCATAAATAGCAAAGGAAATAAACAACAAAATACTATCTTTTATATGCTTATAAAATCAACTAAGGATATTAACTTAGAGGCATTAGTACTCTTAAGAAAGATAACATCGTTATTATATTAATAATAATATACTTTTATTTTTACATTATAGAAATATTAGTATTGTAACCTAAAGTAATGTTATTATTACTTTATTTGCAACCCTGAACTAATTATACTTTCTGTGCTACAAGTATACTGACAGTACCTAAAAATATTGTTAACATAAAAACCCTATATCTTTGAAGGATATAAACTATATATCAACACTTACTTTTTTCTTATTTACAGGTAAGTCAAGTTATAAACCAGGTACAGAAACCCTAACAATAATATCAAGAGTAAAAATCAAATACATATATGTATAGGAAATAAATGACAGAATGGAAGAATGCTCGACCATCGAGCTTAACTTCATATTATCAATATAACTAGTAACCCTCACATTTGCAGAAACGCAGTACAACTTAACAGTAATGTAAAAGGGATGGAGATAATTTCTTTACTATCAACAATTAGGGTAAAAACCCTATTCATCCAAAATATACACAGATTATAACTGTAAAATCCAGTTCAGTAATAAATACCCACGGCCGTACTAAAAATTTACATAGGGAGGCTTTTACAGCCTGTTCTTTACATTAAACACAGTATTATTATACAAAACAAAATGTACACTCACGGCCGAAGTCGGAGAGCCCTGCCGTAAGCGAGGGTCTTAACAAACTATGAAAAATAGCGAAGTAAACAACCAAAACCCATGAGGGTCTTTCAGGCGCGCAACGAACAACCCTTAACTTTCCATGAGGGTTTGCACAAGGTAGAACAGCCATGGAAGGACCAGGGCTTACCGTGGCCTTTATATCGCCGCAACCTCATACTCGCTATGCAGACAGAGAAGAGAGACAAGTCGCACCTGCAAGATCATTACACATCCTGCTGTTAATTATACTTTAAACATGAAGAGTTATTTAAACCATGAAATGTGTAATAACAATAAAAAGAAACGAATGATTTTTTTTTTTACCTCAGCACTTAAAAGCCGTTAACCAGCAATGCAGTTACCAGCGACCAGCTCGAGTAAGAAGTCTGTCATTCAGCTGCAAAGGAAATGACGTTACAATACTCCATCAATCACTGACAGCAGAGAACCCCCAAGTTATTCGGCTGACAAGGTAAAACCCTAAGCCGTACTGTTACTCTTTCCCATACAATGCACAGTAAACGGAGAAACTCAAGCCACAACACTCTGAAAGGAGGAACCACTCCTGTATTGATAAACTGAAGGAGAAGGGTGAGGACTATTACAGTCAAGGGTTCGAGTTAAGCTGATGAGGCAGTGAGAATCTAAAAGGAGAACAAATAACGCATGACGCACAGAAATACTTCGGCACGGCCTTCACTATTATGCATTTGGGCAAGCTAACCAGGAAGAAATAAGCCAAGGACAATAACAACACTATTCAGGTGACAGAGCAGCCGCTTATTTCACAGAGGATCGACGAGTGCCCAAAGGCGAGGGAAGACTAACGAGCTAGGGTTGGAGATGGCCCTTTTAACCCTGCGATGCTTGGCCCAAACGAAGAAACGTCTCCATGAAAATTATTCGCTCATGGTGGGTATTCTTTCCATAGTTTTCGATGAGCAAATCACGAGGAACAATTTTTGTTAATCATTTGGTTGTCTCGAAGGTTACACTATAGTCCCAGCCAAAGTCAACCTATCATTGGAGAATAATAACAAGAATTTTGTTAACACGTAAACTATACCATAGAGCTTACTACCGATGTAAGATTATAGCAATTCATTATAATACATTATGGTATATTATCATTCATTCAATGCAAATCGAGATATAACCCTATGTTCATCGTGGGTATAGTTGACATTACAATCTAGAACTTTGTAACATGATATGCTTACCTAATAAACATTTGATCAAAGGGTATACTATATCTAGAGTGATAAGTGCATAACATAACCTTATGAAAAAGCTTGGAATGTATGAGATAAAGGTTTATAAGAGTCTTCCTTTAGAGTTAAATCCTTAAATTTGTTATGACATAGTCTTGTTCATGACCTTCCCATTTAGGTGAATGACTATTTTGTCATTCAACTCTTACAATCTTAAATGAAATAAGTTTCATAATTTGTTGCAGAAGGAAAGTATAATACGTATGTTTAAGTAAGAATAATACTTACACAAGTATTCACTCAACCTCTATATTTTAATTATAGAATATACTAATGATCGATATTAAGGGTGTTGTAAAATCGACCATGGTAAGTATACTGTTATTAATGTTAATCCCTTTGGTCTTGTCATAACTATCTAAGAATAGAAGTTGGTAAGTAATACAAAAGAAAGGAATAACAATTATTTTGATGATTGTTTTGCCTAGAATTAAAGATTCTTAACCAAAAATTGTGACATACTAGGGTTAAGCTTTTAATCTCGTTATTAAAGAATCTCCCAACATAAATGTTAGACCAATAACGATTATGTTATGCATTATTTTAAGATAATAGCCACTAAGGATAGGCCCTCTTATTTGATATGAAAGGAATAGAATAAAAACCTGTATGCAACAAGTTATCTATCTGACTAACATGAACTTTAGTTTAGAAACAGTTATTGCATAATTAAAAACTTGTGTTTTAGGTTGAGCATATCTTTCCCAAAGGGCAGCATGAAATAAAGTTGTAATTCCCTTAAACTTCAAAAGTTGAAAATGGGAACAGTAATATGTAAACCCCTTATTAATACACTTTACGATGTAAATGTATGTATGCACTTGGAAAGTAAACTATAAATTCTATAACCTGCCTTTTTCTACTCTATTTGTGCAAAGAGTTTAATTGAGGTCTTTTAACACTTGACATCTATGATAAATATCGAATAATATAGTAATCTTTAAGAACCTTAAAGTTACTCCCGCTAGAAAGATGGATAGTTATTGAATTTACCTTAGTAAGCATTGAAAGTTGTTTAGCATTTATCTTCCTACTGAACTTTTATTTTTTTGCGACGTACTTTTATCTTGAACACTTTAGAATTTCGACAAGCTGCAACCGAACTTCTTACCTGTAGTCTGTAAAAATAGGAAAATGTTCTGCATTAGCTCGAAAGCTAAGTAAGCCCAGTTTTTGCATGATAGCCCACCTTGTGGTCGCAAAAAGAAAACAAGTTAGTAAACTGAAAAGAACTGTTCTAGCACTAAACACAACCAACAGATAATTCAAATAATAAGTTGGTAACATATAACTAATTTCATAATTAGTTAACTGTAATATTGAAGAATTACATGCATTTTTAAATTTTTAATTTTTTCGGAAAATTTGGGGTTTTGACACCACCAAGGCAAAGAATGCATTTGAGAAGATCAAAATGGCTCTTACTGAAGCTCCTGTGTTAGTAAGCCCGGATTTTACTAGACAATTTCTTACATTCTCATTTGCATCAGAGGATACAATAGCAGTTGTTCTATTGCAGAAGAATAAGAAAGGACTGGAGTAGCCTATTGCATTCTTCAACAAAACTCTCAGGGATTCTGAACTTAAATACAGTATCTTAGAAAAATAGGCCTATGCTCTGGTAAAAGCTTTAAAGTTTTTCAGAATCTATGTTCTACATTCTAAAGTTATTTCATTTGTGCCTAATGCTGCTGTAAAAGATGTTTTGACACAGCCTGATAGTGAAGGGAAAAGAGGCAGGTGGATTGCTAAAATCATGGAGTATGATGTAGATATCAGACCTACCAAACTTGTCAAGGGACAAGGTTTAGCCAAGCTGCTGGCTGAATCAAATTGTCAAGCTCTGGGATTGCATGTCATGGCTAAAGAATTAGCTCAGGAAGAATATCAAGCAATACTGGAAAAAGAGAAGATCATGGACTATTATTCAGCATCCACATGGTATGCAAACATTGTGTATTTTCTGTTGTTTTTGCAATATCCTGAGCATCTGGATAGGAAAGTTGCTAGATCCTTAAAGCTTAAAGCTACTAAGTATTGTCTAGTAGAAGATCAGTTGTTCTGGAAGGACCCAGGTGGTATTCTACTCAGATGTTTGGACAAATCTGAAATTGAAGGAGTAATTTCTGAATCTCATGAGGGTGCTTGTGGAGGGCATAAGTACTGGAATACAATAGCATACAGGATTTTAAGAGCTGCATATTATTGGCCCTCTTTGTTTGCAGATGTTTATCAGCAGGTAAGATCCTGTATTCCTTGTCAGAAGTTTGCTGGAAAACAAAAATTGCTTTCATTGCCCCTAAAACCGATTGCAGTAAATGCTCCTTTCCAGCAATGGGGTCTTGATTTTATTGGAGAAATAAATCCAGCTTCCTCAGGACAACACCGTTGGATTCTAACTGCAATAGAATTCTTTACAAAATGGGTGGAAGCCATCCCTACTAGGAATGCCACAGACAAGGTAATCATGGAATTTATTGAGGAGAATATCCTTAGTAGGTTTGGCTGTCCTCAAAAATTTGTAACAGATTAGGCAAAAGATTTCAAGTCCAAGGCAATGGAAGCCTTTTGTGAAAAGAATGGTATCTTGCTAAAGCACTCAACTCCTTACTATCCCCAGGGTAATGGTTTGGCTAAATCCTCTAATAAAAACATCATCCAGAGTATCAAAAAATTGCTCAAGCATAACAAGAGATCATGGGATTCAATGCTGAAATATGCATTGTGGGATGATAGGATAACAGTCAAACAAGCAATTGGAACTTCTCCTTTCTAGTTAGTGTATGGTACAGATGTAGTTTTTCCTGTTCAATTGGGAATCCCAGTGATGAAGTTTCTTCAGAATTCCCAAGAAGAGCCAAATGATATGCAAAGAAGGATTTATGAGATGATAGAGTTGCAGCAGAACAGGGAAAAGGTGGAAGAAAGGGCACAGTTGTACAGATTGAAGATCAAGAGTAGATTTGATAGGAAAATCAAAGATAGCACTTTCTCAGTTGGTGATATGGTTTTGAGGTGGGATGCCAGGAAAGAGCAAAAAGGGAAACATGGTAAGTTTGACAACCTCTAGTTTGGCCATTTCCTAGTGTCTAAGATTTTGGAGAATAACACTTTTGTCCTGCAGTCTTTGGAAGGTGAGGAATTGTCAAGTCCTGTCAATGGACGATTCCTCAAGCATTTTTGCAGTCTTTGAGGAGATTTTCACTTTTCATTGTATATACCGGTGTGAGTGAAGCATAATAAGGACTCCATAACCCAATGGAAATTTTGTAGACTAGGAGGTAGCAAAAAAGAAGGCACTGATCTACAGGTTCTTGAAGCCTCACAGGGAGGACTTCATCCCACAGTTGGAGCCAAATGTTAAGTCATGAACTTGTTTTCTTCAATTTGATATTTTGATTGTCATTTTTATTTTTGGTTTGCTCATTTGCTTAAGTTTGCTCATTTGCTTACTTTAGAAAATTTTTGGTTTTAAGTGAAATTTTTGAGTTTTTCCTTTAGGTTTTTATTATTTTTTGTTTCTTTAGGTTCTGAAGGGTTCTATAGGACTTATATGGATTAAGGATGTCACAAATATACTCTAAGAGCAAGGTTTATCACATAAACCTTATTTAAATTGGAATTAATGGCTAAAACAACGCTAAATTGAATTTGAAATATTCTTGTAGCGCAATGACTGAAATTTTACACAGTGGCGCTACAAGAATATCGCGGGCGTTAAAATCATTGATTTTTAAGCCAAATTCTCTCATGATTTTGATTTCTTGGTGACTAATCACATGTGTAAAGGGTTTTGATACGTGTTTCATCAAAAATCATCATGCAAACAGGTGTGGTTCGTGACAGGAAAGAGATCATGGTAATCAGCAGTTAAGGTTGGGCGAATGATGACAGATCGAGGAATAAGCCTAGACTGATGGGAAAGAAGTTCTTCACATGTGTATTATGAACCTGGAGGCGTAGTGGAGGGAAGACATCTCTTTAAAATCTAGAACTTGTAGTTACAGAGGATATTTAGGGCTTTCACAGTTACAGAGAAGATTTAGGGCTTTCTCATCGCGCCAGCTGGAAGCAAATTGGAGACCCGAAGACACTTGGATAGTTAAATTTGAAAATCAGATAGCTCAAGGATTGATTTTAAACGTCTGCAGGAGGACAGGAATGAGGTATTCCGCGTTAACCTGATAGTGGCTGCTAAATTGGGGCTTTCCCAGTAAACATTGTTTTGTTAAAATTGATTAAGGAAAACATAAAGGCATGCTTTTAACAAAACTCCTGTCGAAGAGATATCAGTCTAAGAGGTTTTTAGATGCTTTGCCAAATGATAAGTTGAAAGATAGCAGTTGCACTGAACAATGACCATGTCAAAGCCTGAAAATATGGTAGGGTGAATATTTGTACAGTTTGTGGCGACCAAGGTTTCACATATTAACTTGTTACCTGCAAGAAATGCAATGAGTAAGTTGAGCATGTAAATTACATGTAGAACTTGTCTGATGTAGGTGCCAGAAATTGACTGGTTTTCTGTTGAATGCAAGTTGAAGCAGAATGTTTGCAGACAAAAGATTGCTCTCATATGTTTCCATCCCTTAGCTAAACAATCACAATCTGATCTAAGAAGCAAGCATTTGAGAGCACTAATGCAAAATCCTTTTTGCAAAGGGATAGCTCATTAGTAGCATTGGAATGAGCCAAGGGTGCTATTTGTGCAGAATCACAATACACAGATGTTTTCATTCATTCTAAAGATGATCTTGCATCGAAATGAACATTTGAATGTTAATTAAATTTAGCAGCAGCTTTGTGAGAAGATTTATTTTTTTGGGTACTCTGTTGACCTAATTACCTAACATCAGTGTAAAACATTTCCTGCATTCAAAATCGAACAGACTGTAAATACTCTGAGAGCTTGAGAGAGAAAGGGTTGTTAGGAAATTGACAGGGTTCTAAAAGCATACAGAAACAACATTCAGTCATTGAAAGCAGATGGGAAAAAGTGGCAAGACCAACAGGGCTGAGCCCACTGAGTTGAAATGGATTGACCAATTTCCTGGTTGTGCAGAGCTTTTTCAGAATGCTGGTTGGTTGGATTTATTCAAGAAGATTGATGGCTATAACACCGAGGTTTCTTATAAATTTTCCCAATGATATAACCAGGACATGGTAGTATTTGATACTCTGAAGTTTAAGTTGACTGTGGAGCTAGTTGATGAAGCTATAGGAGTCAGAAATGAAGGAGAAATGTGGTTCAAAAAGTTTCCTTTCACCTTGAATGCCCAAAGGTACCTTTTACCTGGCATTACTCCAGACTAGAGCAAAGGAGTATTAATCTAGAATTTCAGAGAGGAATGGGTGGAGCCCATCAAAGTCTTACAAAGCTACATCACCTATGAAGGGAGGTATGCTTTTGTATACAAGTATCATTTCAGGTTCTTACAGCACCTTGTTGGTGAATCCAGAATGAGTCTTCCTTTCTTCTTGTTTAAAAGTTTGCAGAAGATGTCAAGCAGGGTCAAGTGGCATCAGGATCACACTACACAGTCCATTTTCCATCATGGATTGATCAAATTGATTATCAGTACTGTCCTGCAAATTGAAGGGAAGACATGGGACTATTTCCTCTTTTGGTCTGGTTTTCAAATTAAGTAGGAAGATCAGCCAACCAAAAAACATGTGGACAAGGGGAAAACCCTAGTTAGAAAACTAGGGCATAAATTCAAGTCTGAAGGTGAAAAAGAAATTAAACTTGAAGAAGTGACAGAGCCCTCAAAGGGAGACTATGAACATCAGCAGCCTTCAGCTGATAATAAAGGCAAAGTTTCACTATTTATAAAAGAAGAGGATTAGCCTGTGCAAAATAGGGCACCAGCAGAAACTCTCATGAATGAGAAAATTGTTGTCACATAGAAGGTTGCAGTGAAGGAAGAGGAGGCCAAGGTCCAACAAAGAATCCCTATCACTATTTTATCTGAAGATGAGGGATATTTGCTAGAAGGAGATGAGTTGATAGTCCACACTGAGTCTAGGGTTGACACACACAAAGAATGCTACAGTCAAGAGGATAAAGCAAAGAGGTCAAAGAAAAAGAAGACCAAAGTTAAAGCAATGGAGTTAGCCACAGTTAGACATCAAGAAAAAACTTTGAAGATGGTAAAAGAACTTGCCTCAGAATGGAGACCAAAAACCAGGCCTAAAAATAAACTGAGGCTAAATATGAAAAAGCTTCTAAACCCTAAATTGAACACAGCAAAGGTCACCATGATCGATACCTCTTCTTTAGAGGAAAACCTAGAATCTAGCAAAGGTAAAAGGAAAGGAAAGAAACCTTTGAAGACATTAGAAGAGTCTAGCCTCACCCAAACTAAACTATCAGCTGTGTTTCTGGAATTAAGAGCTGAAATGTTGAAGGAGTAGCAGACAGAAGAAGTGGATGCCTCTTATTCAGAAAATAAGATGCTAATGGATGAAAATGCACCTGATAAAATAGACACTCAAGAAATTCCAAGTGTTCCTAGTGTTTCTACAAAGCTGTTACAGGAGGATGAAGACATTTTCAGAAAACTAGATATCCCATGGCTGCCCAGTGAGATACAGGATACCACAACAGGGAAGGCTTTTGATTCAGAAAAGGAGAACCTGCAAAGAACCATCAAACATTACAAGCATCAAATGGATTACATGTAGGAAACTAATGATGGTCTGATCCTAGCAAATAGAAGACTCAGGGAGGATTTACAACAAGTAAATGATCATTATCAAGAGCTTACTGCAGTTTCCAAGGAGGCCCTGAAGAGGAAGAGAAGCACAGATTTACAATGTGCAGAATTGAAGCTGACTGTCAGAGGCTTACAGCAGCAGAATGAAGAAATTACAAGAAGGTTAACAGATATGGAAGCTGAGCAGAAGAGAGCCAGGAAGAAGGCCCAAGATTTGGATGGAATAGCCTTACTAGCTGAAGCTGCTAAAGACCTTTTAGTTTTGTTAGTTAGTCAGTTAATTGTTATGCTTTTTTTTGAGAAAAACTTTATTTTGTAAATTATAATTTGACATTATCCCATCGATGAGTTGGCTAAAAGTTAGGGTTTAGACCCTAACTGATTTTTTGAGAAACAGTATTTAGGTAGATGAAAAAGAGAACAAGGGGTTCGATTTTTGGTTGGATTAAGGAGGTCTTTGACTTGTTTATGAGCTAAGTACATAACTCTCATATGTATTTGTTGAACATAACTATGAAATATATGATCTATATCACCCTTCAGTCTGTGTTTTAGCTTCATTTTTAGCTTGTTTAGCTACTTGACTGATATATTCATTGCTGGTTTATGGTTTCTTTGCTTGTAATGCTTGTCAGTTATGAATGAATTTTAAGATTATATTATGATTGGTACATGGTGATTATATTATGCATATCTATTTTTATTTATTTATGATTTAGTTCCTACTTGGCTCATGAATGTATTCCCTTCAGTCACCAGACTTTACAACCACAAAAACCTTTCAAGAAACTATGAAACCTACTTTTGTTTGATTGAATATTTGCGACTGTGTTGGCTTGTTTCTTTGTATCCTAGAAACAATTTCTGGCACAAACATCTTTTGCGCCGTTGCTAGGGACGAAATTGAAGACATATTTTCCCTGGGATACTTATCAGTTTTACTGGTTTTAAGAGGTGAACTTAAACCATCACATTTTTAAGGCTACTTTTCACCAGATTTGTCACAGTGGCTACTAGAGGAGTGGGAACTAGGAACAGACCTACTTCACCATTGCAATTGGGTGTTATAGATCCTGAACAGATATTGAGGACAGCAAGAAAGATTAGAAGATATCAGTCATTACCCTCCCTATCTGACCCTGACCAGTTGGATGGTTCATTAGCTTCATCTGTGTCAATAAAAGAAGAAGAAACTTCACCTTGGGTAAAACCAATGATTCCTGATAGTAGTTTCCAAATTTTACCAATCCTCAATCCTTCATAAAAGCTAAAACTGCCTCTCCTGGTAAGATACCTCTCTTTCAATTGAAAGTAGGTAAAAATCCTTTTCATTCAAGTTCCAGTCAAACTTCTTCATCATCAAAATCATTCAGTCCAAAAATGGCATCCCAAAATCAGCCCATAGACATGATGGACCAGATGGTTGCAGCTAGATATGCACCATTGGTCTTGCCTCATCCTTTAAATGCACTGCCTGGGGGTGACTATCAAAAATATCTTCCTAGGTTTAATGGACAGGGGGAAACCACAACTGAAGAACATTGGGAAGCTTTCCTTAGCTATGCTGATAACCAAAACATTGAGGCCAAGGATGTATGGATGAGAATGTTTGTGCAGAGCCTCGATGGAGATGTAATGAAATGGTTCAGGGAGTTGCCTACTAATTCCATCACTATCATTGAAGAACTCTGTGATCTCTTCATGAGACAATGGGGTGATACCAAAGACCATACATACTATATAACTGAGTTTGGAGCTCTTAGGAGGAAAAAGGATGAGACTATTGCAGATTTTTCAAAGAGGTTTAACAAGATGTACAGTAGAATTCCTGTAGAAATAAAACCTACTGAAACATCTACTAAACTTACATATGCAAATGCTTTTGATCATGAATTTTCCTTACTGCTGAGAGAAAGGAGACCTATTTCTTTACTAAATATGCAAGATGCAGCATTGGAGGTAGAATCTAATATACTGGCTTCTAATCGATTAAAGAAAGAAACAGCTCAACAGCTTTATGACAGAAAAGGAAAGAAGGAAGCAGCTCCACGAAGTTCTACTTCTCATTCTGCTGAAGGGAAAATTGATGAAATGGCTAAGTTGGTGAAGATTCTGACTGCGAAGTTGAACAAATTAGAGCTTGAGAAAAATTCCAGCAAGCCTGCTCCAGAGGGTGAACAAAATCCTAATAATCAGAATTAGTTTAGAAGGAAATTTGCTCCCACTTTCATGCCTAGAGAAAGAAGGAATAATGATATCCAGCAAGAAAGGAGAGAAAATGAGGACCAAAGAGTGCCACCACCTCTTCAGAACAATGTGGCTGATGAGGAAGAAGTTGATGATGAGCTGATCTTTGAAGAGACTGATCAAGATATGAATCATTTTGGAGAAGGATTGTCTGGGGGTTTTGTCACTGAGGAAGAATTCTTAAATGCAGAATATTATAATGCTGACATGTTCAAAACAGAGGATGATTCAGGTCTAGAAAAGACTGTTGTAACTGCTGTTGTCTGTCAGAATGAACTTAAGAAGACTATGAACCTGAGGTCAGGTCCAAAACAGGTGATACAAGTCCTGAAGAAGAAGGCAGTTGTCCCTGCTAAGCAGTCATCTAATCCTGTGACTGAGAAGAGACAAGTTTCAGAAAAACCAAAGAAGACCATAGAGGTTGAAGAGGTAAGTAAAATTGTTCATAATTTCATCCTGGAAAATGAATTAGGCAAGTTAAAGATTCCTGTACCTTTAACTGAATTGATGAAAAACCCTTCATATAAAGAATCAGTCCTTAAAATGCTTAATTCAACAAGCAATCAGCCTATTTCAAAAACAGTAAATTCGCAAGAAGAAAACCCCAGAATTTTCATTGGATTAGCTTTGGCTGAAAAGAATGAAAATGAGGCAGGTGCTTCACCTCCATTCTACATCACCTTGACAGTCCATGAACAAATGATTCACAA
This sequence comes from Pseudotsuga menziesii, assembly GCA_001517045.1. NCBI lineage: Eukaryota > Viridiplantae > Streptophyta > Pinopsida > Pinales > Pinaceae > Pseudotsuga > Pseudotsuga menziesii. The sequence continues at coordinate 100,819 of LPNX010256682.1, read as the reverse complement.
TTGTTTGTTAGATTCGGGAGCTTTACACAATTTGATGCCAAAGGCTGTTATGGAAGCTCTAGGTCTGAGTATCACCAAACCCTATCATGATCTGTATGCATTTGATTCCTGAGCAGTAAAGTGTTTAGGGGTAATAAAGGACATGGTTGTCAGCCTGGCTCAGTTACCCATGAAGAGTGTGATCATGGATGTAGTGGTAGCTGATATTACTCCTAAGTTTGGGTTACTTCTTTCTAGGTCTTGGGCAAAGAAGGTTGGTGGGACTTTACAAATGGATCTATCATATGCTACTATTCCAGTGTTTGGAGGAGAAAATAGAAGGCTGTACAGAGAGATTCAATTTGCATATATTGTGACGGATGATAAGAATCCAACCAACCACCCACTGTATGCTGTTGATAAAGACCTTGGTACTTGCATGTTACATTTCAGTGAGGAAGACAGTACTAATGGCTTGTTACAAGTTGAAAAACAGCAGCCAGTAAAATGCAGCAGGGAACAGGAGGATGAGCTGTGGAAATTATACTTTGATGGATCTTCTTGAAAAAAAGGTGCTGGAGCAGGGGTTCTTCTTATATCCCCTGGAGGTGAAACAGTGAAGCTGATGTATAAATTGGAGTTTATTACTACAAATAACATTGCTGAGTATGAGGCTTTGCTGTTAGGTTTGAAATTTAGGCATGTAACAGATTTCTACATTTGGCGACTCCGAATTAGTTGTTCAGCAGGTGAAGAGCAACTATCAAGTGAAACAGGGTTTGCTGAAAGTCTATCGAAATGAGGTATGGGACATGCTTGGAAATTATTTTGTATCTTTTAACATTACTCATATTCCAAGGGACCATAATCAAACTACAGACTCATTAGCTTTGGCCGCTACACACTTTAGGATCCCTAAAACCACTTAGTTGAGATATCCTATTGAAGTTAGGTACAGACCATCTGTGCCTGATAATGTAAAGCAGTGGAGAGTGTTTGAAGATGAAATTGAGATTAAGAGGTTTTTAGAGCTTACTCATGAGTTTTATAATTCCCTGATTGATCAAGAGGAAGATGAGGGGGATGAAGAGGTGGAAGAGATTACTGGACATAAAATTATTGAATTAAAAAGTAATTTCATCCCAAAGGGGTTGGTACCTTTGGAAAGGATCTTTTCAAAAGATGATACACTCTTGAAACCTGTTGTATAATCCTCAGAAGAGAATGTAGTGGATTGCAACATTGGCTCTGCAGAACAGCCTAGAATGGTAAAAATTTCTAAAGCACTTACAGCGGAACAAAGAAACAGGTATATTAAACTGTTAAAAGAACATGTAGATGTTTTTGCATGGTCTTATGAGGAATTGAGAACTTATGATATAGGAATCATATAGCATAAATTCCCTTTAAAACCAAATGTCAAACCTTTTCGTCAGAAATTAAGGAGGATTAATCCAGCCTTGTTTCCTGTGATTGAAAAAGAAGTGAAGAAGCTGTTAGATGCCAAGATCATAGTCCCTCTTAGGTATTCTTCATGGGTGGCTAATTTGGTTCCTGTTAGAAAAAATAATGGGGAGATCAGGCTGTGTGTTGACTTCAGAAATCTGAACAGGTCTTCCTTAAAGGATAATTATCCCCTGCCTAAAATTGAACAAATATTGCAGAAAGTAGTTGGGGCACAGAGGATCTCAATGGTTGATGGTTTCTCAGGGTACAATCAGATATCTATGCATCTTGATGATAAGGAGAAGACAACTTTCACTACTCCTTGGGGAACTTTCATGTATGATAAGATTCCCTTTGGTCTAATGAATGCTGGAGCCACCTTCCAGAGGGCTATGGATATTGCTTTTGTCGGAGAAAAGGACAAATTTGTGGTAATCTACTTGGATGATATTACTGTTTTCTCACAATCAGATGATGAGCATTTGAAGCATTTGAAGCAGACTTTCCTGAAATGAAGAAAGTTTGGCTTGTCCTTGAATCCAAAGAAGTCACACTTTGTTGTACATGAAGGTAAATTGCTTGGTCATTTAGTGTCTGCTGATGGTATAAGGATCGATACTAAAAGGGTAAAAGCTATATTGAAAATAAGTTTACCCTGGGGTAAAAAGGATGTCCAATCATTCATTGGTAAAATCAACTTTCTACTGTGGTTCATACCAAACTTTGCTGAAATTTTCAAACAGATCACAGTGATGCCGAAAAAGGATCAGGAAGTCAAGTGGACCACCGAGGCAAAGAATGCATTTGAGAAGATCAAAATGGCTCTTACTAAAGCTCCTGTGTTATTAAGCCCGGATTTTACCAGAGAATTTCTTACATTCTCATTTGCATCAGAGGATACAATAGCAGCTGTTCTGTTGCAGAAGAATAAGGAAGGGTTGGAGCAGCCTATTGCATTCTTCAGCAAAACTCTCGGGGATTCTGAACTTAAATACAGTATCTTAGAAAAACAGGCCTATGCTCTGGTAAAAGCTTTAAAGTTTTTCAGAATCTATGTTCTGCATTCTAAAGTTATTTCATTTTTGCCTAATGCTGCTGTAAAAGATGTTTTGACACAACCTGATAGTGAAGGGAAAAGAGGCAGTTGGATTGCTAAAATCATGGAGTATGATGTAGATATCAGACCTACCAAACTTGTCAAGGGACAAGGTTTAGCCAAGCTATTGGCTGAATCAAATTGTCAAGCTCTGGGATTGCATGTCATGGCTGAAGAATTAGCTCAGGAAGAAGATCAAGCAATACTGGAAAAAGAGAAGATCATGGACTATTATTCAGCATCCACATGGTATGCATACATTGTGTATTTTCTATTGTTTTTGCAATATCCTGAGCATCTGGATAGGAAAGTTGCTAGATCCTTAAAGCTTAAAGCTACTAAGTATTGTCTAGTAGAAGAGCAGTTGTTCTGGAAGGACCCAGGTGGTATTCTACTCACATGTTTGGACAAATCTGAAATTGAAGGAGTAATTTTTGAATCTCATGAGGGTGCTTGTGGAGGGCATAAGTACTGGAAGACAACAACATATAGGATTTTAAGATCTGGATATTATTGGCCCTCTTTGTTTGCAGATGTTTATCAGCAGGTAAGAGCCTGTATTCCTTGTCAGAAGTTTGCTGGAAAACAAAAATTGTTGTCATTGTCCCTAAAACTGATTGCAGTAAATGCTCCTTTCCAGCAATGGGGTCTTGATTTTATTGGAGAAATAAATCCATCTTCCTCAGGACAACACCATTGGATTCTAACTGCAATAGACTTCTTTACCAAATGGGTGGAATCCATCCCTACTAGGAATGCCATAGACAAGGTAATCATGGAATTTATTGAGGAGAATATCCTTAGTAGGTTTGGCTGTCCTCAAAAATTAGTAATAGATAATGCAAAAGCTTTCAATTCCAACGAAATGGAAGCCTTTTGTGAAAAGAATGGTATCTTGCTAAAGTACTCAACTCCTTACTATCCCCAGGGTAATGGTTTGGCTGAATCCTCTAATAAAAACATCATCCAAAGTATCAAAAAATTGCTCAAGCATAACAAGAGATCATGGGATTCAATGCTGAAATATGCATTGTGGGATGATAGGATAACAGTCAAACAAGCAATTGGAACTTCTCCTTTCCAGTTAGTGTATGGTACAGATGCAGTTTTTCCTATTCAATTGGGAATCCTAGTGATGAAGTTTCTTCAGAATTCCCAAGAAGAGCCAAATGATATGCAGAGAAGGATTTATGAGATGATAGAGTTGCAGCAGAACAGGGAAAAGGTGGAAGAAAGGGCACATTTGTACAGATTGAAGATCAAGAGTAGATTTGACAGGAAAATCAAAGATAGCACTTTCTCAGTTGGTGATATGGTTTTGAGGTGGGATGCCAGGAAAGAGCAAAAAGGGAAACATGGTAAGTTTGACAACCTCTAGTTTGGCCCTTTCCTAGTGTCTAAGATTTTGGAGAATAACACTTGTATCCTGCAGTCTTTGGAAGGTGAGGAATTCTCAAGTCCTATCAATGGACGATTCCTCAAGCATTTTTACAGTCTTTGAGGAGATTTTCACTTTTTATTGTATATACCGGTGTGAGTGAAGAATAATAAGGATTCCATAACCCAATGGAAATTTTTGTTGGTCTATAGGGCAGACTCGGGTTTTATACCATTAACTTCGCACCAACAAAAGACCCACAGTGTTGGCCCTTTTCGGCAACAACCTGTGAGCAGGTTGCAGTCTCACCCAAAACAGCTATGGGGTGCCGCAGAACCAGGTTTCTGTAAGCAGGAGAGGGATATTACTGTACCTTTAGCTTCTAACAAATGATAATCATAAAATGCAGAGCTTTGATAGTTACTTATTTAGCTTCGCGGTTAGATAAACAAACAGTGCCTTGCTTAACCCTTTACTGGGAATTCCAGCGAAGTTAGTATTTAGCAGTTATCTTACTTATCAGATATATATTTATCAATGCATAAAAGAACATAAAAACAACACAACAAAAACCACAACACACAATATAACGTGGTTCACCCCTAGTTTAGGGGTTACGTCCACTGAACTATGTTTTATTCAACTCTTTACAAAAACCACAGTTCTGATCTGCGCACTCAACTGCAGATCCCTTCAAGTCCTTAAAGCAGTGCACACAGCTACAGGCCTCTGCGCACATAGCTGCAGATTTCCTTAATCACCCAAAATCCTCTGCACACACAGCTGCAGAGGTCGTCCACGCACACAGCTGGGACTTAACCTTTCTTACCAACAAGCCTTAGCTTCACATCAATTCATCTTACATCAAAAGCCTAACTGACTTCTTTACAAGAGTGCTTATTTATAGTGCACTTATTACAAAACCATGGGCTTAAACCATGGGTACCTCGAACCCTAAACCTTGGACTTAAACCATGGGTTTATTACAAACAGAAGGTTTTTACTCAACCCCGACACCCCTAAGACTATTTTGAGTCGCAACTCCGCTTACAAACTTCCAAAAAAAACCCGGAGTTACCAAAAGTAGGAACTGTTAACATGCACACCCGAACAGGCCCCTAAGACTCACCAGTGTCCCGTCCCGGGACACTCTGCTGCTTTTCTGGTGGGAGAATCTTGTTAGCGAAGACAAAAAAAAATGGCTTGCTACGGCTGCATCGTTGTCCCTTCTGCTACTGCTACCACATCCGCAGCTTGCTTGATCCTTCATCCTTTCATCCTTAGTAGAATACAACCATCTCTTATGTTGTTGTCTACCTTCGTCATATTTATGGTGGTCATGGGGGTCATTGGGCCTTCTATCAGCGACCCCATCCTTCGAACGGCCTCCCGTTCATGTCCTATAGAACATTTGACCATCCACAACTTTGGGTCCTTAACAGGTAGTGCCCCTGTGTTTGCATGCCACTGTAATTTTTCATAAGACAAATAGCATGCCTCCATTCTTCGAGATCCTCCTGAGTCTTTCCTGAGGGGTTGTGCCTTTCTTCGTTCCACTTAGAGAAAAATTCATGTTTAAATTTTTTTCTGGTAGAGCGTGTCTACATTGGCTGGTTCGATGCTAGGGGAGTCTCTTGGCGGGGTACAGACACAGGTGGGTGGCTGAAAAGGTGCGCCAGACCCTCCTGTTCAAATTCTCTCACTAACTTCCGAATCTCGCTATCAGCTGACATGGATGTGATTGTAAAACTCAAGAAATTGTAGAATGCGAACGTCGTGGGTGTGGGTGTCTTCTTATAGAATCCATCCATGACATCTGTCATAACTGTGCATTGATGATACCAAATTTGACAGAGATCTTGTCCAAATGGCGGTAGATTTTCCAAGATCTCATTAATACAGGCAGTAAATACAGGTAGCGTACCGGTGCCTCCAATTTTGATTTCTTCCAACGGTCGTATTTTAAGCTTCGACATATCTTTCCTTCTTCAACACAAGCAGTGACTCTGGCTGCGCCAAAATAAGGACATTCGACATTTCCTGATACCAGCTTCAACCTGGCTTCGAACTTCAACCCACGACAGAATGTCTTCCACCACCTCAATAATTATTTTCATTGTTGAGAACCCTGTCAAAGATAGGTCCTGATATTCATGGAGAAGTTGGGTCACTTTGCGCACCATTTCGTCATCCCAATAATCTCCACTAGTAGCATACTTAGGGTTTCCTTCTGACCCAATGTTTACGGTCCGCGTCTTCAGGGGCTGAGTCACTTCAGGTGCTTCAACTGCTGGTCCATGTACTTCGCAGTGTCCTTCTAACTCAGGAATGTTAATGTTGCGCGGATCGTCATCCTCGTCAATTGCGAGGTTATAACATTCTACTGCATTGGATTCTTGTTCCTTCCAATCAGGTTGGTATTTTGCTATTTCTTGATCATCAAATACTTTAGTATGGATCAACCTAATAGCTGCGTCCAAAGCAGGAGAAACCTCATTAATAGAAAATGTCAGCACAAAACTATCGACAAGACAATCCCAACTTATAGTACCGTGGCGAAGATCGACCTCCGCATACCAGTTCTTTACTATAGGTTCCAGGGTGTGCACAAACCTATGTACCCATTCTTCACAAGGTACATGTTTCCATGCTTCGTAGCATTGCTCCAAATGTCCCTGAGGACTGGTCTTACCATTAAACCTGCTTCGCACCTCCTGAGGTTGGTCCCTGAATCTTAGGAAAAGGGACTTCTGGCATGCTTCCCAACTATGAATATACCTTTTGTGACCATTCCACCATCTGGCTGCTGTGGCTCTGAATGTTGAATCCAGAGTCTCCATTTTCTGTGAGTCTGGTACCTGCTCTGAGAACTACACAATAAATTCTTCTGGGTCTTTCGAACCATCAAAAACAGGTACGGTTCTTGTCTGTGAACTAAGCCATCTGAGGCACTTGGTAATTCTTGCACATCAATGTCCATGCAGCTCATACAGTCTATTCTGCCAATTCTCTAGGCCGTCATCTGAATCTGTCATGCAGGAGCTGTCACACTGCCAATCCATGATACCTTCGACAGTAGGATCAACATAATCTTCTTCCTTTGCTGTGATATTGTAGATATGGTTTAAAACATCCTGGTCTTCATCTCTTACTAGCTCCGTGTATCTCTCTCCTTGAGAAGGATCCAATGGGAATATGACTCTCGGTCCTTTCCCTTCTAAAGTCATCTGTCCCTTCTTCAGGTTGATTACTGCATCATTATCTATTGCCCATTCAATGGCTAGTAGTGCTGGATAGGGGTTGCTGTCATCAATTATTTCAATTACCTCAAAGTCTGATAAGGTACTGACTCCATCAATATCTACTGATACACTAGGGAGTCTTCCTAGGGGCACAATATTCTACTGATTGGCTAATCTCAACTGTATAGGGGACCATTCCAGAGTAGGTTTTCCCATTTGTTCCCATGTTTGCTTAGTTAAGACATTTACTTCTAATCCTAGGTCTAGGATGACATCAGTCATGTCATATTCTCCTATCTGAACATTCAATCTCATTTCCCTACCAGTTCTTCTGACTCTATGAATAGTTTTTTCCTGACTAGAACTTCGTTGAGGTTCACAAGAAGAAATAACTTTCTGCAACTCATTTAAAGCATTCTGATTTCTCAAGAGCTCCATACAACTCTGTAAAAAGGAGGACAATGTACTTACTTTGTCTATCGAAGCTTCTTGCGGCTGCCACTGCTACTGAGGTTGTTGCACAAGTACTACTAAGGTGTTGGGGTCAGCAAAGTCTCTCTTGGCTTCCATAAATGTCTCTTTTTCTCTTTCGACATCAAATGCTGGGATTTTTTCTGGGGCCTTCCGAACCCAAGCCTTGGCAGGCTATTTCTCCTTGTTCTGCACTTCCATCGTAGCTCCACTCCTGGTAACAACATTAATGGTTGGGACAGGTCATTGCTCCACAGCAATCAACTGAATATTCTGAGTAGGGGCACTATTTCTTTCTTGAATCTTTGCTATCAGCCGCGGGAATTGATCAATCACATGGTCGACATCTCTGCAATATCGACATGTCGTAGTTGGGTTTCGACAGTCTCTAGATAGATGTCCTGCCTGGTTACAGTTATAGCACACAACCTGGCCTCGACCTCTGCCAGCAATACCACCACGACCACAACCTCTAAAAGATCCGTGACCTGATGTACTACCGCAGTAATCATATCCATCATTGCCTTGGCCATCATTTTGTACCCGATAAGCATCGTAAGTTCGTTCTCTCATGAGGTCAAAGCTGCGACACTCATCTTCGTTGTGTCCCACTGATTTACAGAACTTACAATAAGGGTTCTTAGGGACTTGCACATACCTCTGTAGAAGATAGCAGTCTTCAAGTCGATGTTGGCCAGTTGTCCTACAGATCTCACAATATAGAACACTAGGGTTGAATGGGTTTGGTGCACCAGAATTCAGGAAATTTCTTACCGCAGGACACTGTTCCTTGTCATGACCCTCTGTCCGACATCATGTACACCAAACCTCTTTGTGACTAGCTTTCCCTTTTTTCATATCGCGAAGCTCCAGAGCCATCGCTGCCAACTGCGCTTGTATTTGAGCGATACCAAAATTATCTTCGATAGGGGCTGTTTCAAGCTTCATAGCAATTTCCAAAGCCTCCTGTTGATCCGCAACCTTCTGTTGCATGAGTGGAGTCCTGATGTGCGGTAACAGAGCTGCAATGAACCATTCCTTATGCTGGGCTGGTCCAATAGTGAAACTGACTTGGTCTAGCAGAACTTTGAACCTCTGATCAAAGTCCCACACTGATTCTCCTCGCCTCTGCTGGATTTCCTTTAGCTCAGTGATACACTGCGACTCTGATTTAGGCTTCTTAAATTCCTTTATCATTGCTACTTTTATATCAGCCAAGACATGGTTCTGAGTGCTGGAAAACTTCATGCAACCAGGTCAGAGCACGGTCTCTAAAAGAAGTAACTAGCTGTGCTATTTTTGTGTCTTGATCCGTAATGTTCTTAGCAGTCCACACTGCTTCGCATAAGAACCAGAACTGTTCAGGATCCTCTGATCCAGTTCCTTTGAAAACAGGGAGCTTAATGTCGTCATTCATATGGACCATCGCGGGTCTAGGGGTGGAGGGAGGGGGACTGGTAGTAGGCGGGGGGGAACTTACTGGGGTAGACTGACCTGCGACAAGAATACTTGGGCTAGGGTTACTTTTAGACTATGATGGGTTCTCAGGGATAATAGGTCTTTGCCTCGGGGTTACTGGAGGGTTTCCAACAAAAGGGGTTTCTTCGGGCTCTGAAGCTACTGGACTTACGGGTTTAGGCTCGGTATTCTGACCTAGGGTATAGGACTCAAAATTTCTCTTGTACCTTTTGTCACTTCGCAGCAAACCACTTTGCTCATCGAAGGTACTTTCACTTGCAAACATAGGTTAGTAATACTAAATATAATAGTCTGAGTCAATGAGCAATATACATTTTTCAACCAATAGCATTTTAATTCTCAAACTAAATGAATTCAAGTACTTACCCCTTGGTCCTTTGAAGAACTGCCATTCGGCTTTGCTGAAGGACGTACTTGTGTCAATGGCAAACTCTGTCACAAATGCTTCAAGGGTTCGCGTTGTCCAGAAATCAACAGCGCGGGATATCTCGTTGTTAACCCTTTTCAATATATTAATTCTTGCGGGGGTCCAATTAGGAAACTGACCTTTTTGGAAGTTTGTCCTTCTCTCTTTGTAAAAATTCATTTGCACTACGACGCGGATATTTGTTCTCTTGTATATCAAAGTTCAGATAAGTCTCTTCAATCCAATCACCGATTTATTTCACTGAGGGTCTCCAAAACATAGCCCTCGAGGTATGACATAAACCCCTCTTGAGCATATACTGAGTTGAACCGACAATGGAACCAATTTTTTGGGCTATAGGGTAGACCCAGGTTTTATACCATTAACTTCGCACCAACAAAAGACCCACAATGCTGGCCCTTTTCGGCAACAACCTGCGAGCAGGTTGCAGTCTCACCCGAAACAGCTATGGGGTGCCGTAGAACCAGGTTTCTGCAAGCAAGAGAGGGATATTACTGTACCTTTAGCTTCTAACAAATGATAATCATAAAATGCAGAGCTTTGATAGTTACTTATTTAGCTTCGCGGTTAGATAAACAAACAGTGCCTTGCTTAACCCTTTACTAGGAATTCCAACGAAGTTAGTATTTAGCAGTGATCTTACTTATAATATATATATTTATCAATGTGTAAAAGAACATAACAACAACACAACAAAAACCACAACACACAATATAACGTGGTTCACCCCCAGTTTAGGGGTTATGTCCACAGAACTATGTTTTATTCAACTCTTTACAAAAACCACAGTTCTGATCTGCGCACTCAGCTACAGATCCCTTCAAGTCCTTAAAGCCGCGCACACAGCTGCAGATTTCCTTAATCACCCAAAACCCTCTACGCACACAGCTGCAGAGGTCATCCACGCACACAGCTGGGACTTAACCTTTCTTACCAACAAGCCTTAGCTTCGCATCAATTCATCTTACATCAAAAGCCTAACTGACTTCTTTACAAGAGTGCTTATTTATAGTGCACTTATTACAAAACCATGGGCTTAAACCGTGGGCAACCCGAACACTAAAACCTGGACTTAAACCATGGGTTTATTACAAACAGAAGGTTTTTACTCAACCCTGACACCCCTAAGACTATTTTGAGTCACAACTCCACTTACAAACTTCCACAAAAACCCCGGAGTTACCAAAATTAGGAACCATTAAGGTGTGCGCCCCAACAATTTTGCAGACTAGTAGGTAGCAGAAAAGAAGTCACTGGTCTACAGGTTCTTGAAGTCTCACAGGGAGGACTTCATCCCGCAGCTAGAGCCAGATGTTAAGTCATGAACTTGTTTTCTTCAATTTTATATTTTGATTGTCATTTTTATTTTTGGTTTGCTCATTTGCTTACTTTAGAAAATTTTTGGTTTTAAGTGAAATTTTTGAGTTTTGCCTTTAGGTTTTTATTATTTTTGTTTCTTTAGGTTTTGAAGGGTTCTATAGGACTTATATGGATTAAGGATGTCACAAATATACTCTAAGAGCAAGGTTTATCACATAAATCTTATTTAATTTGGAATTAATGGCTAAAACAACGCTAAATTGAATTTGAAATATTCTTGTAGCGCAACCACTGAAATGTTACACAGCGGCGCTACAAGAATATCGCGGGTGTTAAAATCACCGATTTTTAAGCCAAATTCTCTCATGATTTCGATTTCTTGGTGACTAATCACATGTGTAAAGGGTTTTGATACGTGTTTCATCAGAAATCATCATGCAAACAGGTGTGGTTCGTGACAGGAAAGAGATCGTGGTAATCAGCAGTTAAGGTTGGGCGAATGATGATAGATCGAGGAATAAGCCTAGACTAATGGGAAAGAAGTTCTTCACATGTGTATTATGAACCTGGAGGCGTAGTGGAGCGAAGACATCTCCTTAAAATCTGGAACTTGCAGTTACAGAGGAGATTTAGGGCTTTCACAGTTAAAAAGAAGATTTAGGGCTTTCTCGTCGCGCCAGCTGGAAGCAAATTGGAGACCCGAAGACACTTGGATAGTTAAATTTGACAACCAGATAGCTCAAGGATTGACTTTAAATGTCTGCAGCAGGACAGGAATGAGGTATTCTGTGTTAACCTAATAGTGGCTGCCAAATTGGGGCTTTCCCAGTAAAGATTGTTTTGTTAAAATTGATTAAGGAAAACATAAAGGCATGCTTTTAACAAAACTCCTGTCGAAGAGATATCAGTCTAAGAGGTTTTTAGATGCTTTTCCAAATGATAAGTTGAAAAATAGCAGTTGCATTGAACAATGACCCTGTCAAAGCCTGAAAATATGGTAAGGTGAAGACCTGTATAGTTTATGGCGACCAAGGTTTCACAGATTAACTTGTTACCTGCAAGAAATGCAATGAGTAAGCTGAGCATGTAAATTACATGCATACCTTGTCTGATGTGGGTGCCAGAAATTGACTGGTTTTATGTTGAATGCAAGTTGAAGCAGAAATTTTGCAGACAAAAGATTGCTCTCATATGTTTCCATCCCCTAGCTAAACAATCACAATCTGATCTAAGAAGCAAGCATTTGAGAGAACTAATGCAAAATCCTTTTTGCAAAGGGATAGCTCGTTAATAGCATTGGAATGAGCCAAGGGTGCTATTTGTGCAGAATCAAAATACACAGATGTTTTCATGCATTCTAAAGATGATCTTGCATCGAAATGAACATTTGAATGTTAATTAAATTCAGCAGCAGCTTTGTGAGAAGATTTTTTTTGGGGGGGTAATCTGTTGACCTAATTACCTAACATCAGTGTAAAACATTTCCTGCATTCAAAATCGAACAGACTATAAAAACTCTGAGAGCTTGAGAGAGAAAGGGCTGTTAGGACATTGACATGGTTCTAAAAGCATACAGAAACAACATTCAGTCATTGAAAGGGGATGGGAAAAAGTGGCAAGACCAACAGGGCTGAGCCCATTGAGTTGAAATGGATTGACCAATTTCCTGGTTGTGCAGAGCTTTTTCAGAATGTTGGTTGGTTGGATTTCTTCAAGAAGATTGATGGCTATAACACTGACGTTTCTTATAAATTTACCCAATGCTATAACCAGGACATGGTAGTATTTGATACTCTGAAGTTTAAGTTGACTGTGGAGCTAGTTGCTGAAGCTATAGGAGTCAGAAATGAAGGAGAAACGTGGTTCAAAAAGTTGCCTTTCACCTTTAATGCCCAAAGGTACCTTTTACCTGGCATTACTCCAAACTGGAGCAAAGGAGTATTAATCTAGAATTTCAGAGAGGAATGGGTGGAGCCCATCAAATTATTACAAAGCTACATCACCTATGAAGGGAGGTATGCTTTTGTATACAAGTATCATTTCAGGTTCTTACAGCACCTTGTTGGTGAATCCAGAATGAGTCTTCCTTTCTTCTTGTTTAAAAGTTTGCAGAAGATGTCAAGCAGGGTCAAGGAGCATCAGGATCACACTACATAGTCCATTTTCCATCATGGATTGATCAAATTGATTATAAGTATTGTCCTGCAAAGTGAAGGAAAGACATGGGACTATTTCCTCTTTTGGTCTGGTTTTCAAATTAAGCGCGAAGATCAGCCAACCAAAAAACATGTGGACAAGGGGCAAACCCTAGTTAGAAAACTAGGGCAGAAAGTCAAGTCTGAAGGTAAAAAAGAAATTAAACTTGAAGAAGTGACAGAGCCCTCAAAGGGAGACTATGAACATCAGCAGCCTTCAGCTGATAATAAAGGAAAAGTTTCACTGTTTATAAAAGAAGAGGATTAGCCTGTGCAAAATAGGGCACCAGCATAAACTCTCATGAATGAGAAAATTGTTGTCACAGAGAAGGTTGCAGTGAAGGAAGAGGAGGCCAAGGTCCAACAAAGAAGCCCTATCACTATTTTATCTGAAGATGAGGGATATTTGCTAGAAGGAGATGAGTTGACAGTCCATACTGAGTCTAGGGTTGACACACACAGAGAATGCTACCGTCAAGAGGATAAAGCAAAGAGGTCAAAGAAAAAGAAGACTAAAGTTAAAGCAATGGAGTTATGCACAGTTAGACATCAAGAAAAAACTTTGAAGATGGTAAAAGAACTTGCCTCAGAATGGAGACCAAAAACCAGGCCTAAAAATAAACTGAGGCTAAATATGAAAAAGCTTCTAAACCCTAAATTGAACACAGCAAAGGTCACCATGATTGATACCTCTTCTTTAGAGGAAAACCTAGAATCTAGCAAAGGTAAAAGTAAAGGAAAGAAACCTTTGAAGACATTAGAAGAGTCTATCCTCACCCAAACTAAACTATCAGCTATGTTTCTAGAATTAAGAGATGAAATGTTGAAGGAGCAGCAGACAGAAGAAGTGGATGCCTCTTATTCAGAAAATAAGATGCTAATGGATGAAAATGCACCTGATAAAACAGACACTCAAGAAATTCCAAGTGTTCCTAGTGTTTCTACAAAGCTGTTACAGGAGGATGAAGACATTTTTCAGAAAACTAGATATCCCATGGCTGCCCAGTCAGATACAGGATACCACAACAGGGAAGGCTTTTGATTCAGAAAAGGAGAACCTACAAAGAACAATCAAACAGTACAACCATCAAATGGATTACATGCAGGAAAAGAATTATGGTCTGATCCTAGCAAATAGAAGACTCAGGGAGGATTTACAACAAGTAAATGATCATTATCAAGAGCTTACTGCAGTTTCCAAGGAGGCCCTGAAGAGGAAGAGAAGCACAGATTTACAATGTGCAGAATTGAAGCTAACTGTCAGAGGCTTACAGCAGTAGAATGAAGAACTTGCAAGAAGGTTAGCAGATATGGAAGTTGAGCAAAAGAGAGCCAGGAAGAAGGCCCAAGCTTTGGATGGAATAGCCTTACTAGCTGAAGCTGCTAAAGACCTTTGAGTTTTGTTAGTTAGTCAGTTAATTGTTATGTTTTTTTTTTGAGAAAAACTTTATTTTGTAAATTATAATTTGGCATTATCCCATCGATGAGTTGGCTAAAGACAGTTAGGGTTTAGACCCTAACTGATTTTTTGAGAAACAGTAGTTAGGTAGATGAAAAAGAGAACAAGGGGTTCGATTTTTGGTTGGCTTAAGGAGGTCTTTGACTTGTTTATGAGATAAGTACATAACTCTCATCTATTTTTGTTGAACAGAACTATGAAATATATGATCTATATCACCCTTCAGTCTGTGTTTTAGCTTCATTTTTAGCTTTTTTAGCTACTTGACTAATATATTCATTGTTGGTTTATGGTTTCTTTGCTTGTAATGCTTGTCAGTTATGAATGAATTTTAAGATTATATTCTGATTGGTACATGGTGATTATATTATGCAACTCTGTTTTTATTTATTTATGATTTTGTTCCTACTTGGCTCATGAATGTATTCCCTTCAGTCACCAGACTTTACAACCACAAAAACCTTTCAAGAAACTATGAAACCTACTTTTGTTTGATTGAATATTTGAGATTGTGTTGGCTTGTTTCTTTGTAGCCTGGAATCAATTTCTGGCACAAAGATGTCCTATTGCAATAGTTTCATGTTAGGACCCATCAAATATATTTATGTTTGTTTATGAAAATAACAAAAACAATCTAAATAAATACAATTCTATTACAATGTAAATTACAATACTATTCAACTATTCAAGTAAATTAATTGTTAAGAATATATCACCTGATAAAACATGGATAACCAAAAATACTATGCATATAAGGCCATCTATCTAATCAAAACTCCATTTCTTGCCTCTTAACTATGGAAATGTTTTTCAACGCTATTTGTAACAAGTTCCAATGGAGGAGTCAAATAGCAATAGTGAAAATTACACAGTAAAAATATAGAAATATATGTTTTTTAGTGTATTCTTCCTTGCCATTCATTGAGCTCCTCTCTGTTTCAAGAATAATTTAATATTCTCTACTAAACAGGACCAACCACGTGAAGGTGGAAGCTCTTATGGCCCCTCCCCCCCCTCACATCACTCTCAGCTCCCCAAACCCAATGCCTATACTTGCAAATAACAATTTATTTCACTATTTCACAAAGCAAATTATTTCACTCAATAGTTGAAAAATGATTTCATTAAATCATTCATTAAATCATTCAATCACTCAATAGCTGAAAAAACCATTCATTAACTCATTCATTAAAACATTAATTTAGTCAATGGCAGAAAAAAAAAAATAGTAAACAATTCAGTAAATAATCCATTCATAAAAGACTGATTTTGTGCTATGCTTTCAAAAATATATTTCAAATTTACAAAAAAATTTAGAGTGATGGATTTATAAAAGGCCTATGCAGATATTTCGTGGCCTTGGAGTCCTGTGTTCCCAAAATTTTCCACTCACCCCATTGTAATGTCAGACCCTTCTTTGAGAGCCCGTCTGCCTCCTTATTTCGCTCCCTGTAAACATGAGTGAAAGAGATTGATTCAAAGAATGAGAGAGAATGGGTTGTCTCTTCAAATAATGCATCTAGAGAAGCAGTTCTACATTTCTGTATCTTATTCATCTAGTTTATAACAACCATTGAGTCACCATATACTCGTAACTATTTGCAATTTATTTTAATGGCAAAACAGAGAAGTAATTTCAATGTCATGAGTTCCGCATAGCTGTTGGTTCCAGTTCCCAGGCCCAAAGAAATTTGAAAAAAATGACTTTGATTTAGATATAAGCATGCACCTTCTGAGTTTGTGCATGAATGCTTGTTTTCTTCCATCCAATTGCTAGACCTCTAGAGTGGCCGATGGCACTTTGCACTGTGAAAGAGTATTGCGAAATAAGTGATGTTAAACTAGTTTCAACTTCCAGCTCTAGACCCATTGTTTCTTGTGGAAGGATGACTTTTGGTGATAGAACCTCCATCATCCTTTTTAGGGAAAGCTTTTTCTGGGTGCTTGCCAGACCCCTGCAGTTTAGGGAGACAAATTTCATTTGGGCACCCCATCTGGGGTTTGCACTACTCTAAGCACCCCGAAAATGGTTGTTTGTCTGCCACTTGCCTGATCCCTAAGCGCCATGATGTGGGCCATAGAGAGGTGAGATGGTCTTTCTCTCCCTTTCCCTTTGGATGTGATCCTGGCATTTACCCCTAGTCCTTTTGTAGGGATTTTTTGTTTTTGAGGGATTGGAACGTCCCTTGAACAAAGGTGGAAATGGATATAGGAGGACTGAGTGGGCGAGTCATTTTTTATGGTGGAAGGGGAGGCTTCCTGGTTTGAATTGGAGGTACTTTTGAATGCGGGGGAGGAGGTGCCATTTTTGGGGGGAGGGGGACTATTTGTGATAGGGGTAGGCAAATATTTTTCCTCATTCAAAGATAAATCATTCAATTGATTGCTAAGGGAAGAAGTGTTCATACCCAGTGGGGGAGACGCGATCGGATGATGTTCCTTCTGTTGAGGAGGCCCTTCTGCTGCTATTGCTCCTGCTCTTTCTGGTTGATCCAATGGTTGTTCTGTACCCTCCAACCTGAGAGGATTTTCATCTGAAGCTGTGTTTGGATCAGTTTATTTGGAGCTCGGGGCCTCTGTTCGCCTAACCCACTTCCTTCTTCCAGTTGTTGAGGGAACAAATTTTGGGCAGTTTCTTGCCAAATTTATTGTTTCATGACATTTGTGGCATCGAAATGAGAGCACTTCATAATCCAACAGCTGTCTTTTTTTCTTGTTTTTTCATACAAAATTAAAGGCTTCCAGAATACTGGTTCTGATGTTCAAACAGACTAGGATCTTGGCTACCTTTTTTATTTTTGTCTGTTGAAACGAGAGGTCCACTTCAATGAAAGTCCCTAGCTCATTCTCGATTTCACTAAGCCAATAGGGGTTCTAGAATTCTAATGGTAGTCCTGGCAAGTGAACCCAAACTGGTATTGTATCCAGTTGCTCTGTTTACGTGGCAAACAAGGGGTTGCACTGCTTTAGCTGAAACGGGGTTTTCCCATATGTCCGGACTCTGCTACATATGAGTTATGCATCCTCTCTGCATCTAAACTAGAAGTTGAACCATCCCTTTGCAAGTGAATTAATAATCGGGCCTTCACCTTGAAGCCCTGTCCAATTTTTCTTGGACCATTACTTCATTTTCCCCAGGGTGGGGTTTCTTCCTGTGATTTTCCCGAGTAGGGTTAATCCATCCATCTCTAGTGCTTCTTCCATGGGGTGCCCGACTCCACAAATTAGCCTAAAATATCTTCTAGAGGGATTTAAACAATGATTATTTTGTTTCCTAGAGGTGATTTGGGTGCCTTCGTCTTCCAGGGTAGAGTTCTAGTTCGAGATTCCATCCAATTGTTTGGCAGCTTCTCCTGTGCGTGCTCCCTATCCGCCCCAGTTCAAGATTATGTCCAATTGTTCAACGGCTTCTCCTGTGCATTCTCCCTATGAAACTAAAGGATTGATTTTGTTGTTTGGGGTTCCTTGTGGTTCCACCTGGGGAAGTTCAATGAAAATGGTTGCTGCAGCTATGCTCGGAGGTTGGAATAATGAGTACGGGTCTCCTCCTAAGGCTGGGTTCAATGACCATGCTACGAACACACCTAGTAGCTCTTCATCTGGCAGAGAAACTGGAACCCTGCTCTCTTCATCTGGCGGAGAAACCGGAACCCTGCTCTCGCTTCTAGCTGTCAAATTTTCCAGCATGTTTTGCACTATGTCCGGGGACGGTATACCGGTAATTTTTGGTGAGGAGAATATGTTGAGATATTACTACCATAGGTCAACAGAGTTGTCTGCCATGTCTACCAGCTACCGAACCTACTCGCAAATTCACAAAAACCTCCAAATTGAACTGACTGTCCAAAACGAAAACGAGTCATTTCTTATTATATATTATATATTATATATTTTTATTTTATAAACCGTTCATCGGATCTCTGACGCATTAGTGTCGGATATCCACCATTTTTTCTTTAGAAGACATCGACAAACCGCCCTGGAAGTGTCAGTTCCCCATCAGATAACCGCCAGTGTTGCTTTCGCAGCTGTCGAAGATCCGACCCTAGTAGTGTCGGTTCCCCGACACTAATAGTGTCGGAAATATGACTCATGCGGGTCGGATATTCGATGGATCCATAAATATTCTGTTATCAGCATTCTGATGATTGATTGCTGTCCGACACATCCATGTGAAATTTCGGATGACGTCGGATTCTAACGTCGAAATTCGGGTTCAAATACTGTTGTGATGGAATTTAACTGACAAGGAAAAACTTATAAATTATATGGGGTTGAAAGTTCCTATAAAAAATTATGATTTAAAACTAATAGTAAAAGGGAAAGAAACACAAATTAACATACAATAATGGAAGCAAGTTAAGTATGTTAGCAAGAAGCATCAAAGTTAAACATTAAACAACTAGGTCAAAAGACTTCAAAATATGATGCACACACTACAAAGTAGCCTCACTAATGTGAAATTATGACCCACAAGATATCATTAGGCTAGAGAATACCTTACAATGAAATAATTTAGAAGAAATATGAATTATAGTGTAAAATTTGATAAAAATGCACTGTGAAATTAATCATGGAAGAATCACCAATTGGAAGAAATCAGATGGTAACAATATTAATTAATATGTGTATGAAAAATACATAATACAAATGAGGAAATTTGAATTACCCAAGGAGGATTCGAATCCCTGACTGTAGACATGACTAGCTTAGGAAATATCACCATTGTAGACATCCCTAGTGCAGCTTCGGACAACTTAATCAGTTAAAAATCAGTTAACTGAGTCTGGTAGATGAGCATGGGTGCCTATATCCTTAAATCATGCAAATCCCATGCAAAAGTGGCACATTAGGAGACTTGGCTAGCTGAAAGTGGCCATCGGAGCTTGACTCTAATCAGTTGTGGGTGAACTAAAGGTGAGACTCCAAGAACATTGAGTGGGCCCCTAAAATCTAGGGATTGTATCCAGATCTCCTAAAATTATGCATGAGGAGAATCAAGTGGCTAGTGGGACTAGATAACATCTATATAACACTAGGAAAGTGATAACATAATCCTAAACTTGGAAACTAACAAAATAACCAAGGTAGAAAACGAAGGATTATTGAATAATCCTAACAATCCTGTCATTTTGGATCATGGAAAGACTCTTTGTATAGCTGTTGATCGAACCCCACCATCATGTAGCACCTCTTTGTGTGAAGTGGAACTGTATGATATAGTGTGAGGTTCTCATCTTGGTATTGATATCTAGTTCTTCTTTGGTCATATGGATCCCCAACAATGTTCCCAGCAATTTCAATGAGTTTTTTAGCCCATTTAGGCCTAGGATTGGGAGTTGGATTTGGATTTGGATCTACTTGATCTTCATACTCAACATCAAGATCTGATTCAAATTGTTCCTCATCTTCAAATTCAGAATCTTAATCATTAGATGAAACATCATTCTAATCTTCATCATGTGCAAATGGTGTAGGCATATCAGATCTAACTTCCTCTTCAATTGGTTGTATATATTGAAATGGATATTAATTTATTTGGACACTTCTTTCAATGACTAATATCCTGGTTGCAATCTCCCTCAAGTTGTAATATTTTGCATCTTATGCATATCCCTGTAGAATGCATTCGCCACTCTGGGGTTGAAGAGCTTTTCATTTGTTGGATGGGATTTTGGCCCATGTCTTGGAACCAAAAACCCTCAGATGTGATACATCGGTGCTTAGAATGGAGTAACACCAACCATTGACTTATGGGGTAACCTATTCTAGATATACGAAGCATAGTTCATCGCTTCTACCTATAGATATTGTGGAATATCCCTTGCTTCAAGAAGGCAGGTATCCATCTCTTTCAATGAATGGTTCTTCCTCTCAGCTAAACCATTCTATTGTGGTGTGTATGGGACAGAATGTTGCATCTGTATGCCATCAAAAGCATAGAGATACTGAAACTCTATTTTTATGTACTCTCCTCCATTTCCATATCTAAGTGCTTTGATATTCTTCCGAACAATGTTCTCAACTAAGGCCTTGAAAACTTTGAAGGTCCCAAACACCTCAGACTTTTTCTTAAGAAAATAGATCCAACAAAACCTAGAATAGTCACTTATCAAGGTTAGAAATTATTTGGATCCATTCATAGAAGTTGTAGGCATTGGACCTGAGACATTAGTGTGTATCAAATCAAGTGTGTAGGTAGATCTTCTTTCCTTCCCAACATCATAATTTTGCTCTGGATGCTTCCCTACCAAGCATCCTTTGCAAATTCCTTGAGAGAAATTTATGAGGGGAAATCCTTCAACCATTTATTCATTGTGAAATTGTTGCAAGTACTTAAAGTTTAGATGGATGAACCTCTCATGCTAGAATTTTCTTGTCTCATTGGCATGGGTCAAGAGGGCACTTTGATGCGAGTATGGAAAAAAAGTGTGAGAAATCATATGCATTGGAGGCATGGTTTGCGAAACCTTTATCTATCAGCTTCCCATAAGAGATGTATGAAATCTCAATTGTGTAAAGTTGAAAAAAAAATCTCTTTGATCAACCAATGTGTGTCATGTGATAAACAAATAACAAGTTTTCTTCCAAGGAAGGTACATACAAAAAATTGTTGAACACACCATTTTTCGAGTTGTATTGTGCCCTTCCCTACAACTGGGATCTAAGAATCATCTCCCATGTGAATTCTTGGACCATCACTGAGATACAAAGAAGAAAATGACTCATTGGAGGAAACCATGTGGTTGGAGGCACTAGAATCTATGACGAAGGATTGATATTGTGATAATCCAGCCTTCAATGCATGGAATCTCTCATGATCATCTCTCTTGCTTCCAAAATCAGTATTCCTTGCACCTTATGGGAGGGAAATATGGTTATGTTCAAGAATTTTGACCATTTGATCTATAGTTTTATTCATACAACTCTATGGATGGTTTCCTTTCTTGCAATAGGCACACTTAATCTTTCCAAACCTATTTTTCTTATCGTTCTTGGAACTCGAGGCTCCATATGATGTGTTGAGCTTCTCCTCTGGTTTGGATTCAGAATTTGTTTTGTCCTTTCCCTTCTTCTTCCCTTTGGAATTTGTATTCTTTTGCTACACAGCCAAAAGAGCCTGATTCTTGAAGGCTTGAATGGATCCCATTTGGATCCGTTTGTCTTGTTCTTGGATCAAGGATTTAGTGAATGCATCTAGAGAAGGAATTCACTTTGGGGTTGCAATTCTCCTAGAGTAGAAGGTGGAAACAAATATTGAAAATTTAGGGCCAAGTTTACTTACAATGGATAGTGTTAGCTGCTCATCCTTCTTATCAATTCCACATTAGTTACACTACATGACCAAAGACTTGAATTCGGTGAAAAACTGTTAAATGGTTTTGAAACTACTAGGTTGAAGAGCAATTAATTCATTCTCCAAAATGTGTTCCCTCAGCTCATCTTTCTTTCTAAACAGATATTCAAGCTTCATCCATACCGCCTTTGGGGTTCTTAGATCATCAAGATGCAAGATCAATTCTATGGAGATTTGAATACACATAAAACTAAAAGCTTCATCAAGCTTGTCCATGTACTTTTATTTCTCAATAGATTTATGGGGTCAGACTTCCTTTCCCATTGTGACCTTGTACAGAATCTTGTTGCACAATATTGTCTGCATATCTATCCTCCAATCCATATATTTGAAGGGTGTGAGGATTCTTAGTGTCAAGGGAGTTGAATTATCCATTTTGTAGCTCTATCAACAACATAATTTTAACTGAAATATTCTCAAAACTTGCATAAAAATCTGTCTATCATATGAAAACATAACATGGTATTAGAGCTAACCTGATTAGAGTAGCTTTCACCAGAAGGCTCCATAAGAAACAACAAAAGATCAAAGCCATATTCTAGTTATGCAGCTTTGATGTGTGATCTTGTAGACCAAGAACCCAACAGCTATGAAGAAGCTACACAGAAGAAAGAATGGGTTGAAACAATGATAGAAGAATACCAGTCGATCATCAAGAAGGATGTTTGGGATATAGTTTCCAAACCAGAAAACAAAAGTGTGGTTTCTTTGAAATGGATCTACAAGATAAAACATGCTGCAGATGAAAGTATTGAAAAGTGCAAAGCAAGACTTGTAGCTAGAGGATTCTCTCAGAAAGAGGGGATCAATTATTAAGAGACATTTTCTCCAGTAGCAAGGTACACTTACATCGGATCTATCATGGCACTTGCTTTCATGATGAAATGGGTCCTACACCAAATGGATGTAAAGACAACCTTCCTTAATGGTGTGATTGAGGAATAGGTTTACATCGAACATCCACAAGGTTTTGAATTCGAAGACAAAGCAACTCATGTATGCAAGTTGAAAAAGGCTCTATATGGACTAAAGCAAGCTCCTAGAGCTTGGTATGGCAAAATAGATAACTTCTTGACAAGCATGGGCTTTACCAAGAGTAAAGCTGATCCTAATCTTTATATGAAGATCTTGGATGATGAACCAATCATACTATAACTGTATGTGGACAATCTATTTCTGACTATAAATGAGAAACAGATCAAGGATTGCAAGAAGAAGATAGATGAAGAATTCGAGATGAAAGATCTTGGATTGATGCATTATTTCATAGGGATGGATGTGTGGTAGAGCCCAGAAGGAATCTTTCTAAATTAGGGAAAGTATGCAATAGAAATATTGAAAAGATTTGATATGTTGGATTGTAAAGTCATGGCCACACCCATGGACACCAGCTTAAAGTTGTTTTCTGATGAGACATCTGAGCTAGTGTACATGACTCACTATAGACATATTATTGGGTCATTAATGTATCTGACGAATACAAGGCCAAATATATGATTTGTTGTGAACACCTTGAGTCAATATCCATTTAAACCTAGACGGGTTCACTTGATAGCCGCAAAGCATATGATGAGGTACCTAAAAGGTATGATTGATTTGGGACTGTACTATGGGAGAGATCATGACCGCAATTTGTATGGGTATATAGATTCAGATTGGGCAGGAAGTGCTGCAGACATAAATAGCACCTCAGGTGGATGTTATTGTCTGGGATCCGCCATGATCTCATGGTTTAGTAAGAAACAGTCCAGTGTTTCTCTCAGCACGGCTAAAGTAGAGTATATTGCAACTTGCTCTGGTTGTTGTGAAGCAATATGGCTTCAAAAGCTGATGTCAGGAATATTTGACATGGAGTTGGACACCACAATAATTTTCTATGACAACCAGAATTGTATAAAGATGACAGAAAATCCGGTGTTCCATGACAAATCGAAGCATATAGAAATCCGATATTTCTATAAAAGGGATATGGTAAAAAAGGGAGCCATCAAGCTGGTACCGATGAGCAAGTTGCTGATATACTGACCAATCCTTTATCTTGAATGTAATTCAAGTATTTCTGCTATAATATTGGTGTAGTCTGGAAGGACTTTCCTCGGAAGGAGGAAAAGTAATGGAACTACAAATGATGGACCCTCTTCGAAAAAGGAAGAGCAGTTCGGAGACATGAGCCCTTCTCAGACAAGGGGGGAGCAGGTTGATGATATGAAACTCCCCAAGAAAGGGGGAGTAATGATGAGACTAACATCGGTGATGGATGACAGTGATGGTGGTCTGACATTTGTTTGTGGACGATAGTATCCTCTCTTGAGGATGGAAGGTATAACACTCTGTTCATGAGAGTGGTCCTTACCAGCTAAGGATAGCCCTGCTGATGCTACTCTTGCATGGAGAGTACTCACATTCACTTGCGGACGATAGTATCCTCTCTCGAGAATAGCAGGTATAACACTCTATTCATGAGAGTGGTCCTTACTAGCTAAGGATGGCCCTGGAGATATTACTCTCATGGAGAGTACCCACATTCAGTTGTGGATACCGTAGATTAAACACTCGCTCAGGAGTGTTCCTAACCTCATTGGTCTGGATCCTCTATGATGAGTCCTCACGGACGCTGGGAATGACATTGTGTATGTAGTCGAGATCTATCTTGTAGACTATACTCTTGTATGGAGAGTATTCCTACATTCATATGTAGATGCCATAGAATAACACTTGCTTGGGACTGTTCCTAACCTGTGTGGTATGGATTCTCTATGATGAGTCCTCACAAACGACGTAGTATAACACTCACTTGGGACTGGTCCTAACCTATGTGGTATGGATATTCTAGGATGGGCCGACATTTTGTATGTGGTTGAGATCTGCTCTGCAGACAATACTCTTACATGGTAGAGAATACCTACACTTGAGTGTAGATACCGCAGTATAACACTCACTTGTGAGTGATCCTAACCTGTGTGGTATAGATGGGCTACGATGAGTCCTCATAGACGATAGGGTCGGCACTGGGTGCGGTCGAGATCTACATTTAGCTGTAGATGATTCAGCTAATAGATTTCATGGATCATGCTGATGGAGTATTGCATTGTCCTTGGACTTATGTCCTAAAGTGATCAGGATTGATCATCCTGCAAATAGATCATGTGTACTGCAGGTAGCATGGTGGTGAAGGATCAAGTAGATCAAAGTACAACAACAAAGGGTCAAGTACATCAAAGTGCAGTTGCAAAGGATCAAGAAGGATTGAAGTGCTACTGCAAAGGATCGAAAGGATCAAAGTGTTGCTGCAAAAGCATTGAAAGGATCGAAGTGTTGCTACAAGGGATCAAGAAGATCAGAAGGCTGCTATAGAAGATTGAAGTGATGCTACAAAGGATCGAGAAGATCAAAGTCTTGCTGCAAAGGATTGAGAAGATGAAGTGCTGCTGCAAAGGATCAAGAAGATAGAAGTGCTGCTACAAAGGATTGAGAAGATATAAGTGTTGTTGCAAAGGATCGAGAAGATCGAAGTGCTGCTGCAATGGATCGAGAAGATCAAAGTGCTTCTGCAAAGGATCGAGAAGATCGAAGTGCTTCTGCAAAGGATCAAAGTAATACAAAGGATCAGAATATTGAAGTTTCATTGAAAAGGATCTGAAGATTGAAGTACTACTGCAAAGAATCTAGAAGATCGAAGTGATGCTACAAAGGTTCGAAAGATCGATGCGTTGCTACAAAGAAATGATCAAGTGATCATGTGATGCAGAAGAGTAACTGTTCCAAGTTACTAATTGTGAAAAACTTCCTATGATGTATAGATGTATCTCCTCAATGTACTGTTGTAATCGTCTCTCTGTTCTCCTATAGTCTGTGATGATGTTGTCAGTAGAATAACCTTCTCCTTAAAGGGGAGTGTTGAAATATTGTAACTTCAAAGGATATTCTAAATGTGTTTTACTGATGTAACCCAAGGGAGATGTTATTATTCCTCTGACGGGGTGTTACTATTGTATTTGGTCATCATAGAGTCATGAAGTAAACTTCTCCACTTGTCTCAAGTCTTTAGTACCCTAATAAATAATATAATATATTGCTTTTGAGTATTCCTAGGTGAAGTTGGACCAGACAGTTTATTGGGGCCGACTTGTCTAGTGCAAAAGTCAATTGACACATCTGTATAAAAAGAGGAGATGCGTCTCTTATTTGAACACACACTCACTCACTTTTGTAGGGCATAGGAGAGAGAGAGAGATATCTCAGAAGGAGGATAACAATGTTTTTGGGGTTGTCCTTTATACATCTTATACAGAGGAAGTTTTTGCTAGGTTTTCTTCCCCTTGAGGGTTTCCTAGGATAAATGTTGTGTCTATCTTGTGATTGTGTTTCTATCAGTGATTTTTGATATGTTGCTGTGATTTTTGAATTGAATACTATTGAATCTAGTCTAGAATATGAAAACTTAACACTTGGGAGCCCTCTTCAATTCTGAATTGATGGTCTTTGAACCATCACATTGTAAATAAACCTATGTTTTATTTGATTCTAGATAGATGATGAGTCGTTTAGGTGAGTCACTAAGAGGATGAGTGAGTCATTGGGTCAATTGATGAATCATGTAACAAAGTCCTCAATTAGTGGTAGTGAATGATAAGATANTATATATATATATATATATATATATATATATATGTAATCCTGTGAGGCATAGGATAAGATACAGAGATAGACATAAGAATAGATACGAGTAGGAGAAGTAGCCAGAGTATAGTAAATCTGGATCAAGCAAGGCTAATTAAAGATTTATCAAGCCTAAGGAGATCAGAACACAGGTTCTAAGACAATTATAAATGTATAGTTTTAGTGTGTGAATGAAAAAGCATATTTCGGCATAATCTCTGTGTAAATTCAATTATGTTTGAGTGTGTGATTTCATGAATTGAATGTTTGTTTAAATCCTATTTTAATGACTGATAAGCTTGTGTGTGAATTCAAGGTTTCTGAGAGAAAGTGAAAAAGAGATCGATTGATCGATTCTCTGATCAATCGAAGGAAGAATTTGATTAATAAGACTTCGTGAATGGATTTTGTCTCGAATTAACCCTGTTGCAGGTTCGGGATATACATATTTATCACTGTAAGGATCGATGAAAATTGGAGTTTAAAGTATGCGTAGGTGTGGATGGTCGATATCGTGATAGAGGTCGATCTATGGCTGTGGTTGGATTCTGCAAATGGGATTCGCGCCTAAGATACTCCTAAACCAATCACCAAGATTACTTAAGATCGTGTGGTGGAGATAGATCTTGAAGAATATCAACGGTCATAGTTAATTTCTGCAGCAAAGGGAGGTAGATCGACAAAGTTAGATCATGATCCACATCTAGAGATAGATCAACGATCGAGGTTGAATCCATAAGGATCGATGGTGTGGAAGAGTCGAAGTGCGGGAGACCCAACTTCAAAAAAAAAATTGGAA
Organism: Pseudotsuga menziesii; assembly: GCA_001517045.1. Taxonomy (NCBI): domain Eukaryota; kingdom Viridiplantae; phylum Streptophyta; class Pinopsida; order Pinales; family Pinaceae; genus Pseudotsuga; species Pseudotsuga menziesii. The sequence continues at coordinate 73,512 of LPNX010256682.1, read as the reverse complement.
CGAAGATCTACAACCCGCAATCCATAGCGGAAAGGGAATTGTGGAAAGGTGCATGCAGAAGGAGAATTGTGGATGCAGAAGTGCAAAAGTTAAAAAATTGGAGAAGTAAGATTTCTGATTTTTGCATTCCGCGTTGTGGAAAAGGAGAATGCAGAAAATCAATTGCAGAAGGGAGTGTGCAGGCAGATTGGAATTGCGGAATGTTGGAAGGTGGAACAGATAGTTGCAGAAACCCAAAAATACAAGGATTTGGGTTGCGGAAGAAGGTTTAACACATAAATTTGGCTATCATGAAGGGTTTAAAGTCCCTCCATGCTCTAAAGTTAATGTGTTTGATCTCACAGGTGGTAAAAAGTATGCCACCAAGGTGGGGTTGGCATTAGTTTGGTATCAAAGATGAACAAGGATTCTACGTAAGACGTAAATCAATTTCTAATTTCAATTCATTTTTGAAGACTAACAATTGTGTTGATAGGGTTAGTCATGAGAGGGTATTTAGAATTGATTGCAGACAGAGGATGTGTGGTTAAATTTGATGATTATCCACAGGAGATACAAAATAAATCCTTGGGAGGATTGGATAAGTACAAGCATGGAGTTATGATACATGGAAAGAGTATTGAGTCAAACTACTCTTGATAAATTGAAGAAAGCGAATGTAAATAATTTCTTGAAATTGTTATTAAATTTGAAGACTAATAATTGTGAGTGTGTTATGCTCAGTCTTGTGCAAGGGATCATAGCAAATATTGTAGAGGAGGAGTATAGGATCTGCAGTAGGAGAAATTGCATATAGTGGCTATAAACTAGATACAAGAAAGAAAAGTGCATATGAAAAAGATTAGGAAGAGAATCTTTTGAAGGAAAAATTTGAAAACAGCAAAGAACGGGGAAGTTATTGAGAAGAGGAAAGAGGAACCAGTGGCGGCACCTAAGAAATCCAATAGAGGTTGGACAAGAGAGGAATAGTGCATGTTCTCTAAAAGAGGAGTGGACTTGTAGAAGCCAAGAAGAGCAAAGGAGATGCTCAAAAGGTTCTAGTGAGAGGACCAAAGATACCAAAAGGATAAGCTCAAGGAGAGATAGCTTGTTGAGGTATAGAAGACAAGTATGGAGACTTGTTGGAGATGAAGGCTTAGTTACAATCCACAAGTGAACAGGATGAAGTTCACAAAAGAGGAGAAGGAGACAAGGATAATGACTACTGAAGATCATTGCAAGGGTTCAGATAAAAGCCACAGCAGAGGAAAGAAGAAAGATGGTCAAGAAGGATGTAGCAAAGAATTTCTAGAGTTAGCAAAAGACATTTTGTGCTTTGAGAAGCATATGCAAGAAGCTGCTGAAGAAAAGAACCAGAGGTATGATTGGGTCATGAAAAGGGAGGTGAGATGGCATTCACCACAGGTGAAGCTATAGCAAAAGATGTTTGCTGGATTCAAGAAAGAACTCAGAGAAGTTGAGTATGAGATGGAGGTTTCATATTGTGAACCTAAACAGGGTCCTTTGTTTGGAGAGGATGATGAAGCAGAAAAAGAGAAACCAGTTGAGAGTCTCATGAATTCTGTAAAGAATACAGATCAACTTACAAAGGAGATGACCGTGAGGCTGAATGAGACCAAAAGGTCTTATGTTTTTGAGACTGATGATTTGTTTGTGATTGTAGGTTTTGTTGCAGATGATGGGCAGTCTTTTGAAACTGTCTTAAAATTTGATGAAGTCATATATGATGAAGAAATTCTCTCAAATGAGGAAAGGTATGTAGTAATACAACAAACGTTACTCATTGATTAGTTTCTTAATGAAGGAACACAGTCAATTGAAGATGATATTAAGATGAAGGAAGAAAAAGAAATGTACAAAGACATTTCTACAAAGCAAAATCAAAATTGTATTCTGGTGAAGGAGAGAGTTGAAGAGTCACCTTGAACTGTCAGGGAGTCTGAAGAAGTAGGTGATGGTGAAAGGGATATGATGTTGTGTTCAGACCAACACAATAGGGGGATTCCAGAGGAAATGTCAATAGGGAATTCAGAGTCTCATTTTTTTGAAACTGACTATTGGTGTATGTTTGCTAGTTTTGAAGCACACTTAGATTATGTGTCTGCAGGTTGTGAAGCATAAGATGGATGATTTGGGGAAGAAAGGAAAAATCAGAATTAGACCATTGATGGAAGAATATGTTAATTGTTGTGAATTGAAACATAAAATCATCTTAGAAAAAGATGGCGCAGGAGAGGGACTAGCTGAAAGTCTCGTGAACTCTTGGGAGAGTTCAAATCAACAAAAGAATATGCTGATAAGAGGGTAAATGGGAGATAAAAATTTCAATATTTTTGAAATTAATGAATTGTGTATATCTGCAAGAATAACATGTGATGAACCTTGTGAGTTTGTTCCAGAGGTAAAAGAAGAAGAAGGAGAGTACCCATGTATTCTTGACATGGACCAAAGCTAGAAGTTTTTCTGGGATTGAAGGATGAGATGACCAGGGATGATTTTAAGGAACCATAATTATTTAAAAGTGTATAAATGTTGGTGAATATTACCAATTCTTAAAATGCCAACTATAAAATGATTGGCGATATTTTTCAAAAAATATTTTAATTTCCAAGGATTTTATATCATTTATATAATAATTTGGCGATTTTTAAGGTGAAAAATTTTTACCACATCAAAATTGGGTGAAACAGGGCTTCAAAAAATGCAAAATGGTGAATCTTTTTGGGAGAAAAACACGGAAAAATAGCCCACTGGGCTAAAATTCGCCCCTAAAATTATCCTTGGAGATGACATGGTCTTGTGGAGATAAACAAAAGAGAACACTTTCATATTTGGATAGTGGTGTTGCTGACAGACAGGGGAAGAAATATTCCATGACACAAGAAGACACTATATTGTCTCAAAAGGATGATCAATATATAAAAGAACTTGTTGTTGTAGAGTTGGTTAATGAAGACAAGGGAATATTTTCTAACCTCAAAAAATATGATGAAGAGTTAGAAATGTTAGAATATTGGTTGATCAATCTAAGGATTGATAATGATGAATGCTTAATGTTTGATTGCAGCATTAGAAAATAGAAGGTCAAAGCAGTGTATTACCTTGTAATTTAGTGGATAGAAACAGATAGTCAAGAGCAAGGATGATTTTAAGGAACCATACTTATTTAAAAAAATATAAATGTTGGTGAATATTACCAATTCTTAAAATGCCAACTATAAAACTATTGGTGATATTTTTCAAAAAATATTTTAATTTCCAAGGATTTTATATCGTTTATATAATAATTTGGCGATTTTTAGGGTGAAAAATTTTTACCCCATCAAAATTGGGCGAAACAGGGCTTCAAAAAATGCAAAACGACGAATATTTTTTGGGGGAAAAACATGGAAAAATAGCCCAGTGGGCTAAAATTCGCCCCTAAAATTATCCCTGGTCAAGAGGACAGCAATAATTTCAAGAGAAGAAGATGTAGGTGTACCAACTAAAGGACAGACATGACATGGAGATTGAATAACTAAGGTTTCTAATGGTGAAGATGTCTCAGAGAAGGCATGAGGAAAGAATGAAGATTTATATCGGCAGAGCAAATAGACAGAATAGTGGTAGAAGACAGATGACAAAAGAAGATTGTAGAAGCAAATCTAGTGGAGCATTGCGACAGAAAATTTGGAAACCAAGAGAACTGAAGATGACAAATACAAACCTACATGATAAGATGGATGATTAGCTACAGAACATAGTTTGGGATCTAGGCATACTAAATATGGAAGGTTATGACCAGGAGGTCATATTTATTTCTTTCTGGGGAGTCTGATGCAGGAGCATCCTTCTCTCCATTCAATTTTCAAGCTCAATGTTTGATCAAACCTAGGAGGGGCCTTCAATTCGTAATTTATGGTATTTGAACCATCACATTGTAAATAAACCTATGTTTTATTTGATTCTAGATAGATGGTGAGTCGTTTATGTGAGACACTAAGAGGATGAGTGATTCATTGGGTCAATTGATGAATCATGTAACAAAGTCCTCAATTAGTGGCAGCGAATCATAAGATAGGCTTAAGAGTTTGTTGTAATTAGGATTAGTTAGAAGATTATGAGGATTTGAACCAAAATTGGTTCATGAATCCAAATTCACACACACACACACACACACACACACACACACACACACACACACACACACACACATATGTAATCCTGCGAGGAATAGGATAAGGTACAGAGATAGACAGAAATATAGATAGGAGTAGGAGAAGTAGCCATAACAGAGTAAATCTGGCTCAAGCAAGGAAAATTAAGGATGTATCAGGCCTAAGGAGATCAAAACATAGGTTTTGAGAAAATTATGAATGTATAGTTTCAGTGTATGAATGAAAAAGGCTAGTTCAGCATAATCTCTATGTAAATTCAATTATGTATGAGTGTGTGATTTCATGAATTGAATGTTTGTTTAAATCCTCTGTTAATCAGTGATAAGCTTGTGTGTGAATTCAGGGTTTCTAAGAGAGAGTGAAACAAAGATCGATTGATTGATTCTTTGATCAATCAAAGGAAGAATTTGATTAAAAATAATTCATGAATGGATTTTTATCTCGACTTAACCTTGTTGCAGTTTCGACATCTACATATCGATCACTGTAAGGATCGATGAAAACTGGAGTTTAAAGCATGCGTAGCTGTGGATGGTCAAGATCGTGATAGAGGTTGATCTACGGATGTGGTTGAATTCTGAAAATGGGAGTTGCACCCAATATACTCCTAAACCAATTGCCTAGATAACTTAAGATCGTGCGGTGGAGATAGATCTTGGAGAAGATCGACGGTCATAGTTAATTTCTGCAGTAAAGCGATGTAGATCTACAGAGTTAGATTGTGATCCGCATCTAGAGACATATCAACGATCGAGGTTGAATCCGCAAGGATTGACAGTGCGGAATATTTGAAGTGTGGGAAACACAAATTAAAAAAAAATTAAGTTGGAACAAAGATCTGCAACCCGCAATCTGTTGTGGAAAGGGAAGTGCAAAAAGGTGCATGTGAAAGGAGAATTATGGATGCGGAAGTGCAAAAGTTCAAAAATTGGAGAAGTAATTTTTCTGATTTTTGCATTCTACATTGCAAAAAAGGCAAATGCAGAAAGTCCATTGCAGAAGGGAGCATGCGGAAAGATTGGAATTGCAGAAATTTGGAAGGTGGAACAGATAGTTGCATAAACCCAAAATTCCAAGGATTTGGGTTGCAGAAGAAGGTTTAACACATCAATTTGGCTATCAGGAAGGGTTTAAAGTCCCTCCATGCTTTGAAGTTCATGTGTTTGATCTCAGAGGTGGGAAAAAGTATGGCACCAAGGTGGGGTTGGCATCAATGCATAAGGTGTGGCAAATCACGCTATAACAATTGTACTCTATTCCTTTTATTTTCTTGGATAATTCTTGTAGGGAGAAAAATAATAGGGTTTAATTAAGGACACCCTGCCATGATATTAAGGTTCATGAGAAAACCCTAGGAGAAGACAAGGAGAGAGAGAGAGAGTAAAAGATGTCCTTGATGTTCTAAAGCTCTAGAATGATTGTATAATACATGGAAATCAAATTTGAGTGTGAAAACAATTTCTTCCTACCTCTTTACCCCAAATGAACTAGTTAAATGCATCATATTCCATGGTTCCCTTGTTTATTAACGTATCAATGAAAATTTAGTAAAACAAACCAATGTTAATCAACAAGAAGCTTTTAATTAGTGAATCAAGGATTTTTCTCTTGCATCAAGTAAATGAAAGTTTCCAAGGTGAAACTATGCAATTGTGGGAGGGAAAATAATCTTGTGATTAAGTTATTCATCTATATTTCCTCCATATTTTGAATCAATTTCTCTAACAAAGAACTTGCTTTCCTCGTTAACTAGTTCTAGTTATTTTGTTGTTATGAATCATTTAATGAGATGATGAGAATACCAGGATAATATATTATCATTTATCTCATAGGTATCATAGACCATGCATGATCTTGTGTTAATTTCCTATTACTATTTTTATGTCCAAAGAGTTGAATGAAAGATCCTGTGCAAAGAATTGAATGAAGGAAGAAGACTCATGAGTAGAGGTGAAAATGAATAAAAGAAAGCTCAAAGTACTGTATGCAATCTCACACAATTGCAAGAAGCAATAAGAGATTCTAAACCAAAGAAAGAAAGAATGGATATAAGGTGTATTTCCCACAACAAGAAAAGGGTCAATTGTCAAGCAAGTCCCAACCTAAAACATGAATGAAGTGAAGAAGATGATAAATGAAACTAACATCCAAGAAAGAGATGTGAAGACAACACAATTTCCAACCAAATGCAAATGCAAGCATGGCTTAAATTAAAGTTCCCAAAGTATGTGAAAAGGAACAAGGAATTGAACATCGATGTGATAGGAGTGCATGTCATTAGGTCAAAATTTGTCTTTAATGAATCCTAACTTGTGTAAACAATGTGTTTCTTACATGAAACATTTATTCTCGAAACTAATTTGTATAGTCAAAGTGAGGATAAGATGAATTTTATAATGAGTTAAGAAATATAACTCAAGAGGCATCTAGAGGATTAAAAGAGTTAGGAAGTTATAAGGCCAAGAGCCACATACCAAACTTATAATATAAAGTTTGCTTTTAACCAAAAAGTTATCTTTTTGGCATTGTAAACTATCTTGATGTGTTAATTAAGAGATAGTTGTTGAGAACTTGCTTCATATTCTTGGAAGTTCTGTTAATATGTGGACTATTCACATCTTACACAATTTTATTGGTGCTTGTGGATGTTGGTATAATGCATTGTGGATTGTATTCTTTGATTATTTTGTTGATTTTCACTTAGCTTACTACTTGTTAATCTATTAAGAAAATGTGTTTCTCAGTAGCAATGGGTTATTTCCTAATACTCAACTACTTTCATTATTCATATGCATATATTTTGGACTATTCTCTCCCTTTTCATATGACTAATCTTGATTCATTTAAGTGCTACACATTTTGTGGCAAGGAGATCCTCAATGACTTAGACTATCCACAATTTCTCGAAATCTCTAATAATGCATGTACTTTAGCTACCCAATTATTCTCTCCATGTATTTATGTATAATCATGCTTCATGTCAAGTTGGTGAGTAACTAGTATTGTGACAAAGAAATGTTCTTGGAAATTGGGTCATTTCACTTAATTACGGAGTTGAAAGGTTCACATTTGGGTATGTTTCTTATAATAGTGATGGACTATTCTCCCCATTATTGGTACACTTTTACACCTTGTTCTTTTATCCTTTAATTAGGATTTAGTTAGTTGCATTTTGCATACTACATATGTTGCACTTAATTCCCACATTCACTCCATCTTCATTTGAATTCCTTTAATTTGCATTAGCTAGGATTAGATTAAATATATTATAGATCATAATATAACATACTACCTTGCATATGACAACCAAGCCACAATCAAAGGCCTGCATTCCAACTATGGGAGGGGTAATTTGGCCATTTATATGTGTAATCCAATGTGGTTGATGAGGGTCAAAATCCTCTGTCAACATCAATCTAATATAAATTCAAAGCCTTATAGAGATATTGAGATGAATTATAATTTGTTATTGAATTAAGTATAGTTGCTCTTTTTAACAGTGTTACATGAGTGAGTAGCATTAAACAATGTAGTTGTATGTTGATATTGTGATAACAAACAAGATAGTAGTGACACCTTTAGATTCAATATTTGAATTCTCATAATATTCAATGCAAGGTATTGGAATCCTTTCAAGTACTTTTTTAGTACTCTATTACTATATAATGAAAATGAATGGCCCAAATCCCTAGTCATACAAATCAATTTTACATGATGGCCTACCATGCGGAAATTAATGAGAACATTTCATCTATGAAGATAAATCCATAAAATGTAGTTGCCTTGTTTTAGATATCACATTACCCTTCATAGTTATCATCTCATTATAAATATGAAAAACGACTCAACAATAATACCTCTACAAGAAATGAAGCTTTTGGAAATGTACATTGTTGGATTTCATAAGAAAGAAACTATAGTGTTGAGTACTAACCAATGGTATTGGGATGCCATTTACATGCAAAAACAAGACTATAACAAGGATTTGAAGTAATTTGTATTGAACATGATCCACTTGTTAATGATGTTTCTCTAGTGTCGCAGTTTGTATTTGAAGGGAATGTGATACATGTTTTCCTCGTGTGACCACAACATTTTCTTTTTGTAATTTGAGAACTAAATCTATTAATTATATTATACATAAAATAGTACAATTAGTCCAAACTATGGATTTATTTCGAAGGAAGTTAAACCACACTACTCACAATAATATTGAACACATTATGTTTGGCTTTATCCCATATAGACTAAACAAGATTAGATTTTATATCATTATAATGAAAACAAAATTCAACAAAACCTAGAATCTCAAAGTCTACTTCTTTGAATTAGAGGTGGAGACAACAATGATGAAGGTGGGGGAGTTTTCCCCTCCACTATTGACCTTGGAAGATTCATTTTTTTTCCCCACACCCAATATTTCCATTCTCTAATACTCTTCCTTTGTCACTAGAATTGTCCCATTGTATTCATGCTCCTATTCCTACTTGTGATCCCTAGATTGCATTGAATAGATTCTCATACTTTTGGTCAGGTTAATTTATCTTGTTAAGGATTTTAAAATGCTAAGTTCCTCTAAAATTTAATCATGAGCAATGAAAATATCCATATGCCAATACAAGTCCATTGTATTCAGGAATTTACTATCTATACTTTGGGAAAGAATTGTATGAGGTACCCAAGGAATCATCTCTTCATTTACCTTGCCACTAGGTGACCTTTGCACTCTCTTACCATAGTCTTAATTTTGTCAAATTCTCTCTTAGCCTTTGCAAATAACCTATCGTTAGATGCTTATTTTGTTGTCATTGAAAATACTCAAGAGCTATTCTTCATTCTTCAAGGGTTTTGGGATTCTATTTAAAGAGGCATTGCATGTTCTAAGCCCCTCTCTATACAAACCTAGGATGAATTCCCCTGCTCCATCACTTTGTTGCTAACCAAAACTTTGAGACACCAAATCCTTGAACTAATCCCTTAAGTCTACATTGTAAAATTTTGTGCCAAATTCTAATGCACTAGCCCCAACTCTTGAGATATCTTCCAAAGAGAAAAATAAAAAGACAGATAGAGAGCAACGGATACAAAAGAAACAACAGATTAAATTGGAATAGACTAACCTTGATAAACATATACAATAGTGGAGAAATCCAAGTTCTATGTAGGATAAATTCCCTTTGATGCAGTAAGACTTCCCTAATTCAGTCTAAAATTGTTGTCTCAGGTTTAGTTTTTCTCTATAATTAGCAAAACCTCTAAATTTGGTAACTTTCCCAAATCTTCCTCCAATGATGCCATTTAGACGGAATTCAACCGGCGGTCAGCTACTTTTCATAAAAAATTCGCGTCCATCTTTGTCGTTAACCAACTCATGATTCTGATTAACGAAATGATCATGACCCATCCGATTTCCATCTTATAAATCGACGGTCGGCTTAAACCACAAATAGGACGAAATGAACTCATAAATTCGGGTTCATTTTTGTAGTTAATCTTCGCACGCTTTTAACCCAGCGCCCAGCGGGATCAACACCAGCCGTTGGATCGTCTCTTCCTCTGTTCTCGGTCGTTGACTAACATTTCGGTGTTGTGCTGGTTCTAAGTCCTTCTGGAGTCGTAAAAAACTTACAAATTCCTTTTTTGGAATGGTTCTCTGGTCGTTGGTGCAGATTAACAGATCATAGCGATTCGATCGTTCTTAATTTGAAGGTGTGTTGGTTCTTCTCTAACTAGTGTTTACAGAACTTGATCTTCTTTTGACAGAGATCAATTTGTCACTGATTTGATAAATGCAATGATCAAATCCGACAGTCACTTTCACAGTGAATCATGATACAACTACTAATCCAATAGGTAGCATAACAACGTTAAAGCTTGCATACACAGGGGATTGTTCATAATATAGGTTATTGGAGAAAAGAAGCAGGCATATTTTATGCAGATATTCACCTCTATGTTCTTCATTCCATAAACAAATTATAATCAAATACAATTCTAACTTAAATAATCCTACTCATGCCTACCATATCTAAATGAATAGGATCGAGACTTCAAGAATTTGAATTCTACAACCACTCCTCAAACGATCTCATCCCAGATTCGAGACTACTATTCAAAAACTGTCATTAGTACATCAACAAATCCTCTCTAAAACCAATTACAGTTATTTACAATTTATTCTAGCTTCTAGAACCTATGACCTCGATTCAAAAGATAACATTAACTGCTCACTAAGTTCATGAGAACTTTGAGAACTTAGAGAAGATGCTCCTGCATCATACTCCCGGGGAAGAAAAAAGATATTCAAAAGATATTTAGGGTCCACATTATATTTGGAAACTTTAGTTGTTTTCATCCATGTCATATCTTCAGATGGCCTATCCTTCCATTTAACCAAATACTGAAAATAATATTTGTTTCTGGTGCTCTTTGAAATTTTTTTGTCTAGTATTTCCTCAATTTGTTGTTGTTTCTTTCTGGGTAAAGTTTATTAACAATTTACAGTTTAGCCATCTATAGTCACATCTCATGTTTGATCACTTGAACCTTTAAAGGGATATAAATCAGATACATTAAAAATTAGAGAAATTCCAAGGTTAGGAGGTAGTTCTATTTCATATGCATTTGCAGAAAATTTTTCTTAGAACTATACAAGGTCCAATCTTCTTGAGTTTCAACTTATTATAAGTTCCTTTAGCAGACCTTTCCTTTATGAGATAGGCCAAGACCAAATCTCCAACCTGAAAATTAACTTCATTTCTCTTTAAATCTACCCTATGTTTGTACTTGTTGATATTTTCCTGCAAATTTTGTTTGACATTTTCCTATAGCTCATGCATACTTCTTGCAAATTCTTCACCATATGCACTTCTCATTTCTTGTTTTCCCATATTTCTGATTTCTACACCTCTCTTAGATGCATCCCATATACAATATGAAATGGACTCATACATTTACTCCTATTAGGTGAATCATTGTAAGCAAAATTCAGCTTGAGCAAGAGCTAAATCCCATTGATTTGGATTTTTGTAAACAAGACTTCTCAAAATATTTCCCAAACTCCTATTTACAGCCTTAGTTTGACCATCAGCCTATGGCTGATAGGCAGAGCTAAGCTAAAACTAAGATTAGTATCCAATTTCCTCCATAGAGTTCTCCAAAATTGATCGGCAAATTTAGTGCCCCTGTCTGACACAATCCTTAAAGGAAGACCATGCAATTTCACCACTTCTGAGAAAAACAAATTTGCAATATTAGTTGCACCATCAGTCTTTTTACAAGTGATAAAATGAGCCATTTTGAAAAAACTATCCACTATAAAATAAATAAAATCATTCCCCCTATGAGTTCTAGGTAAACCTAAAAAAAAATCCATGCCGATGGAATCCCAAGGTCTAGTTGAATAGGTAATGGTTGGTACAATCCATTGTTTTGTTGTCTTCCCTTTGCATGCTAATATATTCTTCATTTCTCAACGAACTTCTTCACATCCTGTTGCATTCCCGACCAAAAATAAAAAGCACTCACCTAAGCAAATCTTTTATCTTGTCCAAAGTGACCTGGCAGATTGCCACTATGTTTCTCCTTTATCAGATTTTCTCTCATAGAACCATTTGGAATACAGAGTTTACTATTCTTGAACAATAATCCTTCTTGTAGCATGCAACCCAGCCATCGACTTCTGTTGTAAGCAACTAGATTCTCACAAGCTGCATACACATCCTTGAAATCTACATGCTTCTTATACATATTAATCAACTCCTCAAATCCCAAAGTGTTGACCTTAAATTCCTATAAAATCAAATTTACTCTACTCAAGGCATCAACAACCTTATTAGACTTCCCACTTGTGTGCTTGATCATAAATGTAAAGTTTTGCAAAAACTCCACCCATTTAGCAAGTCTTTGGATGAGCTTAGGCTGACTATTTATAAACTACAAAGCATGGTTATCTAAATATAAGAAAAATTGTTTATGAATCAAGTAATGCCTCCACTTCTTGAGATCATGTACAATGACATATAATTCCTTATCATATGAAGAATACTCTTGTTTTTCCTCACTTAACTTCTCACTGAAATATGCTATTGGTCTCTGCTCTTGACTCGAAACAAGTCCTATTATTGTCCCACTAGAATTAGGCTCAACTTAAAATACTTTATCAAAACTTGGTAAAGCCAAGATAGGCTTCTCAGTGATATTCTTCTTCAACAATTTGAAATTTATGTCAACTGCCTCTGCCACTTGAAAGAATGTCTACTTCCTCAAAAGGTGTCTATCATGGGTGTACAAATTTGACTAAAATTTATCATGAATTTTCTATTAAAACTTGCAAGAACATGAAAGCTTCTTACCTCATAAGTACTCTTCGGAGTTTCCCATTTAAGAATTGCTTGCACTTTTTCTGGGTCCATCTTTAACCCTTCTTCTGAGACTATAAAACCCAATTAAATCGGCTCCTTCCTCATAAAACTACACTTTTTCATATCTATCAACAATTTCTCCTTTTGCAAGGTCTCTAACACCAGTGTATGATGTCTGAGATGCTCTTCTTTATTTTGATTGTAAATCAAAATACCATCTAGGTACACTATCAAAAACTTCCTAGTGTATTCCTTCAAGAACTCATTCATTAATATCATAAAAGTATTGGGTGCATTAGTGAGTCCTAAGGGCATCACTAACCATTCATATAGTATGTTTGTAACACCCCGGTTTTGACCCCATGGTATTAAAATTGTACATGATATAAATATTGTTATTAAATCATGGCAAGGAGCTCAAGGTTAAGGCCCTACCATCAATTTGGTGTTTTGTGTATTGGAGATCAAGGTCGATGCCGATAGTTATGGTGTTAGTCAAGCACAGTATATTTTGAGACATTATGTAAATATGCAATTTAATAAAATACCACAATTAGCTATGAACCGCAACGAAAGAGATGGGGGCATGATTTCACAAGGAATAGAGAGGGAAATTATACAAACCCCTGAGCCATAGGGTGAGGCTAGATGTCAATGGGAGAACCCATCAACCCTCAGCTACCATTTTTTTCCTCTACACTCAATCATTCAATTCTTCCAGAAGCTGGTTGAGGTAGTTAATGCCTTGGGCAGGGAGAGGCATATCAGTTGATGTCGTTCCTGGGCAAGACTACAATCTTTGGGAATCCGTATTATTGATTATGGGGAAAGTAAACACCTAGGAAATGTGTTCCTGAGTTACCCATTCCTTATCCCTCAGTCATCAGAATGGTTCATTGTTCTGGAGGGATTGAGAGTTCCCCATCATTCGTTCTTCCTCATCGAGCAAAGGTGTTCGTTTTTCATTCTGCAGCGTATCTCTTTATCTATCCTTGGCTAGAACCTTGTTTGTCTGTATTGTAGAGTGGTATGGAACCCTGGTTGTCTGTGTTACAGAGTGGAACCTGGTTTTGTTGTGTTACCTCGTGGTTTGTTGTTATGTGAACCGTGGTTTGGGTCTGAACTGTATGCAAGACTTAGGAGTGGAAGAGATGTAAAATAGGCTTGATAAACCTAGTGAAGAGAGGAACCCCACAAAAAAATAAGAGTGGCTGGTGAATGTTTTATGCACACCCTGAAGAGCACTAGAAGGGGAGGTATGGACCGAGGGACTGTGTATCATAGAAGGGGATACTTCCTTGTGTTCGGTGTGTAGGTATTGTGGATTCCAGGTCAGATAGATTTTGTGGAGGTTTCCCTAGCTCTGTGAATGAGCTCACTAGATTAGCAAATATTCCTTTCCACTGCCTTAGCAGCCTGAGAAACCAAAATGTAGATTGCCTGATAAACCCAATTATATATTGGCTTGGTTGGAGCCTGATAAACCCAATCATATATTGTCTTGGTTGACCAACCTAATAAACCCAACTATTAGTTGGCTTGGCTGTGTCTTGATGTGCATTTGGTCATGTACGAACCACTGCCTGAGTAGCCTGATAAACCCAATGGTGTGTTGGCTTGGCTGAACAACCTGATAAACCCAATCGTATGTTGGCTTGGCTGAACAACCTTTTAAACCCAAATGTATGCTGGCAAGGTTGTGTTTGATGTGTTTTGGCTATGTGTGATTCTGTTGTTCCCTAGTTTCTTGTGGGAATTATGCCCAGCTCAGGGGTGGCAGTTGTGTTGAGAGATTGATGAGCACAACTGGCCTATGGTTGGCTGGAACATTGTAGCGACATAGCTAGTTACGGGATAGCTTCATCTTGAAGATAAGTTTATCTATATCAATTTTTCAATGTATTTGTTTAAGAATTATTATGAATATGTTCAATGCTTGCTAAAGATTCAAGTAGAGTTTATTGATGTTATGTTTTCCTGTGTTTTACTTATGCATATGTTTTTTGGTTCCAATGCATTTTGCTTAAGTTCATGGAGGATAGAAGCCTAGTTACAGAGTTAGAATGCATTTGAATTAATCTTTTCTGCACCCTGGAATCCACCTGTGGAAGGCGGAAAGTGGAGGTGGAAAAAGAACAAAAAATTCTAAGGTAAAAAGTGTTTTCTGCGATCTGGAATCTATCGCGGAAGGCGAAAAGAGGAAAGTAGAAGGTGAATAATTAGTGGTGATGCATCTTGCGTTTTCACTACCCGAAGTATACAGTGGAATGCGGAAGGTGGAAGTATAATAAATGTCTCCATCGTAATTTGGGTTTCCACTACCCGGAACTCACTACGAAAAGCGGAAGGTGGAAAGCAGAAAGGTGAGAAATCATAGTGGTGATTGGCAGAGTTCCACCTGCCGCAAGCTGCATTGAGGAATGTAGAAGGAGGAAGGCGAAAAAGTCAGGTTCATGGCGAAAATGACTTTTCTGGTTACAGAGTGGATCTGTGAGCTGCAAAACGACTATTATAGTGGTTTTAAAGCCGCATAATGAATGTTAAAGGATGTTACATGACTCATGACTGTGTTTAAAAGAAGAAGAAATAAATTTTAAGTTATTATGCATATTAGTGAGGTGTATGGGAAAGTTGGGTACACATGATAGCGTGGTATCAGAACCAGGTTAGTCATGCCCTCCCTAAGGGAGAGGGGTGGGGACATGACAGCAATATGGTATCAGAGCCAAGCATTCAGCCCTGTCGCCTTTTGGACACACTGGAGCTACGGGTTCAACCTTGTCACCTTTTGCACATATAAGAGCTACGGGTTCAACCCTGTCGCCTTTTGGGCACATCAGAGCTACGGATTCAACCCTGTCACCTTTTGGGAACATCTAGTTTCGCCGCATTATAGAAAACTTGTGTTAACCATAAAATTTGTTTGGAATAAATAGTTTGCAGAAATAAAACTGTAGTGAGACAGTTGCAAGTAATTCATAAATTTATGTGATTATTGCACAGCCAACAATTGTGTTTATGAACACATTTTGCAGAATCCTAGTCACTACAAAGGAAACATTCCAGATAGCACAGTTCGGAAAGTTTGGCCCAACCAAGATGGTCATCATGGATGATGCACAAGATCCCTATGAGCTCGAGGCAAATTCCATGGGGGGAAACATACATGTTGGGAATGATGAAACAAAATCCAATGGGAGAAAATATCAAGAGACTCCCCTAGATATTGCAAACACCATGGGAATCCTAAGGGTGGAGTTGCAAAGTTGCAGAAAAGATAATGAAAGGATGATTAAATCTCAGGAAGAGAAAACTCAGTTGAATGCAGCCATGCTACATAGTTTGACAAACATCCAAAGGCATATGAACTCTGGGAAACAGACAACAAATCCCCAAGGGAGTGGGAATAGTTCAAGAGGTCCAACATCTCTAGAAGAAGGTCTTCTAGTGGATCCTCTAACTCTGAAGAATCCAGTGGGGGTTCAAGCTCTTCATCTCATGGGAGTAAGAGAAAGAGGCGTTACCAGAACAGTTCACATGGGGAATTTAAGAAGGCAAAGCCTCCTACGTTTGATGGTGAGGTAAATTTCGGTCAAGAAGTCAAAGCTTGGCTTCTTGGGATGAGAAAGTATTTCCAAGTCCAAGACTACTATGGAAATAGGAAGGCAAGGATAGCCATCTTCAACTTAAATGGAAGAGCAACTATATGGTGGGATCACCTCAGGGAAGTGAAGAAGATCAATGAAAGAAATATTGTTTGGAAACAGTTCAAGAAATATTTCAAGCATAAGTACTTCTCTGATAGGTACTATGATGATAATATTGTTGAAATATTGTAACTTGAAAGGATATTCTAAATGTATTTTACTGATGTAACCCAAGGGGGATGTTATTATTCCTCCGACGGGGTGTTACTATTGTATTTGGTCATCATAGAGTCATGAGGTAAATCCTCCACTTTTGTCGGGTCTTTAGTACCCTAATAAATAATATAATATACCATTTTTTAGTATTCCTAGGTGAAGTCGGCCCAGACAGTTTCTTGGGGCCAACTTGTCTAGTGCAAAAGTCAATTGACACATATGTATAAATCGAGGAGCTATGGTTCTTATTTAAACACACACTCACTCACTTATGTAGCACATAGGAGAGAGAGAGAGACAGAACAGAAGGAGGAGCACAACTATTTTTAGGGTTGTCTTTTATACATCTTGTACAAAGGAAGTTTTTGCTGGGTTTTCTTTCCATTGAGGGTTTTCCAGGATAAATGATGTGTCTGTCTTGTGATTGTGTTTCTATCAGTAACTATTGATATACTGTTGTGATTTTTGAATTGAATACTATTGAATCTAGTCTAGCATATGAAAACTTAACATGGTATCAGAGCTAACTTGACTAGAGCAGCTTTCACAAGGTGAAATTCTCCCTCCTCCCTCTCTAGAAGAAATTAGGGTTTCTACAAAAATTTGGAGGATTGAATATCTACTTGCATAGAAATTTGTGCCCTCCCAGAGCGCATTTATTGAGCCCTAGATTGAATTTTTTGGGTGGCTAGATCTCCAGGAAAGCCAAACCCTAGTTTGGAAGTGAACCAAAAAAACTGCAATGAAACAGAACCAGAAAAGATGCAGTGCTGCAACTTTGCAAGTAGAATTTGAATATTGAAGATTAGGGATCTCCACAAAGTAGTTGGATCAACCAAGTCGCCTCCTCCAAGCGCATCTACTGGTAAGGTCAATCTCCTGTTTTGATAAATTTCATTTTTGAGTGACTTACTGGTCAAGATGGCCCCAAGAACTAAGCTTGAGGATAGATTGGAATGCCTATAAAAATTCCTGGCTTCGAAGTATAGGATTGGCCTCATCCTAAGAGAGAATGGTCTTGAGAAATATATCAAGAATGAGATTTCAGAACCTAAAGAAGCTGAAGTTAAGGAGAAGCATGAAAAATACCTAATCAAGGCAATAAGGATCATTGCTGATTCCATTAAGGATCACTTGATCCCTCAAGTGTCATCTAAAAAGACACCTAAGCAAATGTATGATGCACTTTCAACAATGTATGAAGGAAAGAACATCAATAGAAATATGAAACTAAGAACTCAATTGAAGGGCACCAAAATGAGCAAAGGAGAATCTATTTAAGATTACTTCACAAGGATCTCCCAAATCAAAGAGAAACTAAGTGCTATTGGAGATACCCTTGATGATGATGAATTGGTTATGACTGCTCTCAATGGCCTCACTAGGCCTTGGGAATCATTCATCCAAACTCTGTGTGCCAAAAAAAAAGTATGATGTTTGACATACTATGGGAAGATTGCATACAAGAAGAAGCTAGAGTAGCCAATAGAGAAGCTCTTCTCAGAGAAGATGATCAAGCTCTAGTTGCCCATACTAAGGAAAGAAAACAATTGAAATTCAAGAAGAGTAATCATAATCCTTCAAAAAATAATGTCCAGAATAAGAAGAAGAAGGATTACTCAAAGTATGAATGCTACAACTGTCATAAGATAGGACATCTTGCTAGAGAATTTCCATCACCAAAGAACAAAAACAACAAAATACGTCATGCTCATCTAGCTGAAGATGAGAATTAAGGAAGACCTCGAAAGAAAAATAGAGGTGAAGATGTAAAAGAATATGTGTTATTCTTTGCACTCTCTAGGTCTGTAACACTTAGAGAAGATACATGGCTTATTGATAGTGGTGCCTCTAAGCACATGACTGGAAAGAAGACAACTCTGTCAATATTGAAGAGAATAATTCTCCCTAGAAGGTATCATTGGGAGATGACTATCAATATCCCATCAAAGGTATTGGTGAATCAAGGTACAAACTTGACTATGGGGCCTCCATGAAGATGAAGGAAGTACTGTATGTACCAGGTTTGAAAAAAAGAGAACCTACTCTCCATCTCAGCTCTAGAGAAGAAATGATATAGAGTTCCTTTCATAGATGGACAAGTACTAATGTGGTCCAAAGGTAAGACATGACTTGAAGATGCGGTAGTCATTGGAGAAGAAGAAGGAGGACTATACAAGCTCAAAGGACATCCAGAGACAACCCTTGTCCATGAGACTACTAGATCAAGTGAATTGTGGCATATGAGACTTGCTCACATCAACTACAAAGAATTTCCCTATGTGAGCAAGGTGGTAACAGGGTTTCCATATCTAAAGATCAAACACGAGGGAACTTGCAAGGGATGTGCACAGGGAAAGAACATCAAGAATCTCTTTTCGAAAAGTGACAAGAAGGCTAAAAGTATGTTGGAACTAATCCATTCGGATGTATGTGGTCCTATGCCCTCCATATCCTTAAGTGGATATGAATACTATGTCACATTTATTGATGATTATTCAAGAAAGACTTGGATACACTTTTTGAAGAATAAAAGTGAAGTGTTCGGGAAATTCAAGGAGTTCAAAGGCTTGATAGAGAACCAGTCAGAAAAGAGAATCAAGACACTGAGATCAGATAATGGTGGATAATACACTTCAAAGGAATTTGAAGCGTTCTGTAAGGAGGTAGGAATCAAGAGGGAACTAACCACTCCCTATAATCCTCAACAAAATGGTGTTGCGGAAAGATAGAATAGAACTATCATGGAAGCAATGAAGACCATGATTCATGACCAAGACCTCCCTATGCACCTATGGGATGAAGCTGAAAGAATAGCCATATATGTACAAAATAGATTATCTCATAGTGATCTTGAATTCAAGACTCTTGAAGAAGTGTATACCGGAAAGAAACCTGAAGTAAGCCATCTCAAGATATTTGGTTGTCCAGTGTATGTACATATTCAGAAAGAGAAGAGAACCAAATTGGATCCTTTTGGTAACAAGGGAATATTTGTAGGATACTGTGAATTCTCCAAAGCCTTCACAATATACATTTTAGGATTTCACCATATCGAGATTAGTAGGGATGTAACCTTTGATGAAGAGGCAGCTCTTAAGAAATTCAGAAGTTGTCAGTGTTAGATTTTAAACATTAAGCTAGCATTTCATTAGGATCTTTAACTGAGAGAACAATAAGCACAACAATCAAACATAAGAGACAATGAACACAGTTTTTTTCCTCGAGGAAACCATAAATGGAGAAAACCCTACAACTTCCTCAGAGATAGAATCAGCACCAAAAGTGAAACCCAAAAACAGTAAGATGATCTCCCAACAACAGTAACCTCTTTCTTCCTTGCCCTAGTGTCTTTCTCTTCCTCAACTATGTGCTACAACTAAGTGTGAGTGAGTGTGTGATAAATAGAGACGCTAGCTCTCTATTTATACTAATTCCCGACTTGACTAAGCCCAAATAGGGTTGGCTTCACTAGGTGAGTATAATAACCCTACTGCCCCAAAACTGCAGGGACTTTAACCCTTAGACAATAGGAGAGTTAACCACCTTGACTTAACATGACTTGTTTACATTATAGAAACTTCCCGATAGGAACATTGGGGCATAACATGACTCAAGTACATTACAAATACATCCTGGAATAAAAATCAGGTTACAATACATTAGAAATACAAGTGAATACATTCCAAAGTTACAATTACATCAACACTCCCTCTTAACTAGGAAGGTATTCTCTCAACACAATGTATCAACACAAGTCTTATTCTCTGTATCATTTGGATCATCATCAAGTATTCATCATCTTCACCTTCAAGTCATCTCTATCTTCAAGTCACCTTCATCTTCAAGTCACCTTCACCTGGATCTGGATCATCCCTTGATTTGGATCATCTTTGGAGCATCATCTCTGGATCTAGATCATCCCTCGATCTGGATCATCTCTGCTGGATCATCAACACTGAATATTCACGGATGCTATCTCATGATTCTTCTCATCACAGGAAGTTCTACAGAGCCATCCCTCTTTCATGCTGGTTGTAGGCCTACCCTCCGTGTAGGTCTTTTCCAGCACTTATATCTGACCCTAAGTCAGAATGGCATACCCATCACTTATATCTTATCATGTAGGAACCAATCCTATAATAATATCAGAAAGAAAACGCCCAGCACTCACATCTGACCATGTGGGAACACCTCCCACAACCCTGTCAGAAAGGCCCAGCACTCACATCCGTCAATCAATGTCGGAAAGGCTCAGCACTTACACTTGGCCATGCGAGGAACCAATCCTCCATGCCAAAAGGCTCTGCACTTACATCTGACAACCAATGTCAGAAAGGATCAGCACTTATATTCAACCATGCAAGGAACCAATCCTTCATGTCAAAAGGGATCTGCACTTACATCTGACAACCAATGTCAGAAGGGCGTGCAGTCACATCTGATCTTGTAGGAACTGTTGTAATCTCACAGATCACATAGGGTTACCAATAATACACATTAAAGCATACATACATAACTAATCCAGGAGGATATTGGTGGCCACCCACCTATTCCTCTTGGACCCCCACCATTGTTTCTTTCAGTTTTCCAGTTTCCTAAATTGTAGCACAATTTACTATTTTTGGTAGTTTTCGGGTCCTAAAATTTCGGAGCCGTTTTGAGGCCCTAAACGACATTTTTTCGGCATCAAATGGTCAAGAAAATATGAGTCTGTTTCAGACTTAGTATTTTTCATTTATGGATGTAGTCCTTAAACATATCTTTCTAATGATGTATCATGTGCATCAAACGGAGGTAGTATGCTAAAGTTATGACCCCGGGAAATTGATGTACCAAGTTACCCAACGGGGCCCACATTAAGGCGTTTCACCTCCAAGGGTTAGGATTTTGGATGTGTAGGGTTTCCATTGTTTCTCAATAATATATAGGCCTTCGAGTCTCATTGTAACATAGAGTTAGAGGCATGTAGCCGCCACATCTCTTCACGGAGATAAGCTACCAGCACTCTAGCTAGTTTATTTCCATTCTGTATGTAAACAAGTTTCAGTTATTGATTAATGAAATGAAGTGTTATTTCCACTGCATATTTGTTTCTATGTCTATTTCTGTATTCTGTTGTGTTCCTGCATAAATCCAGATCAGTGGTATCATATCAAACTACTCTTTCTCGATCCTTCTTTGCATGTCCCCAACAAGGGCGGGGTATAAAGAGTTGGGGCTCGATCTGGTTGAACCTTTGCAAGATCATCCTCGCAAAGCTCAACCGCCACCCATGGGGGAAAAAAAGAAAGACAAGGGAGCAGAAGATCCTATCAAAATGTTGCTCAAGGAGGCCATTGAAAAACAAAGGAACACGATGATGGATAACTTTGCCCAGATCCTTCAACGACTTCCCACTGGCGGCGCATCTGCATCTAGCAGCCACTCTGGAGGCACAACCCCTTTTAAGGTACAAGTAAACTTCAACATTCCCAGATTTGATGGTCGAATAGATGAATACGTTGTAGATAGATGGTTGAATCTATTAGAAGGGTATTTCTCGGTTCATGACTTTTTTGACCGAGAAAAGATTACTTTTTCTCTACTCAAAGTCGCCCCCCATGTCAAGCACTGGTGGGAAACCTACTATGAGAGAAAGGAAGAGGAAGAACCCTCTATGTTCATAGTTGTACTTACTTGGAATTCTTTCTGAGATGCCATAAAGGGACAGTATTATCCGGTGGGGAGCTATGAGGACAAGTACATCCAATGGACTACGTTGCGGAAGCAAAGAGATCAAGATGTGCATGAGCTGATGAATCTGTTCCATACCCTGCGCACCAAGTTGGGTATCAAAGATTTAGAGAAACATTTGGTGCTGAAGTACTGTATTTGTCTGCATAGATACATTCAGGAGGAAATGGAGTTCCTCAACATCTCCTTGCTTGGTATGGCATATCGGTATGCTGCCAAAATTGAGCAAAAATTCAAACAGAAAAAGCGAGACTTTGGATCTGTGAATCAGAAGCAAGGGAAGGGTGCCCCTAAACCGTAGAACCAAGGACACAACCAAGGCATGGTGACTCAAGAAAAATTGTCGAAGCCACAAGCAAAGAGCAACACTGCAAAGCTAAAGAAGGAAGCGGAAAAGTGGTGCGAGTTCCATAAGAGCCCCACTCACAACATAAGTGAGTCTCAGGCTAAGCAGTCACTGGTGGCTGAGATAAAGGCTTCTAAATCAGATGCATACTCTGACATTGAATCAAAACCCAAGAAGGGGAATTACAGAGGGAAGAAGATTATCGACGCAGATCCCAATTCCACCGTTGCCACCACAAAGATCAACAAGGAAGAACTAGAATATTCAGAGGAGGAGGAGCATCTTTTCCACTCCCAGATGTGCGTAAAGGGTTCCCCGCTATAGTTCATTGTCGACAGTGGGAGCCAAAAGAACCTGATTTCAGTAGAGGTCGTGAAGCGGTTGAGTTTGTCGACCACAGCACACCCACAGTCATACACCATCGGGTGGCTTCACCAAGGACGATATCTCCATCAGCCAGCAGTGGCCGCCTTCCTTACAGCATCAAGCCCTTCACCGATGAGGTATTATGTGATATTGATCCTCTTGATGTTTGTGATGTATTATTAGGGAAACCATACTTATGGAAGCGACATGTTGTATATGAGTCTCGACCTCGTGCTATTATTATTACGTTGGGAAATAATTTGTACAGGATACCAGAGGTACCACCCCCTGCCACTATCTCTTTGGTTACTGCAAAACAATGCAGTAAGCTCATTTCCAAAACTGGGAAGTTTGTTTTCTTAATGATCCGCTCTCATGGCAAGAAGAAGATCATGGCCACAACCTTCAGACAGGGCCCCTCTGCACAACAACAACAAATGGATATTGTCGTGGAAGAGTACCGAGACATATTCATGTCACCCACCGGGGTGCCTCTCTACTATCAGGTCAAGCACCCCATCGATCTAACCCCAGGCGCGCCGCTGCCCAATGGATCGATCTATCGATGCTTTGTTCTGGAGAATGATGAAATCAAGAGGCAAATTCAGGAGCTGCTACAGAAGGGTCACATCCAGACAATTTCATTTCCCTATGGGAGCCCGATCGCGTTGGTACAGAAGAAGGATGGCACTTGGAGACTCTGTATTGACTATCGGGTGCTGAACAAGATCACTGTCTGAAATAGGTACCCGATCCCATGAATTGATGACCTCTTGGACCAGCTTAAAGGGGAGAAATATTTTATCAAGATTGACTTAAATTCTAGATATCACCAGGTACCGATCGAACCGAGCGATGTGTGGAAGAATGCCTTCAAAGCCAAGGAGGGCCTTTTCGAATGGTTGGTCATGCCTTTTGGGTTGACGAATGCTCCTGTAACCTTCATGAGACTGATGGACGACATATTGCAGCCATTCACCAACTCATTTGTAGTAGTGTACTTGGATTACATCCTAATATTTAGCTAGACTTGGGAAGATCACCTCCACCACATTTGATAGGTCCTCCAAATATTGCGGCAACACAAGTTGTGTGCCAATTTGGACAAGTGCACTTTTGGATTGACCCAGGTTCAGTATCTGGGATACATTATTGATGAGTGTTGGTGCATGTGGATCCAACCAAGATCCAAGTCATTCGGGATTGGCCAGCCCCAACTACTCTAATAGAGCTTCGCAACTTTCTAGGCCTTGCTAATTTTTACTGCAGGTTCGTGCTGGGATTCTCTCATATCACTTGCCCCTTGAGTCAAGTTACCAAGGGAGGAGCGAAAGAAAAATTCTTTTTTTCGAAAACTCAGTAGAAGGCATTTGCAGAATTGAAACATTGCCTCTGCTGTGCCCCAGTGCTCACATTACTAGACTTGCAACAACCATTTGAGATCGAGACAGATTCCTGCCTCTGACTATGCTATTGGGGTAGTCCTTACTCAACAAGGGCATCCAGTGGAATATCACAGTGAGACACTATCCGACACAGTATGAAAATATCCCACTTATGACAAAGAGATGTATTCCATTGTACAGGCTTGCCAACAATGGAAGCATTACATTTTGGGGAAGGAAATGATCATCCACACAGACCACCAAACCCTACAGTTCATGCAGACATAAGGGAAGTTACAGAACAATCGCCATCAGAAGTGGTCCACATATCTACAACAGTTTCATTTGAGCATCAAGCACAAGAAGTGAAGCACCAATAATGTTGCATACTGCCTCAGCTGACCACCGATCATGGCGATAACGACCGTGCTCAACTCTTGTAGGCACGAGAATTCTGATTGGTCGCTTCTCTACAAGAGCAATCCAGAATTCAGCCACACATACCAGACGCTCTTGGAGGGAAACCAAGTTCCAAAATTTCACCTCCAGGATGTACTACTATGTCACAAGGGACACCCTTGTGTTCCTTCAAGCAAGCGTGCCAAGATTATTTGGGAAGCACACTACAGTCGAGTTGCTGGGCATTTCGGGGTCAAGAAAACAGTGGCAGTACTACAAAAGTATTTCTATTGGCTGAACCTTCGACAAGACATCGGCAAGTACATTTGATCCTGCACTGCCTACGCCATTGCCAAACCATCCATCAAGAAGCAAGGCCTCTATACTCCATTTCCTACCCCTAGTCGACCTTGGGAATCCATCTCCATCGATTACATGTCAGGCCTTCCTTCTACTAAGCATGGCAATGACTGTGTGTTTTTGGTCGTTGACAGATTCTCAAAGATGGCCATAATGGCGGCCTGCAAGAAGAACACCACAGCAGAAGCCACTGCTAAACTCTTCTTTGAACAAGTGTGGGTACACTTTAGGATCCCACAGTCTATAATCTCAGACCGAGATAGGAGGTTCCTTAGTACATTCTGGTCTAGCCTATGGTCAATGCTAGACACCAAGCTCACAAAGTCCATAGCTTTCCATCCCTAGACTGATGGCTAGACAGAGGTCATCAATAGGATGATCGTACACATTTTGCAGATGTACAACTTAAAGCATCCATGCACAGGGGATGAGAGCCTCCCCTATGTACAAGACAGCTATAACTGGGCCCTCCACAGCTCAACCAACCACAGCCCCTTTCAGGTGGGCTTGGGATTTCAGCCACTATGTCCCATTGGCATAGCCATGCCATTTGCATCTACTCAGGCTGATTCAGCTCATATCCAGTCTAAAGTTTCCAAGGAAAACAACTTCATTGAGTGTATTCAGCACATTCACCAACAGGTTCATGACATATTAGATAGATTCAATGCTAAGTACAAGCAGCGACATGATCAACATCGGGTGCAACACAACTTCCAGGTGGGCGACAAAGTGTGGCTACATTTGCAGAAGGAGTGGCTCACTGGACCCCACCGCAAGCTTCACCCACTCTGATATGGGCCCTACACCATCACCAAGGCTATCGGGGACAATGCCTTCGAGCTCAGTATTCTACCATTCCTTGGTCTGCACCCAGTGTTCAATGTGGATCACCTTCGGCCCTACTTTCCACCTCTACTAGACACATCAGACGTGGCAGAACAACTCACACCAACAGAGTTAAACCCCGAATGCATGGAACAAGCCACAACTGATCAGATTATGGACACACAAATCAAGAACACCTACTAGCAAAATATCCAGCTATATTGAGTTGTCAAAGCAGGCCAACTCCTTCACCAGGGAAAGTGGCTCACTAGGGGCCAAGTTCAACAGAAGTTTCCTCATCTCATGGAGGAACTCAACGCAATGGGGACCATTGCTTCCTAAGGAGGGAGGAATGATCCAGGAGGATATTAGTGGCAACCCACCTATTCCTCTTGGACCCCCACCATTGTTTCTTTCAGTTTTCCAGTTTCCTAAATTGTAGCACAATTTACTATTTTTGGCAATTTTCGGGTCCTAAACTTCCAGAGCCGTTTTGAGGCCCTAAATGACGTTTTTTCGGCATCGAATGGTCAGGAAAAATGAGTCCATTCTGAACTTGATATTTGCCATTTATGGATGTAGTCCTTAAACAGATATTTCTAATGATGTATCATGCACGTCAAACGAAGGTAGTATGCTAAATTTACGACCCCGGGAAATTGATGTACCAAGTTACCCAACGGGGCCCACATTAAGGCGTTTCACCTCCTAAGGTTAGGTTTTTGGATGTGTAGGGTTTCCATTGTTTCTCAATAATATATAGGCCTTCAAGCCTCATTGTAACACAGAGTCAGAGGCATGTAGCCACCACATCTCTTCTCAGAGATAAGCTACCAACACTCTAGCTAGTTTATTTCCATTCTGTATGTAAACAAGTTTCAGTTATTGATTAATGAAATGAAGTGTTATTTCCACTGCATATTTGTTTCTATGGTTATTCCTGTATTATGTTGCGTTCTTGCATAAATCCGGATCAATAACAGATACAAGAGACAAGAACAAGTAAGTGGAATAACAGATTATATTATCATGAAAGGGTCCATACAATACAGAGAACTGAACCGAGTTCTCATCTGGCTCAACAGCCTAATATATATGAATTACAATCAGTTACAAATAACTACCTGTCGGTTCGGTCAACCGACATGACTTTATGTGGTCGAACTAATCTCTAATTAGTCGGTTGATCGACTTAGTCAGCTAATCGACTAAATTGGCGATCATTTCAAGTCGGCTTACCGACTTGCTCCTCCAACATCTCCCCCACAAGCAAAACGTTTCTTTGTCCCCAAGAAATAGGGAGGTACCAAAATTTCTTTGCCTGTCCTAAGTAGTCATTTCTGTGCTTGATCTTCATGTGATGTGATGTCTGATGGTTGGTCTTTTTTGTATACATACTTCGACAATTGCTTCAGCTGTCAGTGCCAGCTGATCTTGGAATCCCATCCAACTCTGCAGTATTTTTTGAATGTCGATGGTTAATGTAGTTAGATTTGATAATACTGACATCTTTTCTTGAATATAAATTTCTGCTATCCTTTCCATGTCGGGACCCATAAACTAGTACTTTTCCTCTACTGTCTCAAAAATTCGTTTCATCTGCGGGCAGATGATGTCTAATTTTTCTAGACTTGGAATGGCTTGTTGCACCCATTGATGTGCTTATCGCTCAAGCTTCTGCAATTTGGCTGTTTCAAGCACTATTTGATTTTCAATTATGCTTCTAAGTGCTTCCTCTGTGCTCTTTCTTTTCTCAAGCACTTGAATTTCTTGTCGAGTCAGTCAGGTTTGTTGATAGACTTTCCCATAATAAGCAGGCCAGTCTTTTAGTACTTCTTTCGTAATAACCAACTCCTCCATGTGATATTAGAGTACCTTATATGCTTCTGCAAAAGTTGTATGTTGTTGCATCAACAGTCGAGCGATTTCTTCTTTCTGCTCCTCTCTTGTGTCCTGCATTTGTGCCTACAGCATTGACACCACGCTCTCAAACAACTGATAAGATTTTTCTAGCGACTTGTCGGTGCTGACCTCTGTCGGTACAGGTATCACAAATTGCACGAGGTTTCTGCATTTGTTAAGGAACTTGACTTGTTCTTTTTTATTGTTATCGAGCTCCTTATGTCTATCCTAGCTCCTTGTTTTTGCTTCAATTTCCAGTGTTTCTAGGAGTTTCCCTAATTCTCCATCCCTTAGCTTGGTTGCATCAACTGTAGTGGTTGACCCAAGTTGATTGATATGGACCCTTGTCGTCTGTCCTTGATGGTCCTTCTTCTTTTTGTCTTTCTTCTTTTTGTGCTTTTGCTGCTCTGCTTGTTTTGGCACCTGTGTACCTGCAAGAGTCAGAATTGGATTGTCTGGTTGCTGGATAGAATTGGTTGATGGTATTTCTGGTTGGGTTGATTGGATGACTGATGCAGCTGGTTGTGCATCTAGCTGATTGGATACAGAGGATCCATATTTTGATGCGGTTGGTGCTAATGGTTGTGGCGGAGGTGGTTCTGGTGCAGTTGGTTTGAGTATATGTTCTTGGATGGGAGGAGGTGGTGATGGCGTTGGTGAATGGTCGGGTATGATTGGGTTGGCGGAGGTATGGTCGGGTGATGGGTTGTGGATCTGTGGTGGTGAATCTTGAAGGTTAGAGAATAGTTGGTTGATTTCTCGATTTATTTCCACCATGTTTTGTCCTTCCTCATCTCCGGTCAGTTCAAAGACTGGTGGGTGGGGTTCGGGGATGGTCGAGATGAGAGATGTAGTCCGACTTGTGACAATGGCAACTTCTTTGTTGGGGTTTCTTTGAAATGTCGAACTTATAATTGCCACAGTCCTCGGCCTCTAAGGTACTTGGCCAGGTTGGGGAGCGGGTAGTGTGGAGATTCCAACTTCGAACAAAGGGGCTTTGGTGGAGATCTTTTGCACCGAAGTGAGTAACTCAGGAAATTTTTCAATGTATGCCTGGAGGTCTTTCTTGCGGTCTAAATTTTCCTTCAAGGTCTCCGACATAGCATTCTTGCATATGTCGAGTGGGCTTATGAAAGGAGGGTCTAGAATAAACTCTTGCGTTATTTTGGTCGGAGATGGGGGTGAAGGTGTAGAAACGAGATCCACAACATTTTCAGTCGTTGAAGTGTTTGTGCTTTCCGCCTTCTTTGGCCGACCTTGTTGTGCTCTGGCTTCGAAAAATCTTTGGAACTAGGTCTCCACCGAAACTTTTTTGCTGCGGAATCTTCTATAATGTCGCATGTCGTGGCTGCCAATTCTTCCTCATCTTCTAAGGAATCTGGAATGATAAGCTTGCACTTACCTTTCCCCTGCTCTTGTTCCAGAGTTTTCTTCCTTTTTCTTGAGGCTACTATCTCCTTCGACAATTTGCTTATGTTTTCTTTGGTGACAGCATACTTTGGATCTTCAGTATCTATTTCTCCCCTTGGGTCTTGAGTCGAGATGATGCTTTCTTCAGCTGGATTGGTTACCTATTGTTCTGTTTGTGTCTCTTCCCTTTGTGCTGTCGAAGGTTTGATTACGATTTGTAGTCATTCGGTGCCTTCAACCGATGTCTCCTCCGACACAAATGTGCGGATGTATAAGTTGAGCTCGTAATATTCCTCCTTCTCCTGGTCTGTCAGCGGCTCTTCTATCAAGAAGTCTATTTCTTTTTCCCTTGCTGGTATCAACAGTTTTGTACCTACCTGTCAAGCTAGCTCTCAAAAAATCTCTTCGACTGTCAGGTAGTAGTCAAGAGTCCTCGCCTTTTCCTTGGCACCTTGCATGTACCACACCGCAGTATGGTCGAGTTCTAACTAGATGTGAGCATTTTTAGGCAGACTTCGTTGGATGTTCTGGGGCACCCTCCATCTGGTTGTGCGAACTTTCAGTTGTTGGAACCAGTTTTCTAACAACACTTTTCCATTTGCAAGTTCTTTCAGTGTTCGATTCTAGGAGAATGGTTTAAATCTCCACATATGTAACTTTGTCGATTCTTGAAACTGTTTGTCCCCGACAGGGCACAAGGAGTACATGACTATCCATAACATAAGGGATGGGAACCTTATAATTCCTCCCGACTCCTGACATTTTTTGCAGATGCCTTTGAGCATGTCGGCAACATGCTCAGCCCATATGTATATCTTTCCTGTGTGGGCAATGGTATCCACTGCCTCCAACATATCCAGTTTGAGGTCACTTCCTCGACCTGTCGGTGTAAGTGTAGTGGCTATGATTTTGGCCACTATTTGCGGCATTCGAGCTTGTATTTGGCTAATCATTAGCCCTTTAGAGGTTTTACCTGATGTTGATCCTATTATCTCCTCGACCAGTCCTTCTTTCATACCGACTGGTACTGGTTCACCTTGGTTTGATAGTCCTGTCAGTTTGTAGATTACTTCCCCAGAGATGTCAACCGGTCTCTCAAAGTAAAATCTGTCATTGTGGTATCGGCTTATGATAAATTTCACTGCAGTCTCTTTTGTGCCTCCAAAACTGGACATGAGTGGCGCGTTGATGTAATTTACAATGGTACTGAGGTTGATTTTCTCTGCAGCTGTGGTAGGATTTTTGTCGACATAAGCCCATTATTTTATCTCAGCCCATGATTTTTCCCATGAGCTCTCCTAAACCTTAGATTTCTTAATGTTCTTTAATCTCCTTACTAATGGTGTCTCCGCAATCTGTAGTTCTTTGGCCTTGGCTGCAACTCTGGTTTGTTTTGGTGCCATCTTATCGGTCTGTTGGGCGATTTTAATTCGGTATTCTTGGTTTTCAGTCGTCTGGTTTCTTAGTTGCTCTCTCTATTTGAAATGCAGTAAATGATCCTTTGGCAGTTCAGTATTTATAGCTGATGCATTTGACGTTTTTGTCGATGGATGTATTAATGGCAGACGTGATGGTCCAGCATGAACACTTGAGTTTGCGTTAATGGTGATTTGGTTTTGGTGCTCATATTCATGAATGCGCGATGGGACTATCGAGGTCGTTGGTTGATGTTGGTCATGAAAATGGTCGATGGTGTTATGTTGATGGGCATGATGTCAGTTGTCGTAGTGGTGATTTCCTGTCATAATTCTTTGTGTATTTTGATCTTATTTTGATTTTTGGATTTTTAGATTTTTATAGCTTTTGTTTAACCATTATGGTCGTTTTTTTTTTTAAGTTTCTATACCGTTTTAGTCGAGCATCATTAACAAGTTTCTGAAATACTATGCCTTGTAACATCCTTAGTCGGACTAATCTATTGGCATGTATCTCTTCGACAACATAGGGTCCCATCCATTCTGTATGTAGTTTTTTCAGTTTTCCTTTTACCCAACTATTGTATAGTAAGGCAAGGTCTCCTATTGACAAGTTTTTGTTTTTGATGTTTCGATCATGCCATGCCTTTTATTGTTGTTTCTGGATTTCTTGATGGTGTATTGCAATTAGTCAGTGTTCTTCTAGTTTAGTTAGTTGCAACAGTCAGTCCTTTCTTCCTTGTTCGACATCGACATGTAAAATCTCTGCGATAATAGGTGTCTGTTGTCAAAAGTGTAGTGGAACTATTGCTTCTTGTCCATAGACTAGTTGAAACGGTGTTTGGTCGGTTGAATGCTTGTATGTTGTTCTGTATGCCCATAGTACTGCAAGTATCTTTTCATCCCAGTCATCTTTTTTGGTGTTGCATATTGTTGTTAATCATTTTGTTAATGTTTTATTAAATGCTTCAATTGCTCCATTCGACTGAGGGTGGTAAGCTGTACTCCGACGGTGGTTGATTTGGAACTGATCTATTAGTGTTTTAATAGTTTTATTAATAAAGTGTGTTCCTTGGTCACAGATTAGGGTTAGTGGAAATCCAAATCGGGTAATGACATTTTCATAGATAAATTTGGTGGCTATCTCACTAGAACATGTGTCGACTGGTTCTGCCTCTGCCCATTTTGTTACATACTCAATTGCAGTTATTATGTACCTTGCTCCTGTTCTTTTTGCTAGTATGGGAAATGGTCCTATGAAGTCGATAGCCCAAATTTCAAATGTCAAACTTGAAATTACTGATATCAAGGGCATTTCTGTACTAGGTAGGGGTCGACCCAGTCGTTGGCATCTGTCACATTGGCTTACAAAAATTTTGCAGTCTTTGTAAAGTGTCGGCCACCACAACCCTGATTGTTGGATTTTCTTTACAGTTGTATCTGCTTGGAAATGTCCTCCGACAGGTCCATAATGTGCTTCATGCATAATATTATTTCTTTCATGTTCTAGTACACACCTTCTGAGGATGTCGTCTAAACCCATTTTATCTAGGAATCCATTTAAGAGGCCATAAGGTGCAGCTTTCATGGCTAGGATCTTTTTCTTCTTCGTATTCATGCCTTCTGGTGCTTGTCTGTTTTCTAAGAACTATGCTATTTCCTCCAATTCTACTAGGACTACTTCTATTTGAAATAGATGTGCATCCGGTAAGTCATC
Source organism: Pseudotsuga menziesii (assembly GCA_001517045.1). Classification (NCBI taxonomy): domain Eukaryota; kingdom Viridiplantae; phylum Streptophyta; class Pinopsida; order Pinales; family Pinaceae; genus Pseudotsuga; species Pseudotsuga menziesii. The sequence continues at coordinate 41,265 of LPNX010256682.1, read as the reverse complement.
TTCGACTCCTATCAATTCCTCTCCTGTGTCAATTCTGGATAAATGGTCGATACCGACATTTAACTTACCTGGTCTGACGATGACTTCGAATTCAAATTCTTGGAATAGAAGTAGCCATCGACAAATTCTTCCATGGTGTAGAGGCTTATTTACGAGGTATTTTAGTGCTTGGTGGTCGATGTAAAAGATAAATGGATTATCTAATAAGTAGTGTCGATATTTTTGGAGTGCGAAGACCATTCCTAATGCTTCTCTTTCTGTTTTCGAATAGTTTTTTTCATCTTTATTTAGTTTTCTGCTACTGTAGACTATAGGGTAGTCAATTCTATCATCTCGTGGCTGAGTTAGGATTGCTCCTATCACTAGGCCTGATGCGTCGATGTGTACATGGAATTTGGTCGATCATTTTGGAAACCTTAGGATGGGTGCTTCGACTAGCTTTCTTTTTAGTTTTTCAAATGATATGTTGCACTCCTCTGTCCAGTCAAAATACTGATCCTCTCTTAGCAGTTCTTCCGGTGGGTATGTCATATCTGAATAGTGTCTTATGAATTTTCTATAATATCCTGTATGACCACGTATTACCTTGACTTGTTTTGGATTCATCAGTGGTTTTAAGTCGAGGATGATTTTTACTTTTGTGAATTCAACATTAATACATTCTTTACAGACAATGTGTCCTAATAGTATCCCTATAGGATTTAGAAATATGCACTTCTTGATATTCAGAGATAGTTGGATTTGTCTACATCGTTCCAACGTAAGCCTTAGCCATTTACAATGGTCTTTTAGTGTAGAGTATATTGTCCAATCATCAAAAAATACTGCCATTGTTTTGTAAATGTACTCCTGAAATGTTTTAACCACAATCCTTGAAAAGACTGCAGGTGCATTTTAAAGTCCAAAAGGCATAACCCTATAAGCAAATGATCCAAATTCACATACAAATGTTGTCTTTTTCTGATCTTCTTTGGCTATTGGTACTTGATTATAACTTGAGAATCCATCTGTAAATGAGTAGCATTCATGTCCTGCCACCTCATTTAAGATTTCATCTGCATAAGGAGTTGGAAATGGGTCTGTTAATGTAACTTTATTGAGTTCTCTGAAGTCGACACAGATCCTTAGTTTGGTTGGATCATGTTTCTTTGGTTGAACTACCATTGGACTTGCCCATTGTGATTGGTCAATAGGGTAGATGATTCCTGCTGCAAGCATGTTATCAATCTCTTTCTTGACTATATCTTTGTATTTATGAGCTAGTTTATATGGTCTTTTATTTACAGGTCAAGCATCAAGTTTAATGTCGATCTTCATTTCACCCATTTAATGTACTAGAACTTTTAGATCCTTATAATCTCTAGCAAATACATCCTGAAATTGTTTTAGTAGGTTTACTATTTCTGTTGTATGTGCTTTAGTCCAGTAGTCTCCAATTTTTGCTATTTTTGGTTGATCATCATTTGATATGTCGACTTCTTTGATTTTCACTTTAGTGTCTAACCATTCAGGGGCTTTTATCTCATTGATTGGTTGACTCCCTTCTTTAAACTATGAAAATTTAATAGGAAATTCTGTTGCAGTCATTTAGTCAATGTATTCCTTGTCGGTTGTCTCGACTTTGAGTACTGTGAAAATTGGTTTTGTTGTTTCGGCATGGTTTGAGTTCCATCTAAATATTTTCCCTTCCGAATTTTCATTTTCCATTTGTAGTCTTGTTGACTATGGAATTGTCCCAATTTGTATATTATTGCATTTTGTTGTCGGTAGGTCATGCTTTAGGGTTTTGTTTTCTATCGGTTGTACAAATGCTTTGATCTATTTTGTCGTTTCGACCAAATTCTCATTTTGTGGTACAAAGTTGAAATCTTTGATAAAATTCTCTTTGAGTTCATTCCATAGGAATGTTTCACCTCGAGCTTCTTCCATTTTGTACCATTTATTTGGTAAATCAACTAGTGTTGATGGAAATAGGTGTGGCCATGTCTGCTAATATTTATATCCAAGTCTTCTCCATTCTTTTTCACATGTCTTTATGTGGTTTTCTGGATCTTGTCCTTGGGTAAATATAGGTATCTGAGCCTGGTTGGTTAATTTCTTTCCTCCAAATATTTCTACAAAATAATTCGAAGCTATTGTCCATGTCTGCAGTCTTAATTGATGGGTATCCCACCATCTAGCAGCTTGGCCTGTAAAAGTTTCTACTAAGCTTTATAGTCAGACATGTTCACCAATGTTCCTAGATACTTGCTCTATGTGCATAACTGGTGATTCTCTTTCTTTATATCTTGGGATTTTTGTGATATTTATATTTGTTGGTTTCAAGGTAGGATATTACCTAGTTTTCTTCTCAAATATTTTTGGGATGATGGACATCACAAAGCATTGTCTGACTGGTTTCTTCTGTACTTTTTGAATGGCCAACATCCTCTTGCTTTTGTTTCATAGTTTTCAACCTCCCAATCATATAGTTCTGCGTCTGAATTATATCCTACTGACTCTTGGTTGCCTAAGTAAAGTTCACCATATATATTAGGTTCTATGTAATCTTTATTATTCTGTACCTGATATAGTTGTCGGATGTCAACTTCTTCATCAATTAGTTCTGTCTAAGGTTCTCCTTGGGATGGATGAATGTGTACAATGACATTTTGTCCATTTCCTTTTAGCTTTATTCTTTCTTTGTCTAAGGATATTGACGCTTTCATCTTTCTCCCCCAAGGTCGACCTACTAACGCTGGGAAGGATCTGGATCCTTCCTCAAGGTCAATAATTTCAAAGTTGACTTTAGTTGATATTCCTTTTATTGTTGTGTCGACGTTTTTCCAAACTCCAATAGGTTCAATTAGGCCTTAGTCAGCTAGTTTCAGATATATGCCTGATTCATATAATCGAGGTCTTCCTAACTGTTCCCATGTATCTCGAATCATAATATTTACCTGTGATTTGAAATCGAGCACGACTTTCCGGACATGGTATCCTTTGATTTCTAGGTCGACAAGTGGGTCAGCATCACTTTTATCTTTTTTATTTAGACTGTAGAGACTCTTTGTTTGTTTTTCAGTGTTTTTGTTGTGTTTTATTTTATATAATCAGTCGATGAATTGAGATACTGAGTTATCTTTTTGTACCAGTTGTATTAACTCTTTTACTGTGTTATGTCAGTTGTCGTCATCTTATTCTTGTCAGGCAATTTCTCTAAATACATTTGTTGCATCTTTATATATTTGTTTTTCTTTAAATGGGTCAGGATAAACATTCTTTTATTTTATCTTGCTTATTCGTGGGTTATCATTCCCATTTTTTGTCCCTTGTCGGGTTACTATATGCAAATTCTTTGTATTAATTATATCATGTTTTTGCACACACGACAAGACATTAATATTTTTCTTCTTATTTATTTTTTCAAGCATAGTAGGGCAATCCTCAAATGAGTGATCCCCTACTCCACAACTAGTACAGAATTTTAGGTCAGTCCTATCCTTGTATGGACAGTCGGCGTATCGGTGTCCTTTGTAACATGTGAAACATTGAATGGGACGACATGGTCGGTTGTCTCGATTCCTAGAGAATCAACCTCTACCTCCATATCCTCCACCTCGGTTGTCTAACCAGTGCTCATATCGATGACCTTCGTACCTTTTATTATTCTGATCGTTTGGCTCATTGTTTTGCTCATTGTTTTGTGTAACTGCGTTAGTCTGGTAGACTGCGTGATAGTTCTATCGATTTTTTAGGTTTAGATGGCAGTTGGTCGTGGCGTGACCCTTTGTTTTGCAGATAACACACCAAGATGCTTTGTCGTTCTTCATGTTAAATGGACACTCTTTTGTCGTGTGGTCTCCATGCTCTTGGAAAATGTCGCAAAAACACTTTGTTTGCACAAAACGAACGTCCTGTCGGTTGATATCCTATCGACAGTTATCTTTTGAATGTCCATGTTATACACCTGAATGGAACCTCTCCGTCCGAGTGCTGATATCCCTCATGTCGGCACACAAAAGGACACTTATGGATTGAGGTTGCCCATATTCACTATACCTTGGCTTATGATGAAGTACATTCCCTATATACCCAGCTGGTTACTTTTCCATTTTGCCATGTTGAGTTGTATTCGCGACTCTTTATATTGACAACTCGCGCATCATTCGCGAGTCTCCTATACAGCAAGTCGTGAATCCTTGTATTCACGGGTTGCTCTTCTATATAGTCGTGAATCATTCACGGGTTGCTCTACTACAGACCCGTGAATGGTTTCCTCAACATTAAAACATAAAGCCACACGCTAATGGAAGATTAGTTTACTCATTTAACTTAATATTCTTAACTGCGATAACCTCCCTAACCTTCGAGAACTGCCTCATTTCATCCATATAAATAGAGGCCTTGGGGAGGGTGTTGGATAGTCATACTTGGAGAGCAAAGTTATGCTGGTGGATTGTCTACATAAATCTTTGGAGCAGAGAAACTCAGAGTCCTTTGGTGACAGAGGAGTTCTTGTTCAGACATTGGGTTGTAACCTAAACTCTTTCCATTATTGTTAATAAAGATATTACTTCTTCCATATGTGTTTCATATCTTGTAGATTGGTAAATGTTTACATTTCAATATGATATATGATTTGCCTAACCTGCATCTATATATATGAATCATCTTGTATCTGGAAGAGTGTTTATTAACAGGTGAAGGAGGAACTATCCTAGAGACTTTGGAAGTGGATCAGAGAGGGAGAAGATAGAAAGGATCAGCCTTCATTTAATACAATTAAGTCCTTCTACTTTCCTATTTCCTATTCTGTGCTTTTAGAGTCAAACTGTCTGCAAGTAATGAGTATGTTGGTAACCCCCCAGACCTAGGTTATTAGGTGAATTATCCTGTACAACAGAACTAGCGACTCCGCTGGGGAAGACTAGTCTGCTTTAGGTATTTTTCTGTTTTCCTGACCAGTGTTTGCTTGAAGTCTGCTTGTGATTTTTATCCTGCTTCTTAATTACTTCAGCATTTGAAAGTCTTGGGTTTTTTCTCTGTTTTTGAGAAATTTTTATACCCATTCGCGGGTTGTCCTTCTGGATAATCGTGAATATTGAGTTGCATTCGCGGTTTGTTCTACTGAATAGTCGCGAATCATTCGCGACTTGCACTGCTAGACAGTCGCGAGTACTCCTGGAAACTGGGATTTCTATGTGAAAGTTTGCTTGTTCTTTTTTCCTGTTATAAGTCCTGTTTTCTAAGAGATTTTCTTTAAGAGTGCTGTAGAGTTGTTTGAATGTCTCAGGTGATCACATCTTAGTGCTTTTGAAAGCCCTTGAGTCCTTTTTTACTTGTTTTATTTACTGTTTGCATCTTGAAGTTTTCTGGCCTGTTTGGGGTGTTGGTGAGAGTGCCTGAGTCTAGATCAGTGATCAGGGTCTTAGACTCTATCTTTCCAGTATACTTTCTGTCAGTTATTGGTTTGCACTTGCCTGTTTAAAGACTGCATTGATTTTGTGTCAATGTTTGCACCCAAGCTAGGGTCCTAGCCTGCTTTTCTTGCTGGTCTTTTGGTCCTGTTTGCCTGTTTACTTCAGTTTGTAGTTTTTATACAGTCCATAAGTATCAAGTTTACTCAAGCAGTGCATTGTAGATGCATAGTAATTTTTTGAGCATTTTTTAAAGTGAAAAACAAAACATACTTAATCTTTTGCACTGTAATTTTTGCATAAAGTAGTGTTTGTTTCAGTTTAAAAAATATTATCTCAGAAAAATACAAAAACATAGGCTAGTTTCTCTTATTAAGTGCTGTTAATTCATCAACACATATCTGAAAAAATGAAAAGAAGTTTATTTTATAGTGTTAGTTTGCTTTAAATGCACTTTTACTTTCATTTATTTTCTACTGAGTCAAAACACCATACAGTCCATCACTTCCACTTCCTTTGAGTAAAAAACAGCCCCTAAAATTAACGCATAAATTTAAAATTTATTAGTAAGTTTTTATTTTTAGGGCCTTTCACCTACTAGCTTAGGCTAGATTTGTGGGCTAGGGAGTGTAAACTTCCTACAAATTATAAACTCAGACGTAGTGGACCATTCATTAGGTAAATCCTTGGTTCTACCGCTGTATCTGGGAAGCTCCTCTCAAACAGAAGTTAAGCACTAGGCCACGTGGAGGCTTGGACAGAGGGGATAACCCCCCGAATCCTTGTCAAAACATAACCAAGGACTTTTACACATCTGGGGATTCTGTCCTAGACAGAGTTTTGGGCTCAGCTACCCTGCCCATGCGTACGAGTACGGCTTGCGACTGTCCCCCCAGACAGCTGGTATTGTCAAGGTAGCCTTAGTCTCTTGTCTCTTTAGGGCTCATACCCAGGTAAACCGGAAGGTTATTTCTGGTTCACCTTGAACGAACTTGGAAGGTAACCCTTGTGGAAAGTGTAGGAGGGCGGTTGGGTGATTCCTTCGCTTGTGCCTAAGAACCCCTCAAGGACGCCAAGTAACTGTTCATCAGCTTTCTTCTGGAAAGCATATCTTTATAGCCTGTTTTGATTGCTTGAGACTCTAGGTTCTTTTTAGTGTATGATCTGTGGATCTACTTGTGTTTAGTTGGCCTTAGGGTGTGATTTTTTTAAGTCTTAGTTCTGGAGGACCAACTGCTTAGAAGGTCAAGAAGGTTGAGAAACCTTCCTCCTCTCACACCACTGGAACCTCCACCTTTACCCCAAAGGCGGAGATTAAGCACAGGTGGTTCTTTTGAACCAGTAGGAGTAAGTGAGGTTCTTGGTGAACCAGAATTAATAGCTAACCGCTTTGAATTTGACACAGTAGAGGTAGAGGAATTGCAAGCTGATGATTTTGCAAGAAATTATAATACCCCCTTGACTGATTTGAACGATCCAGTGATCGTGCAGGTTAGGCCTTTTAGTTCACCAGTGCTAGGTGTACCTGTAGGTAGAGCTATGTCTTCTGAGGGAGAAAGTTCATTTGTTTTCACCTCAACCCTTCCGGTTGAAGGGGTACTACCTCCCCTGGTTAGTACCCCTAGATCTAGTTTACCTTCCACACCCTTAACTCCAGCAAGACGGGTGGTCCAACCACCGGTTTACTCGAACATAGGAAGTATGTCTGGTGATATGGCTACTGGGATTCCCAGTATGCCTACAATTCCTTCTTCCTTCCCTTACACTACCCACAGTGGTCCGGTGGGATCCTCGGCCTTTGTCCAAGGATTCCCTTGGAATGGGGGGCACATACCCCCATCCAGTCCATACGTAGGTCCACCTCCTTCATATGTAGGAGTGCAGTTTGGCAGCAACACCTCTTACGGGAAAAGCTACCAAACCCCTATTTTGGTCCCATACATGATCTCTCCCTTCTCTTTGTTTAGTGGAAGGATACCTGCTCCAGTATTTCAGACCCCAACTTCTATGGGGACGGCCCGAACCACTTACACTGCACCTCCCACCCAAAATCCAGTGGCTTACGGATGGAATCCATTCCAAAGCAACCTTCCCACTTCACAACCGGTGTCTAGGGGCAACCCCACTTTTAATTATGGGAGATCGGGGGCAAGTCCCTCTAATCCCCAAGCTAGTACATCTAGTACACCGGCTAGGCCAAAGCTTCCTTTTCTGGCAACTTTGAACTTGCCATACTTATCAAAATTGATGAACGATCCGGTGAGGCATGACCCTTTGTGGCCACCTGTTCCCACCAAACTGCCCTCAGACATCCCTAAGTTCGAAGGTAAGGCTGGTGAAGATCTTGGGGCACATGCCACCACCTTCCATCTATGGTGTTCTTCCAACTCATTGAATGAAGATTTAGTGAGATTGAGGCTGTTCCAGAGGACCTTGAAAGGCACTGCAGCAAAATGGTACATTGTGCTGCCTTCTACTACTTTTAATAGTTTCTGGGACTTGGCTACCGCTTTCCTTAGCCACTTTCAGCTTCCAGTCCGTTACGATTTCGGAACGGACTTGTTGTCCACCTTTAGACAAAACAAGGCAACCCACATCTCGGATCATATCCAAGAGTGGAGGAGGCGAAAGAGCCTTATTAAAGCTACCATCCCTCCTGAGTTTCTGTTAGAATGGTTCCTTAAATCTTTATTGCCCTATATATCTAAGGATGTTTCCACATCAGGAGTGACTAGTGAGGAAGAAGCCATACTCAGGGCCCAGCAGTTGGACTTGATTTATTCATAGTCTGGGATTTTATATGAAATCATCCCTGAGGAGCCAAGGCCTTCACATGAGGCCGAGAAACCCAAGCCTAGACCCCATGCCGATGGTGTGGTTGGGTCCATAAACTCTCCCACTGTAGAGTCTTTGACAAAACAAATTCACCAATTGTCTGTCAAACAATCTACGGTGGAGGCAGCAAAATCTGCCCCATCCTCCCAAAGTGCAAATGTTTTTGCACAAACCTCTTCGAAGGGCAATCAGCAGCCCGGCGGGAAGAAGAAGAAAGGTAAAAAGGGAGAGGGAAACCAAAACCAAAACAAGCCAAAGCCCGCAAACAATGCTGATGGGGGCAAAAAGGAAAAGAAGAAAGTCAAGTTCCCTTGTAAGTTGTGCCAAGGGGACCACCTTACTCATCTTTGTCCCCTCATGGAACAAGCTCAGAAGCTGTTACAAGCTCAACCGCCGGCTGTCCTGAAGGATCCGTTTCCCCAAGGGTAGAATTCTGTTTCAGCTTCTACCGTAGCAGGGGGCAATCAAACTGCTCCTGACCCTAATTATATCAACATGGTTAGATCCTCAACTTTGTTACAAACCAGGAACAAGAACTATGAGAAAGAGACTGATGAGAAGGGTAAAGCTGTAGTTGAATCTTCCAACCCTCTCACTATAGAGAAACCTGCGGAAATAATGCCAAAGATACCCAAAGGTGTCTTTAAGAAGACTTTGCATAACCCAAATGCCCAAGCCGCTTCTAACTACTCAGCGATTGAAGACTTGGCTTAGAATCCGTGTGCAATGTCAGCTTTGGAGGTGCTACAGAGCTGTCCCGCTCAGCGGAATGCCCTCTTAGCAGCTCTAGGTAGCATGGACTCTTCAAGTCTCTTAGCGAAATTTAATCTCTCTGATGTTAAAATTCGCCTCCCTTATTATGTAGCTCTATCGATAGATGTTGTCCATGGTGGTAAGACCATTGGACGGGAAGTTGTTGATGAGGGAGCCTCTACTTGTGTTATTTCCCTGGCCTGTTGGAAAGCTCTCGGATCCCCAGAGCTGGTCCCATCAACCACTTTACTTACTGCTTTTGATGGAAGGTCTTTCCCTCCACATGGTATCCTACCAGCTTTCGAGATTAAGTTGGCTGGCAAAGCAATCTCTGTTGAAGTCGAAGTGATTGATGCTCCATTGGACTACAATTTGCTTCTGGGTAGGAATTGGACTTATGCAATGTCTGCTGTTGCATCTTCTGTCTTTCGTGTCGTGGTTTTTCCGCATGAGGGCAAGGTGGTCACTGTTGACCAACTTGATTTTACTCGTAAAGGCCGCTTAGAGTCTAAATATTCCACTGTGCCATTGGTTGATCAGGCCAAACCTGCTGCACAGAGCTTGGGGGCTGGAATGTACACATCATTGATGGGCACATTCAATATTCCAGCTCCAGTCCTTTATATCGGTTCTACTACTATAGGGAAGTCCATTGATTCGGTGGTTGATAGGACTTATCCTTGGGTCCTCCCAACCCCTCAGGAACCGGAAGTGCCCTTATCTGCAGTGGAAGTGGCATATCAAGCTATTACCCAAACCACTGTAGATCCCATTCCAGATCCTCTTACAGTCTCGGATGATCTGGAAGAATTTTATATGCCTGCATGGGCAGAAAACTCTTTACATTCCATAGATTGCTTAGACACTATTTTACCTTCCGATGAAGCTATTCTGGAAGCTATGTGTTCACGTGATAAGATATGTGAGGATCTTCATCACCGATCTTATTTCCTTCCAGAGCTAAGCAAGATAGAAAACCAAGAGTTTCATGTGAGACTGTCGGATGATCTTGATACACTTGTCAACCCTTTACCTAGGGAAGGAGTGTTTGCCGAGGGGAATATGGCAAACATTTCTACCACTATACCGATCAACATCTCTGTAAAACCAGATGTCGTGGAAAATATCTATCTAGGTGCAAGTTGCTCTCCGGAGGAGATTGCCATTTATACTGCCCTTTTCAAGGAATTCCGCGATATCTTTTCCTGGTCATATGAGGAGATGCCAGGCATTGATCCATCTATTGTTCAACATGAGATCCCAACCTATCCTGATGCTAAGCCAGTTTGGCAAAAATTACGCCCCGTGAACCCACGTAAAGCAGCGGCTATGAAGGCAGAGGTAGAAAAGCTGTTGAAAGCAGGTTTTATATATCCCGTTGCTTTGACTGAGTGGGTGTCCAACCTAGTTCCTGTTGATAAAAAGCAAGGGACTATTCACGTTTGTACGGACTTTCGAGACCTTAACAAAGCCTGTCCCAAAGACAACTACCCTACACCGTTTATTGATCAGATCATAGATGCATGTGCGGGTAGTGAGGTATTCTTGTTTATGGATGGTTTCTTTGGCTATAATCAAATCCAAATCAAACCGGAAGACCAGCATAAAACTGCTTTTATTTTCCCTTGGGGTACATTCGCGTATAGAAAAATGCCCTTTGGATTGAAAAATGCAGGGGCAACCTTTCAACGAGCCATGAACTTTGCTTTTCACGATATAAAAGACATTGTCAAGCCTTACCTGGATGATCTGCCTGCTCATTCTCGCAAGAGGATCCAGCATTCAGATCATTTACGGTTGATTTTTGAGAGATGCAGATACTATAAAATTCGCTTGAATCATCACAAGTGTGTTTTCTGCATCGAATCAGGTAGATTGCTTGGATTCATTGTCTCTAGTAGGGGCATTCAGGTGGATCCCTTAAAAGTCGAGGCCATTGTAAATCTGCCTCCTCCTCGTTCACTTAGGCAACTTCAGAGTCTACAAGGTAAGTCTAACTTCCTTCGACGTTTTATCGTTAATTATGCCAAGATCACAAAAGGTTTCATGCACCTGCTTAAACAGGACACCCCATTTGTATGGGATGAAACTGCACAACTCGCGTTTGAGGCATTGAAGAAATCCTTGTTGTCGGCTCCTTTATTACGCCCGCCAGATTACTCTAGGGATTTTTTATTATATCTGGCCGCGTCGGATTCTACCATTGGGGTAGTGATAGTTCAGGAGGATGACAAGCTCATTGAGCATGTTGTCTATTATCTTAGCCGTGCTCTGGTTGGGCCTGAGCTTAAGTACTCCCACGTCGAGAAGTTAGCCTTAGCGGCTGTTTATGCTATACAGAGGTTACGGCACTACATCTTACTGAGGACCACTACCGTAGTGGTGGATGTAAACCTTTTCCAATATGTTTTATCCCGACGGATTGTTGGGGGAAAATTCAATAAGTGGATAGTCATTCTTCAAGAGTTTGACTTGGTTTTCCAATCCGCTAAATCCAAAAAGTCCTTAGTTTTTGCCGAGCTTATAGAAGAATTCCCTACGGAAGAAGATGTAGTGGTTCAAGATTACTCATTCCCAGATGAGCACATCTTCCTTATATCTACCTCTGATCCTTGGTACGGAGATATTCTTATATATCTCCAGACTTTGAAGTATCCTACCGCTTACTCTAGGGAAGACCGACGCAAGTTACGTCTTCATGCTAAAAACTACCTCATTATAGGAGATACATTGTATCGATGAGGGGTAGATTCCGTCTTGCGTCACTGCCTTACTCATGAGGAAGCGAAGATTGTCCTAAATGATTCCCATAGCGGAGCGTGTGGGGGTCATTTATCTGGGTTAGCAATGGCCCAGAAGATATTACGTGCCGGGTATTTCTGGCCCACCATCTTTAAAGATTGTGTGGAGGCTGTGAAACACTGTCATCCATGTCAGCTTTACACCAAAAAAATGCGGTCGCATCCTGCTCCCTTGTTTCCTGTTTTCTCGGTAGGCCCCTTCATGAAGTGGGGGATCGATTATATGACATGCAACCCAACCTCAGCTGGGGGGCACAAATACATCATTGTCGCTGTCGACTATTTCACAAAATGGGCAGAGGCAATGCCTACTTTCAAAGACAGCGGGGAAACAACAGCTTACTTCATGTTTAATCATATTATTGCTAGGTTTGGTATTCCCAAAGTGATTGTCACTGACCATGGCAGTCATTTCCAAAATCACATGATGACAGAGCTAGCCACCATGCTCGGATTTTGACAAGAACATTCTTCTCCTTATTATCCGCAAGCAAATGGTCAGGTTGAGGCTGTAAACAAAACTTTAAAAACTATCCTTAAACATACTATTGATGCAGCCCGTTCAAATTGGCACATCATGTTATATCCTGCTCTTTGGGCTTATCGAACCAATGTCAAAACTGCTACGGGTTTTTCCCCCTTCCAACTTGTTCATGGGGTGGAAGCTATTACACCAATTGAATGCGAAATCCCATCCTTGCAGATAGCTATTCATGTGCTACCTGAAACAACTGAGCTTGAGGAACGGTTGCTCCATTTAGAACACCTTGATGAACAACATAGAGATGCGTTGACTGCAAATCAAGCTCATAAGAATAGGGTTAAATATCAATATGATAAAACGGTCAAACCTCGGGTTTTCTCTGAGGGGGAACTTGTCTTGCTCTGGGACCAAGATAAGGAGCCTCTGGGGGCAGGAAAATTCAAAGCTATGTGGTTGGGACCCTATGTTGTGTCTAAAGTTTTGAGTAAAGGCGCATATGAATTAGTGGATTATGATGGGAATAAGCTGCCTGAGCCTAGAAATGGGCTCTACCTGAAGAAGTACTATGCCTAGGCTTAGCACTTTTTCTTGTATATTAATGTATGTATTTTTATGTACATTAGGTTGTCAATTTCATTTTTTTATACTATCTGCTGGTTGTTGCAGATGTCTTCCGAGATGTATGTAGGTTTTGCTGATGGCGCCAGCTGTCACACTTGTAACTTGGCTTCGGCAGCATGGGTTATCTACTCCCCTCAGGACAACTTGTTGCCGCGGGTGGTGCTTGTCTAGGTCCTGCTTCCAATAATGTTGCTGAGTATAGGGCTGTAATTGAGCTCCTATGGGATGCCTTGTCACAAGGCATCACCCAGCTTGAAGTCCGTTTGGATTCTCAGTTGGTTGTTTCCCAGCTCAATCAAGCTTACCAAGTGCGTAATCCTACATTGTTACGTCAGTTCATGCAAATACGTTTACTGGAAAGACATTTTGAAGCTATTACTTTTAATCACATTCCACGAAACCAAAATTCATTAACTGATGCATATGCTAATTATATTTTGGACTGGCATCTCACACATTCCATAAAATATATAGCAAATACATAAGAAACATTTGTAAATAAGCTGACAACCAAACACAAATATATATATATATATATGTAAATATCTGTCATAGGTAGGTCAAGTCTGATCCGTAGATCCCATCATGTACAAAATATACAAAAATGGATCATTATCCATCAAAATTCCCTAGCACTAGGACTGCCCGCCATGGCCACTGGGACCTCCTTGGTCCCCATGATCTCTGTGCCCCATGGCTTCCTCAGCCTCCTCAGCTTCGGCATCCTCCACTGCATCTCTATATACACATACTGCTCTGGCTACCCGTCTGAAAAGACGTAGCCAGGCCGGTGGAACCCCAACTACGGACTCCTGCATAGCTACAGGGAGATGCTCTATCTGTATCATAGGTACTCGCTCGATCAGCCTGCCTAGCTTCGCCTTGAGTACCGTGATCAATCCTGGGTCTCCCCCTGCAACAGGATGTACAAAGGTACGTGGGTGCCCTACAGGGCGGACCGGTCCAATATCTGCATTTTGACACATAAAGAGGGTTTAGACTTGTGCATATGTATATATCCTATCATTTGAAAATCCATAAAAATTTGATAATGATAAAAAATAAAAAATGACTTACCCATCTCTCCCCATGCTCCTCCTGGAGGGAGGACTAGGTCGGGATCACCTCGGAAATCTAGCCCGACGTATGGAAACTGCTCCAACGCCGGCACCTGTCGTTCCCGCCATGAATAGAAATCATCATCATACATGCTATGTACTACATCTCCTCCTCCTTGACGGAGGAAGATATCTCCCCACCGGCTCAGCCTTGGCTGCCGTGGATGATGGACCTGTAAGGGTATCGCAGGGCTCATAGCTGGCACCCTCTCAAAGAAGAACGCTACCAATATACTAGAATAGCCAAAGTTCTTCCGTCTCCCCCTCCTATAGTCGGATAATTGCCTCCTCATGATGGGGGAAATCCCTATACAGCAGTCAAAGAGTGTGACTCTAAAGCAGTCCACCGCCACTCTCATCTGAGTCTTGGTGGCCATGTGTAATCCTGTCGACCCTGAAAGTCTCACTATAGTACTGGCCAATACTTGTAATGTAAGATCCTGAATATCTGCAATGAGAATGATGATGCCTTTCTTTTGAGTACTTGGCCTGCAGAATACATCGACATAGTTCTGGACACTCAAGGGGTCCCCACCCCTTCCAGTGCCCTCCAGGTTCACCGGTGCTCCCCGATGTGATAACCCGGTTATGAAGTAGATGTCCTGTGTGGTAAGATCCAAAGTCTCACCCTGGATATTGAACATCCCCAGGTCATGGTCCCAATAATCGACCAAGAACTCTAATATGCGGACATTGGCCCACATAGGTGATGTGCAAAAGAACTTGAGCAGCCCACTATTCCGCAATGCTTGGATGGTAGGTGGGATTTGGAGAGCCACTTGGTCCATCACCTCATGTTCCCTCTCTCTCCACTCTAGTACCATGTTTTCCCTGACAAATAAACATAGTTTAATTCAGTATTTCACCATAAAAATTTAAAAAATTTGACCATTTTTAAAGCTTTCATCTATTGCGCAGCATGCGCGACTGTCCATTGGGACAAGTCGCGAGTCATTCGCGACTTTCCTATGCAGCAACTCGCGCATGAAATACGTATTCGCGGCTTTCATGCGTAGCAACCCGCGAATACATTTTTCCATCTTTTATGTTGATGAAATAAACTGAATTGACCATCAATTTTAAAATTTGTTTGGATGAAAATGAAGAGCTCAGGGTGTAGAGTTACCTGTTGCTGATGGATCTGAATTCCGACGGTCCAATTGTCCACGGCAAGCGATCAAAGATAGAGGGTAAACTTTCCTTTTTGGTTCAAAAAGTGCAAATGGTAAGAAATGATTTGATTTTCAAACTATTAATAGAAAAATATTTCGTAAAGTGGGTCTTTATCTATAGTTTGAAATGTCCATTGACTAATATTACCCCTTTTGTGCCTTGGAACATGTTTACCTACTTTCACAAAGTGTTGATGCTTCTATAGGGTGGTTTTTGCTCATTCCAACACTTATTGGCATCTTATCACTCCACATTAACCTTAGTACTCAACATTTTTGCCACGGACTATGGTATTTTAAGCCATTAGTCCCTTGTCTCTACCATTGTTCTTCCATGGCTAGGATCCCTTTTTCATGAGTATCATTCTTATATGCCATGACATCCTTTGATACTCATTTCCGTCACTGTTTCAGGCCCAGGGGTTTCCTCATAGCTATTTTTCACGCCAAATAGAGCTTCTTATGAATCTTTCTTGACAAGCTATCCCTTTATAGGACTCCCCGCCCTTATGGAGTTTCTTTAGGCCCAGGTCTGACTCCTTCAAAATAGACTTGACTGCCGAGTTATCTCGTCCGTTCAAGCTCGTTAAGAATATGTGAACAGGCATCTGCATTGGTGGTAGGTTATCTCTTTCTCGGACCATGCGGAATAATACGAGAAAGGATCACTCTCTTTTCTTCTGAATTGAGAAGAGTATTCTCAGGTATAGGTTTATCACTTTTCCGGACCTGAGGGACTAAACTTACGAAAAAGGAACACCCGGTTTGAGCTTAGTTTTCTCTTTTTCATGCTCTGGACCCAAACATGAAAAAGATTTTGAGTGTACTTTGTGTCTTTGTCATGCTCGTTAAACACTCAAGAACAAAGCACCAAGTTTATTGTTGTAAGCCCCATTTCTCGTAACCAAATGGATCTTTCCAAGTGATCTTGCTTTCCTTCACACTCGTAAAACTCAAGCTATTTTATGCTGTTATGGAAGGAGCGTTGGGTAGGTGGTAATTTAACATTTTTCGGACCTTCCCAACTAAGTATGAAAAAGGTTCACCTTTTCTTCTTCGGAAGTTAAGAGAGTTCTTCTGTGGTTTGTTTTATACTTTTTCGGCCTCAGGAGACTAAATTGGATGAAAAAGGACCCCCCCTGGAGTCTTCTTTGGCATTTTCAGACTCTCTAAATGTGAAAATACCTCATGAGCATGTACTAGTTCGGGCTCATTAAATCCACGGATCAGTGTATCAAGCATTATTTTCCCATCTCTTCAAGCTTTTTAAAAAATGAAGAGGGAACCGAGTTGGCTTTCCTGGACTCGTTAAAACTTAACAAGGAAGGTAAGGAAGAAGTTTTCTCTTGTTTTCAGTAATGGCAGCATGTCATCCTTGAACATAGCACTCTTTACCTTCCGATATCCATGTTTCAGTATACACTTGTGTTCAGCTATCACTTTGAGTTTTTGACTCCTCCTCTTGTCCATTATACCTGGGGAATCTTCTCATGTCTCCTACATGACAGATAAGTCTAGTTGTTCTATCTATCCGTTGTATGCTGCCTTGGCTCATCTCTGTGTCGTGCTCACTATTCAAGGATTATACCTAATGTCTGATCTATCACTTGATCCTATTACTGTTATATCTGTTATCATTTACTTGTGTCTCCCTTCTTTTGACCAGTTCCTAGTCACTCTTGTGATCCGTTGAAGGATCCATTTCCTTCCTTATCACAGTATGGTTCCGTTTCAGCACTTCCTGATGACAAAGACCTAGAGTTTTGACGATGGTACCTCTGGATTCACTTTCATCATTGGTGAACTCCTTTGCTTCAATTGTCAATTATCATCTATTGGTTGACAAACTGTTGAATCCTTTCCATGTTCGACTTCAGCTTACCCTTATTCACATGGCTTGGATTGTACTGGTTCTTTGGGATATTTTATGAAGACCTTAGTTCCCCACTCATGAACTAAGTTGCGCAAGACTATGTTCCATTTCTATATCCAGCTTCCAGATCTTTGAAGACTCATCATTATTGTATTGTGGCTTCGATCCACCTTTGTAAATACGTGGTTTTACCCGTATCATATGATGTACTCAAATATTGTAAAGGAGCTAGTGTTCCAGTAAATTGAACATAGCATCCTCAGATGTAACTTTGTATATGACATTACTATGTATTTGTTTCAGGTACTCCTTCTGCTCCACTGGATTTCTGAGTTTCTCCTGAGTTTAATATTATAATGTATTTCGGCCATCGTTCCCCTCTGACCTCACACATTAGGGGGCATCTGTTATACACCTGAATGGAACCTCTCTGTCTGAGTGCTGATATCCCTCATGTCAGCACACAAAAGGACACTTATGGATTGAGGTTTCCCATATTCACTATACCTTGGCTTATGATGAAGTACGTTCCCTATATACCCAGCTGGTTACTTTGCCATTTTGCCATGTTGAGTTGTATTCGCGACTCTTTATATTGACAACTCGCGCATCATTCGCGAATCTCCTATACAGCAAGTCGCGAATCCTTGTATTCACGGGTTGCTCTTCTATATAGTTGCGAATCATTCGTGGGTTGCTCTACTACAGACCCGCAAATGGTTTCCTCAACATTAAAACATAAAACCACACGCTAATGGAAGATTAGTTTACTCATTTAACTTAATCTTTTTAACTGCTATAACCTCCCTAACCTTCAAGAACTGCCTCATTTCATCCATATAAATAGAGACCTTGGGGAGGGTGTTGGATAGTCATACTTGGAGAGCAAAGTTATGCTGGTGGATTGTCTACAGAAATATTTGGAGCAGAGAAACTCAGAGTCCTTTGGTGACAGAGGAGTTCTTGTTCAGACATTGGGTTGTAACCTAAACTCTTTCCATTATTGTTAATAAAGATATTACTTCTTCCATATGTGTTTCATATCTTGTAGATTGGTAAATGTTTACATTTCAATATGATATATGATTTGCCTAACCTGCATCTATATATATGAATCATCTTGTATCTGGAAGAGTTTTTATTAGCAGGTGAAGGAGGAACTATCCTAGAGACTTTGGAAGTGGATCAGAGAGGGAGAAGATAGCAAGAATCAGCCTTCATTTAATACAAGTAAGTCCTTCTACTTTCCTATTTCCTATTCTGTGCTTTTAGAGTCAAAATTTCTGCAAGTAATGAGTATGTTGGTAACCCCCCAGACCTAGGTTATTAGGTGAATTATCCTGTACAACAGTCCGGCCATTGAACACTTCGTACACCAGATATCCTGACTCTTAAGGTTTAGTTCTTTTAATGATTTATGCACGATCTCAAGTTGTTCCTCCAGTCTATGATCTGTGGAGTATACTGAAATGTCTTCATCCATTTCTACTTGTAGGGATTTTGTAAGCGCATCTTCATAGGTTTTGAATGTCTCTAGACTGATGTGCCGATGAATTTTCTGTGACAGACCTGCAAAAAACCACTAGATTAATAGTTGCTCATCAATGACATAATCCAACTGGCTGAGAAGGTATTTCCATCATTTGTCGTAGTCGCAGATAGTTTCTCCTGACTTCTATGATGTTGTCTTCAATTTCTTAGCTGCTAGATGTTTTGCATGTGGAGCTTTAAAAAATAACAAAAATTGTGCCTTGACTTCTGCTTTAGTCACTCTAGGGGTTCTCTCAGAAAAGGTCATATACCATGTTAATGCTCTTTTTCTTAAGGGACCAGTGAACTGCGCCATCTATCTGTCTTCATCTGTAACTTGGTTTGCCTCCCATGTCGATTTGCAAACGAACCAATGTCATCTGGGATCCTCATCGCCCTCATATAGAGGGATGTGCACTGACCCATGACCCATGTCAGAGTCATTGTCACTGTCTTCTTCAGGAGGTGGCGGTAGTGGGGGTGGTGGTGGGGATAGTGGGGTGTTTTTTTAATTTCTTTGTGCAGAACTATTGTCAACAAAACTCTGGTTTCCGTCGGTCATTTTAGTTGTCGTTTCTTCTCTGACAAGCAGTTGGTCGGGGTCAAATTCTCCTGTTGATGTCCAACTACAATTATTTATCTGTAGCTCCAAATTTTCTGTATCTTCCAAAGCTGTATTTTGCAGGGGGGTCCTCCTTCATGTGTCAGGTAAATTAAGTGGATACTTCGGTTGGAGGGTATCGCTTGAAGTGTGACCCAATTTCCTTCTTCTGGTCGACGGATAAGTAGATGATTATCATCGTTTCTCTCATCTTCTAATCGACTCCAAATACCAAAGTCACCAGCTCTTAGTTTGAGGTCCTCTTCGACAATGGTTTGTATCTTGGTACTCAGATTCGTCAGAGATAGAGGTCTTACCTCCTGGGGAACTTCTAATTGGAGAGATTCTCGCCGCTCTATCAACAAATATTCTTCCATAGGGGACACTTCTTCTTCCATGCCTTCTTCTTGTCTATCATGACCTGACTCTGGCAGATTTCTCTCTTGGTCTGTCACCCTCGTACTAATTCTTCTTTGCAGTGCTATATCTCTTTCTCTTCTTTCTTCCCTTCTTTGTAGCCTCTTCTCCCTCTCTATTTTCTGAAAGTTCATCGTACCTTTGTGTGACACTGTCCTTTCAATTTCCTCTTTAGGCTGACTTCTCATCGCTGGTGAATGGTATGTCCTTAGTTGACTAGAATCCTCTCCACTTTACCCTAACATACGACCAGCTACCCCCCCATTTACTACCCGATGCTTTAGAAGCCCCATATAGTTCTATTTACTTGCTTAGGAAGTATTCCCACTCCCTTTCGACAATGAATTTCTCCCACTTCTTTTGTTTCTCCATCCAGTTAGTATTTTGTGGCGGTTCATGTAGTAATGGACGAGGTTCGACGATATGACCCACTCCTTTCTCTATCAGGAATTTAAATAGAAAGGTCAGTAAGGAACACAAAAATTGCTCGGTGAGGTCTATGTAGAATTTCTTCTAGATAGTTTCCACTGAAGTTTGTTCTTCTATAGCTTGTTCCTCACAGAATTCGTCGGTGATCTTTTCAAACCACTCTGACAGGTTTTTCCTCCCCCCTCGAATCAGTTTTTCTAGCAATTGTTGTTCTTTAGTCACTTCTGAATTTTTCATCTAGAAGTTTCTTCAAAAGATGGGGCACTGATTCTACAAACTTCTCATGAGTCTCTGTAAATAATCTTTCTTTTACTTGAGCAGTCATTAATTCGTTTCTCTGTGCGTAATTCTGCAAATAATTTGCTATTTTATGCTCCCACCAGTCCTTAATCTCCTGTTCTTATATCATCTTCTTGTATACATATTAGACATGTACTACCGGCAACAGAACCAATTTTGTAATCTCACAGATCACATAGGGTTACCAATAATACACATTAAAGCATACATACATAACACATACAAGAGACAAGAACAAGTAAGTGGAATAACAGATTATATTATCATGAAAGGGTCCATACAATACAGAGAACTGAACTAAGTTCTCATCTGGCTCAACAGCCTAATATATATGAATTACAAACAGTTACAAATAACTACCTGTCGATTCGATCAACCGACATGACCTTATGTGGCTAACCTAATCTCTAATTAGTCAACTGATCGACTTAGTTAGCTAATCAAATAAGTCAGAGATCATTTCAAGTCGGTTTACCAACTTGCTCCTCCAATAGGAACCAATCCTATAGTCATATCAGAATGGCCCCCAGTCCCAGACGGAGCTACCTAGTAACTGACAAGGCACCTCCATTCCAATAATGGCATTCAGTGCTTACTTCTGATCATGTAGGAACCAATCTTATAGTCACATCAGAATGGCTCAACACTCACATCTGACATGGAAGGAACCAATCCTATCACCATGACAGAATGGCTCAGCCCTTACATCTGACCATGGAAGGAACCAATCCTCTCACCATGTCAGAATGGCTTTGGGTCTCATCATTTTCCCTTGGAGGAAACCTCAATCTAGAGAACACCAAGCTTCTCCCTGAAGTACTTGAACTTCACCCTAGCCAATGGCTTCGTCAATACATCAGCTATCTATTCCTCTGTCGCAACATACTGGAGCTTCACTGCTCCCCTCTGCACCATATCCCTGATATAGTGATACTTGATCTCGATATGCTTCGACTTGACATGGAACACTGAATTCTTTGACAACTTCACGCAAATCTAGTTGTCACAATGTATACAAGTAGCATCCATCTAGAGATCAAATAAATCAGACAGTAGCTTCTGCAGCCATACTGCCTCACAACTAGATAAACAAGCTACGACATACTATGCTTCAGCTATACTTAGTGCCACACAAGATTGCTTCCTGCTAAACCAAGAGATCACACCTGATCCCATACTAAAGCAACAACCTGAAGTGATCTTCCTATCAATGGCATTGCCTGCCCAATTTGAATCAACATAACCCTCCAGGTTAATCTTCTGATTCACCTCGTACTTGAGCCCATAATCAATTGTACCCCTCAGGTACCTCAGAATATGCTTTGAAGCAATCAAGTGAACATGTCTCGGATCTGTTAGGAACTGGCTCAAGGTGTTCACAGCAAAGCAAATGTCTGGTCTAGTGTTCGTCAGGTACATCAAGGACCCAATCATCTGATGATAAATCATAGCATCAACCATCTTTGATGAAGCATCACTCAATAGCTTCAGGTTTGATGCCATAGGTGTGGTCATGGCCTTGCATTCCATCATCCCGAACCTCTTCAGGATCTCTACTGCATACTTCCCTTGTCCAAGGGATATTCCATCTACATTCTGCCACACCTCCATGCCTAGAAAATAATGCATCATACCCAAGTCCTTCATTTTGAACTCGGCAGCAAGCTTTCTCTTCGTATCAGAAATCAACCCATCCATACCTATTACAAGCATATCATCTACATACAGTAGAAACATCACTGGGTTTCCATATTCAACCTTGTAGTAAAGGTTGGAATCTACTTTACTCTTGGTAAATCCCAAACTGGATAGAAAGATGTCAATTATGCAGTACCATGTCCTGGGTGCCTGTTTCAAACCGTACAGGGCTTTCTTCAATCTACACACATGAGACTCCCTATCATGTGTCTCAAAACCGAGTGGTTGTTCTACATACACTTCCTCTTCCACTACACCATTCAAGAAAGCAGTCTTAACATCCATTTGGTGTATCTTCCATTTCATTACTGCATCCAAAGTAAGTACAGATCTGATGGAAGTGTATCTGGATATAGGTGCAAAGGTTTCTTCATAATATTTTCCTTCCTTCTGTGAGAAGCCATGAGCCACAAATCTTGCCTTATTTCTCACTATGCTACCATCTGCAGCATGCTTGATCTTGTAGATCCATTTGGAAGTTACAACCGACTTCCTTTCTGGTCTTGGGACAACATCACAAACATCATTCTTCATGATCGATTGATACTCTTTGATCATAGCATCCTTCCATTCTTTCCATTCTGTCGCTTCTTCATAGTTGGAAGGTTCTTCATTGATAAAGTCACATACTAAAGCTACATATCTGGAGCAAGATCTGGTTCTCTTTCTTTCTCTATGATTCTCTTCTAGAGCCCCATATCTTTCCTCATCTTGGATAATTTCTCGTACCAAAGCAGGTTATCTCTTGTGAGGATTCTTCTCCTGAGGTGGATCTACAGGTCTTTGTGGTTCTTCAAATTCTCGGTATTCTTCTTGAGTTTCTTCATTCATGGTTGTATCATGAATTCTGGGTGCTTCTGCTTCTTCAATATCTTCAGCAGGTCTCTTTCTGGATTTGTTGTAAGCTATGTCTTCATCAAATGTTACATCCCTGCTGATGTCGATCTTCTTGAATCCTGGGAAGTATATTCTGTAAGCCTTCGAGCTTTCAGAGTATCCCACAAATATACCCTTATTTCCTGAAGGATCTAGTTTTGTTCTCTTCTCTTTTGGAATGTGTATGTAAATTGGACTGCCGAATATTCTAAGATGGATGACTTCTGGTTTCTTGCTGGAGAAGACTTCTTTAGAAGTCTTGTTCTCGAGTACTCTGTGTGGAGTATGGTTCTGTACATACACTATTGTTCTAGCTACTTCTGCCCATAGATGCATAGGAAGATCTTGATCATGAAGCATTGCGCTTGCAACTTCCATGATATTTCTATTCTTCCTTTTTGTAACCCCATTCCGTTGTGGATTATAAGGAGTGGAAAAATCCCTCTTAATCCCTGATTATTTGCATAAGTCTTTGAATTCATTTGATGTGAATTCTCTACCATTATCTGATCGAAAGGTCTTGATCTTCTTTTCTCTGTGGTTCTCAATCAAGGCTTTGAATTCCTTGAACTTACTGAAAACTTCATCTTTGTTCTTCATGAAGTAAATCCATGTCTTCCTAGAAAAGTCATCAATGAAAGAAACATAGTATACATACCCACTTAGTGAACTTGATGACATTGGTCCACATACATCGGAGTGGATGATTTCCAAGATTCTTTTTTTCTTGCTCTCGCTACTTGGAAATGTCTTATTTGTATTCTTTCCTTTCACACATCCTTTGCAGACCCCTTCATGTTTTTCTTGAATTTCTGGAAGACCTTCAACATCTTTGCTTGCAAGTGGTAGTGCTCTGTAATGCACATGTGCAAGCCTTCTGTGCCAAAGTTCATTTGGCTCTACTATGTCATGGACCAAAGCTTGTTCTGGATGGCCCTTCAGTTTGTATAAACCTCCTTCTTGTTCTCCAATCACTATTGCATCATCAATAGTCTTTCCTCTTGGCCACATGAGTACTTGGACATCTACAAATGCAACCCTCATGCCTTTTGCATCCAATTCTGATATGGATAGAAGATTCTTCTTTAGTCCTGGTACAAACAACACATCCTTCATTTTCATAGACTTTCCAGAGTCTAGCTTGTAGGAGGATTCACCACTACCTTTTATGGGATATTGGTAGTCATCTCCAAGCTTCACCTTATGGGGTGAATTATGTTTGGATATTTTCTCAAAGGATTCATTGAAACCTGTCATGTGCTTGGAAACCCCACTGTCAATAAGCCAATCTTTGCTTCCATGAGTGATAGTTCCCATGAGAGCAGAGATCAGAACATATTCATCTTCACTTGAAGAGTCTTTACTTTCTTTTCTTACTCTCTTCCTGGGAGGATCATCATCCTTAGCAGTGTGAGCATGATGTCTTATTTTGGAGTTCTTCTTCTTGGATCCATTCTTATTCATGGGACAATTTCTAGCAAAGTGTCATATTTCATCGCATGTATAACATCTAAGTTTGGATGGATCCCTTTTTACAAGATTGTTTTTCTGATGAGAATGATTACCTTGGTGATGATGATTTTCCCTTCTTCCTTTCTTAGAGTGTACTATGAGAGCTTGATATTCACTTCCCATCTTTTCTTCTCAAGCTGCTATCTGAGCTTCTTCTTGAGAACATTCTTCCCACAATCTATTGAACTTGACCAACTTCTTTCTAGCATAGATTCCTTGGATGAAAGAAACCCATGACCTAGGGAGGCCATTCAAAGTTCTCATCACAATTTATGCATTCTCCTCTTCTTCATCTACTGCTTCCAGTTGTTCTTTAATCTGGGAGACCCTTGTGAAGTATGACTAGGTGGTCTCCTCATTCTGGATCTTTACATTCTTCAATTGGTTCCTTAGAGTCATCTTCTGATTGATGTTCTTCCCTTCAAACAGTTTGGTTAGGGCATCAAACATGGCTTTAGGTGTCTTGAGGGAGGATACCTGTGGAATGAGGTGATCCTTGATAGAATCTACAATGATCCTCATTTCCATAACCAACTTCTTCTTATGTAAGGACTTGGCCTCATCTCCCTCTAGAACTGGAACCTCCTCATGGATGTAGGAGTCCAACTCATTTTCTTCCAAGACCAGGGAGATCCTATACTTCCAAGATCGAAAGTTATCAGCTCCCTCAAGCTTTTCATCAAGCTTGGTATGATGAAACATATTAACTGAGAACCTCAAATGGAAATACAAAAGATTTATATCTTACCAGGTCAAGATGTCGGATCTAGATTTGGAGCTGAAATCCTACAGTGTCGGTTTAGGAGCAAATTAGGGTTTTGATTTTTCAGAGTTATGTCCAACCAAATGCTTTGAATTTGATCCTAAATTAAATTTTGGGGAGGAGTTCAATCTAGGCTTGGGCTCACTGAAAAATTCCACTTCTATGAAAAGCCCTAATTTTTCACAGTAGTGTTGGGTCCAAAACTGAAAAACCTCAGAATTGGATTCTGCTTCAACAGAAAGATGTGCCCTAGGGAGGAGAATTATTCCACCCTACTTTTGATGAAAATCTGTGGAGAGAGATCCATAAAATAGGAAGCCCTAGTTCTCGTGGCTGCACAGTGTCTTATTGTCAGGTTAGCTCTGATTCCATGTTAGATTTTAAACATTAAGCTAGCATTTCATTAGGATCTTTAACTGAGAGAACAACAGGCACAGCAATCAAACACAAGAGACAATGAACACAATGTTTTTCCTCGAGGAAACCATAAATGGAGAAAACCCCACAACTTCCTTAGATATAGAATCAACACCAAAAGTGAAACCCAAAAATAGTAAGATGATCTCCCGACCGCAGTAACCTCTTTCTTCCTTGCTCCAGTGTCTTTCTCTTCCTCAGCTGATCCAGGAGGATCCAAGAAGGAAATTTTTTTGAAGTCCTCCAATCTTAGCAAAACTGGCGTCAGATCAAAGGGCTCATTGAGACGATTCCAACGGTGTTCGTTTCACCTCAAACGGACTCCGTATGAGAAAGTTATCGCGTTCTGTTGTATTGATGAAACAGGCAGATTTGGCATCCGTACAGTACGGACGGATGGCGTGGAAGTTGTACGGACATATAGGTGGTAGTATGGTCCAATCAAGATGTGACACATTTCATGTATAGACAATGAGGTGGCAATCTGGTCAGCAGTACAAACCAATCTGAATGCAACACGTGTCAGTATGGAGGTGACTGCGCAACTTAGTTGGCAATACGACAGATGAGTTGGCAGCTGACTGGGCGTTGAGGTGGACCAATCTGGAACTGCCACGTGGAAGCACCGGATTGGCCAATATTGATTGAAGTTCACCAAAATGTTGCTGCTCCACCGGTTTTGAAATCTTGACCTCCCATACCCTGTCTCTACACCTTTACCAACTGCGCTGGTAGTTTTCCTTATATAATGTATGGAGATGAATTTATTTAAAGTGGCATTTTGAGCCCCAAAGGAGCTAGAGCTTAGCCCCGACCATGGTTCTCCCACCAGTGTGACCGAGAGCTCTGACCAGCATGGGAGCTCGCGCTCTATTTCAGCACATGTCGAATTATAAACTATAGAAAATGGGTTATAAGTGGGTCTAAAAACAAGTTACATTATAACAAATTTGTTTTAAAAAAAAACCATATTGTGGGTTCAATGAACCAGGTGGTTTTGGGGAAAAAGAATTTTATTGTAATATTCTAAAAATATAAAATGTGGTTGGCATAGTTGTAACTATGTCAACTACATAATTTAAGAAGAGCCTAACCAAGTGTGGGGAGTTGGAACCATATTCCTTCTTGGGAAAAAATTGTTGTAACTAAAGAATCATGAGGAGAATGTGGAGTGGGCCAAGCCAAGCCTATATAAACCCACTTAATTTCCATTTACTAGCATGCTTTGGAGTGGAGACTTTGTAGCTAAACGAGAGAAGGGAGATTGTGTAGCTCTGCAGGAGGAAGGTACGAGTGTTTATACTCGTTTTACACCGTCTTCAGGCTTCGTAGTTGCTGGAAGCAGTCTTGTTGTGTTTTGGGAAGGGGTTCTCTTCCTGACCATTGTCGCTAAGGTATCATTGTATCATTGCCATGTATTTTGCCTTATGTTGAGATTATAAATCGGCCCTCCTATTGAGAAGCAGGTCCGGAGACGTAGTCCATCCTGGACGAACTCCGTTATCAACTTGTTGTCTTTATGTGCGTATTTGTTGTAAAGGAAAGTGTCCTATGGCTAGGGTTTAAGAGGCCATCAATGTACTGGGGTTGAAAGAGAGATGCACAATGTTCAGCAAGTATATAACAGCAAGTTCCAGAGACGAGAAAGGTCCACACCTGATAAACTGAAGGCTGGTCCAAGCTTTCTCTTCAATCCTCTTCTTGCTCCTCTCGCTCCAAGAGACCTGCAAAACAAGTTATACCTTCCTAAAACCATTATGACCATATATAAGACAATGATAATCAAATAAAAATAAACAAATGATCTGAATAACATCATCATATGATCAGAAACAGAGATTCAATCACACATTGAACAATGATTTGGGAAGAAGAAGGACATCACATCTTTATTAATCTTGAAAACAAGTACAAATATACCTTCTCTTCAAGTTTGGCACCTCAGGAAACCTTGATCTGGATCTGCTGCTTCTCTTCTCCAAAGAACTCAGCCTCCAAACTCTGCAACACTAAGGGAAGACCTCCAGGGAAAAGGTGTAGGCAAAGAGAGTCCCGATTCCTCCAGCATAACAATGCATAAATTCCAAAGTCCCCTCTCATGGATTCTCCTACCTCTATTTATATGGGTGAAATAAGGTAGTTCGAAGGTTGGAGAAGTTACAGCAGTTAAGGAAATCCAGTTATATGACATAACTAATCTCTACTTAACGCGTGTTTTAAAGTTTAAAATGTTAAGATACACATGCGCGGGTCTGCAGTAGAGCAACGCACGAGTGATGCGCGACTATATAGAAGAGCAACCCGCGTATACAAGGATGCGTGACTTGCTACAAGGGAGACTCGCGATTGATGCACGAGTTGTCAATATATAGAGTCGTGCATACATCCTAACATGGCTAAAATGGCAAAGTAACTGGCAAGGTAAAGGCAAAAATGTATTCCATAATAAGCACAGCTACAGTATTCTAGGCAAACCTCAATCCATAAGTGTCCTTTTGCGTGCCGACATAAGGAAAGTCAACACTCGGACGGAGAGGTGCCATTCTGGTGTATAACAGATGCCCCCTAATGTGTGAGGTTAGAGGGGAAGACGATAGCCGAAATACATTATAAAGGAAAAATATGAGTATGGAGAGAGAGCAGAGAATCCAAGATCGAAAGGCTCGAGTGAAGGTACCTGAAAGAGAGATAAATGTCAGAAAAACTGATCTCTGGAACATACACGTCCATATACAAAACATCGCCATAAAGATACAGGCGGATCCAACATATGTATAACTGATGAAACTATCATGGTCGCTCAATATGCAAAAAGGTGCCATATCAAATCTAAAGGAGCCATGGCCACAAATGAACAAGGTGGATCCATGCTCAACAATCGATCATAGCCACAAAGATACAAGGTGGATCTATGTCTCAGCAAAATGTCATATAAAGTATAACAAGGTCTTGCGCAACTTGGGAAATAGCAAAATGATGATGCTACTGTCATCCCCAAGGTCTTCAATCCAAACCGCCCAAAAAAGGGTACGAATCCTAACCATGCGAATAAAAGAGCTGAAGTCGAACATGGAGGAAACCGTTTGATTACCGGTCAATGATGAAAACCATTAACAAACGCGAGGGAAACCACCATTAATGAAAATGGTCCCCAAGGTACCTAGTACATTCTAACAAGTGTGATTACAAGGACTTGAAGTCGAACACTTGAAGAATCCATCAAGTAGGAGACATTAAAGTATCCCCACTACCCAATAGCGAGGGAAATTTCCATTGAGGACAACAATTCCCAAGGTACTGTCATAAAACTCTAAATCTCATCCCCAGAGCAAGATGTGTTGCAATCGATAGGAAGAGATCCGTTGGAAGGAAGGCATTAAGGCATCCTTCATCATCCAACACGAGGTAGCTCAAAGACTAATTGGATCTGGAATTGGTACTGAATTTCACAAAAAGGACCGCTAAAGACAGGATGTAATGAACTGATACCAGGGAATGGCCGACACAAAAGGTCAAGGCAACTGCAGAATGGCCGACAAAGGTTTAATCCTTGAACAGTGAGCATGACACAAAAGTGACTTAGGCAGCTTTTGACACAAAATAGGACCAACGAAACAAATCTGCAATGTAGGAGACATTGACAGATTCCCCATAGAATTGGAAAAGAGACCAACTGGAGGAGTAAGAAAACTCTGAATCAGGATAAGGTCAAAATACTAGGACCCAACTGTTGATAGACTCAAAACTGGTGCTTTGTTCAAGGAAACAAGACTTGCTGCCATGATGTAAAAATACATGGAAATAAACCTTCCCCTTCCCCTCTTTCTTGTAAAGGTTTAACGAGTCCAAGAAAGCAAACTCGGGACCATCTTCAGTTTTTGACAAGCTCGAAGAAAAGAAAGAAGAATGCTTGATAAGGCACTAATTCATGGATTTTATGAGCCCGAACTAGTACATGCTCGACGGTGTTTTCATAGTTTAGAGAGTGTGAAAACTCCAAAGAAGACTCCAGGGGGTCCTTTTTCGTACAATTTAGTCTCCTGAGGCCGAAAAAGTATAAAACAAACAACAGAAGAACTCTCTTAACTTCCGAAGAAGAAAAGGCGCACCTTTTTCGTAATTAGTCAGGAAGGTCCGAAAAAGGTTAAATTACCACCTACCCAACGCTCCTTCAAAAGCAGCATATAAAGCCTGAGTTTTACGAGTGTGAAGGAAGGCAAGATCACTCGGAAAGATCCATTTGATTACGAGAAATGGAGCTTACAACAATAAACTCTATGCTTTGTTCTTTAGGGTTTAACGAGCATGACAAAGACATAAAGTACACTCGAAATCTTTTTCATGTTTTGGTCCAGAGCACGAAAAAGAGAAAACTAAGCTCATACCGGGGGTTCCTTTTCCGTAAATTTAGTCCCTCAGGTCCAGAAAAGAGATAAAACTATGCTTGAGAATACTCTTCTCAATTCCGAAGAAAGGAGAGTGATCCTTTCTCGTATTATTCCACATGGTCCGAGAAAGAGATAACCTACCACCAATGTGGATGCCCATTCACATATTCTGAACGAGCCTGAATGGACAAGTTTACTCGGCAGTCAAGTCTATTTTTAGGAGTCAGACTTGGGCCTAAAGAAACTCATAATCTTTCCCATGAAGTTTTAAAGAGTCCGGAAAAGTCAACTCGTGGCCTCCTTACTGTTTTTAACGAGCTCGAAGGAGAGCAGAAAGAATGCTCTAAATGTGAGGAGACAAGTGTCATAGGCAGGAGAAACTAGTTCCAAGCGCAAGGAACAAACCTATGCATAATGCAAGGAAAGTGAGCAAGATAAGGACACTCGGGGAAGGTCTCCTTGGGGTAAAGGGTGTCAAGTTGCAAAGGCAAAATGATACAAGGCTAAGCGGCGATGAGAACAAAGATGAGGGCTTATACAACGAGCTAAAAGGGTGGAAGCCGGCATCAGGCTCATAAGCGCGAGCAAGGCATATGCAAATGCAATTACAGCTTGAACAACAAGGTGAGGCCCATCAACAGTTGTGAAC